>CM037833.1:13261003-13766998 GCA_021234535.1 Stichopus chloronotus
TTTTTAAAGTTGAATGAAGCTGTAAACAAAAATGTTTTCAATTGTTATATTTATGAGAATTTCATGTGATTTAAGAATAGCCGTGATAAAAAGCTGCAGAACCCCCCCCCCCCCCCCCTTCATTCTGTAGTTCAGTGTCTCAGTGTTCTTAGAAAAGCACTAAATCAATAAATTTCAGATAGGTTAGGCCAGATGAGTGAGAGCAGTTTCTGTGTTTAGGAAGGAAAACACTATTTGTTTCTTCTTTGAACCGCTTATGCTTTTCTCTGGAATACCCCTACTTGATTATCCTTGTCATAATCATGTTATAAGAACACTGGATTTAAGTGACGTAACAAGTATAGTTGATAAATGATAGTACGTAGGTAATGTCCATGTGTTTACATTTGACACTATTAATTAATTTATAATGTGCTTTGTTATCGCATCTCTAAATTTTTAGTTTACTAGCCACTGTGATCAGATAATTTAAATGCTAATCTTCTGAAACAAGTGACTAAAGATTAAATTCCACCGATTTCTCATCTACTTT
This sequence comes from Stichopus chloronotus, assembly GCA_021234535.1. Taxonomy (NCBI): domain Eukaryota; kingdom Metazoa; phylum Echinodermata; class Holothuroidea; order Aspidochirotida; family Stichopodidae; genus Stichopus; species Stichopus chloronotus. Next base: position 13,261,536 of record CM037833.1, read on the forward strand.
ACTTTTAAGTTAAAAGTCCCGTTTTTACTTACTTGTAAATAATTCATAATGTAACTATGTCACAGCTTGTCCAAGAGGCTATTTCTATGTCCCCGTGACTTCAATGTGCATCGAAACTTCACTCGAGTGCCAAAATGGAGGAGTACTGACCAACGACTTCGGCCTTTGCATTTGTCCACCTTCATTTCACGGAGCAATGTGTCAATGCTGTAAGTAGTCTTTATTAAATGTCGCACAATTTGCTGTATTAGGCGAGTCGCGGTTCCAACACCTTTACTGTCATAATAAGACTATAATCTTATCATCACTTTGCTTAGAAGGGGGTACTTCCGAGGTGGTCAAAAACAGGAAGTGTTACTTCGTTTCACATAACATTATGTGTTTAAAGTCTTTATATTAGTGTAATGTTTGGTGAGATTTTGATATGCATAATATAAATATATATATATATGTTTAAGGTTAGGTTTAGGGGTTAGGAAGGAACACATAAGTTTCTGGTGCACAAGTGAAATTGTATTTGTTTTTTTTTACTACAAAGACTTAAAGTTGTTTTGTGACAAATATACAAGACCTTGCGAAATGTTCACGTTTCTCTTGCATTGTAAACAGATAAAGTGTTGGTCGGAAACGAAGCATTAGATCCCGTCATGGGATTTTCTATCAGTGAAGAATTTCCTTTGTTTTGTAAAGATCTACCTGGCGGAAACCCAACTTGCAAAGGTCATCTGGTATGCCTCGGTGATAACTATGGTTGCACATGTGCAACTGGTTGGTACGGTAACGCATGTGATAAACGTACGTGTAACAGTAAAGTTTTATTCAAATAATTCCAACACATTTATTGAAGTGTACCCACAGTCAGACATTTCAAACATAGGCTATATGCCAAAAAGCTCACAAAAGAAATTAAAATGTATTAACTGTCATTTTGAAGACATTCCTCCGTTGGGATATGCAATGTTGAAGCTTATTCGTTCAGTTCATAATTATGTTAGATTGCTCAATCAGAAAGCCCAACGGACTTATGATTCCTTGACACATGGATATAGTTATACAAGCATATGTATCACCTACATGACAAATACGATCACGTTAAACTACTCGAAACGTCACATATAGGATCAATGATCACTTCAAGGATTTTATCTTTGATATCGTTTGACCTCAAAGGAGCTTTCAGTTCTTAAAATAATAGGATCACCTACCTTCATAGCCACTTAGTCGCACTATATGGTAAAAAGTTACCTTCCTGAGATATGTGTTCACGACATTTTGTCTTGTCGTGAGCCGCAAACAAGCTTTGACGTTCACAAAAACAATAGGATACAACTACTCAATATGAACATTATACATGCAAACTATGGGATCCTTCACAGATACTTGTTTGTAGATAAAGAGGTTTCACAGTCTTTATAGTTTGAGAACTAATGACCTCAAATGACCTTTGACCAATTCAACCAAACAATAGAAATCATCTAATTAATATCGTCAACCTAGACACTACATATGAGATTACTGAATGTAACCCTTCATGTGAAATTTTGTTTACATAGTTTTCACATTTTTTGACCTCTGGTGACCTCAAATTACCTTTGACCTCCTACAAAATCAATAAGGATAATCCAATTAATACGGGGCAGCCCACACACAAGAATGATACTATTGCAAAGTACCCTTCGTTAGAACTTGCGTTTGTAAGGTTTTCACAGTCTGGTCTCAGGTGACCTGATATGACCTTTGATCTCTAACAAAACGATAGGGATAATCTTCACAGTGTTACAAACCCACAACTCATGCGTGAGGTTTACCCTTCCTGAGATATCGCGTTTTAAAGCGAAGCGTCACGTATATAAACACACACGACATCACCTCATTGATTTTCCTTCGCCTGTGAGAAAAAAATATAATTTGCACAGTCATGTTTCAACTCCTAAAATCACATATTTTTTTTTATTTTCTACTCTATTTTTTCGAAAGCTATTGTACCTGCATTCACAAAGTAGAATTTATAGCAGTACGTGGCGACTTGTAGAATCATATAAAAGAGCAATTTAAAGGGAAAAAAGTTCTTGAAATTTATGTTAAATAAAACGCAAACGTTTTCGAAGATCCGCGTCTTCCTTACCAGTTGGTGAAAAACCAACAAAAGTCTGTGAAGTAAGCGATAACAGTTTGCAAATATTTCAAAATACATCAAAACACATAAAGTAAGAGAGATGATTCTTGGTGATGTGGCTCAAACTAGATTGAATTTCTCTCTGTAGAGAGCTCCTTTGATTTTTATTTCAAAGTCTGATTGATCTCACGCTGGTTAGAATCAGGTGAAAATTAGCCACAGCACAGTTATTGCAATCTGATCATTTACTGATTTTATCATTAACCTCACCGGCAGATCTATTTGAGAGGTGCAATTCCTAAACTCTGTTAGCCAAGCAAGCGTCTTTTAGTTTTAACAAGGTAGGTCTTTAATCTTATCACAAGGCCCTTCAAATCCATAGACAACATTAGCTTTCAGGGTCGGAGGGGTGACATCTTTCAATGACAAAAATTTGCTAACTTTAAAAGTATTTAAATTGCATTGTTGTTTTCAATACTTTCAGTATAGTGACTAAGTTACTATTTTTAGTAAATATGTTTTCTTGTGAGTCCCAGACTTGCCGTGCACTATAAGCTCTAATAAAGTCTCTAAATAGGGAGTTGTTATTAGAAGGAGATGGTAAGTCATGTGTACAGCCGCCAAGATCAAAGAGTAATTTGTCTTTTGTACTGTTCTTGACATTTTTACAGGTCTTTAACAAGATTAGACACTATATGGTATGTGTCGTCATTTACTGTTTGAGTTAGGGGGATTTCTGTACTGCAGCAACATTACCAGTCGTCACACTAATAATTTTTCTGCCTACGTGTAGCGTATGACAATATAACATTAAGGTTGTAGGTCAAAACACGAAAAAAAAATCTATATCTGGCTATTTCAGAAAACACGAGGAAGCTTCTTATCATGTTGACAAAATGTTACACTTCTAGCTCTTTAATTCATTTGCACGCAATCCCTTGTTACAACAAGAACAACAACAACAAGAATAAATGCATTTACTTATGTCATTTAAACAGTGTTTCGAGTTGTGAGCCACCGTCTTTGAAAATGATGGCAGCTCACCACCTGGGATCAAAACATTGTTCTGAGCGAGCAGATTGTTTACGGATTAGTTGACTTAAATGATGTTGCCAGGTAAACTATAATGAACTGGAATCACCTTATAAATGAATGAAATACCTTTGACATAATTGAACAGCATAGCTTCACTCCATTTTGTGGGTCGTAAAGCATTAGCAGTAACTAAATGTTCCTTCATATAGTGTTCTAATAGCAGCTCCGTGGTCTAAATATATAATAAATACCAGTATCTTGAAGACAAAGGAGCAAAAGCGATTTCTTTCTTAAGTCTTGAAAGGTGAACATAAAAATCGAGATATCTGCCTGCTGAAGACTTGGAATGTAGTTTGAAATGAACAAAAATGAATTAATGAAATGAAAAAAAAAAAATGAAAAGGTGTCGCATGAGTTCGTTTTCTCATATTTAGAGTATACATGGAGACATGACGACATATAGCTGTACATGCATTTATCTAACTATTCGTTGCATTCTCTTTATATATACAGCTTGCAGAAAGGGAAGATATGGAGTCAATTGTCAATTAAAATGCCCCAGAGATGAACCGGATTGCAACCGATTTTATGGACCTTCGAGTAGCATTCATCCTTCATGTGCCATTGACACGTAGAAAATTTGATCTTTACTTCAAGATACAGACTTTTCATATTTTGTACTTTCTACTAATTCTATATACATGTGCTTGTTCTTAAATGGAATAATTTTCTCCTAGATTTGGAAGAACATTTCACGCACAGTGTAGTAGATGGCAGTCTCTCTCGGGACGTGATTTGTTCAATGGTGTTGTAGGTGGTTGTAACTTATTTGCTGATACTAACTCTACTATATGAAATGAAAGCAGGTTAAAGGAGAAATCAGGGTTTGACTGAGAAAATTCACCTTTAGTTGATTTTCCTTTTTCAACTGATTGTTCACCACCGAAACATAGAGACGTTGGGGAGGCGTTTGAAGGTAGAAGAACGGCAATTATTGCGTTAATTACTGTTGAATGAGAACTCGTAATATTTGTCGGGTACAAAAAATAAACGTTCATGTACAAGACAAGACAGCCTCCTGTATACGATTATACCGTAATTGACTCGTTTCTCGAAATTTTCCACATGTTTTGAGGTAATCTTGATCATATTTGTTAGTTATAAGTCATTGTAGGATACCGGTAAGGAATTGTAGTGAAACAAATTGTGAAAATAAACCCTGATTTCCCCTTTAATAAAAAACTTGGTTTTGTCAGAGGTACCATACTTTATGTTGGTGTGATAATTATTGCTTAGTTGTTGATTGTAGTCATGGGAAATTTGATCCTTTTTGTATTTTTGTTTAACTTTGTTCCAATTTTACAAATGCTCCCTCTAAAATCATGGAGTCATTTTCGACTCCATTGGATCACGCAAAAACCTTCTGCATGGTAGATTTTACTGTATAGTCTTTTCCTTGTATCTGAGTTTACGTAAGACGGGATATATTATACTTGCCTTATATGGTATTGCTCTCCTAAATTCGTTAGATTTTATCATTAAACATAAAACAACATTAAAATTGAACCTAAAGTTTAGATCACGAGTCAGAACAAGTGGTAGAGGGAAAATAAGCTCCAAATACATCTGCAAAATCATTTTTTTGGTTCTTTTTTACCTGTTTATTAACAGTAGTAATAAGGGTATTTGCCAACATCGGGTAACTTGTACGGTTGCATTGATCCCCGCATATTTGCTAAATGTTGTTTCAACGTTTTCAACAACCTCTTAGTGATCTTTTGTTTTCAGATCCTTCTTCGACATCAAAAATATGAAGAAAAGGAATAGATACGGGAAAAGATAGTAACAAACATCTGTCAATAATTACATAAGAAGTTTTGTCGATATCTTGATCAAAGATGACAATAATGACATTTACCTCATCCGATTGGTCACAAAGAACTTTCATAGAGCTATTCTTCGAACGTTGAAACTTCCCCATTAGAGAGGCTCATCGAGTGATTTCGTGAAATTCACTATTTTTTTTTTTTTTTATGATCCCATTAAGTTTACACAAGACATACTAATGACAAATGGTCAAACGGCAGAGGATCTCAATGTTTAACATACAAATCAACATTAATGAGTGAGCAATGAACGATTCAAGTTGCTTTTTTTTTTTTTTTTTCAAAAGTTTGTGATCAGACACTTTTCACTAAGGCCTATTCACATGCACACAGCCAGTACAAGTAGGGTCAAAAATTTAAAAAAAATTTCATAACTATTGATTGTGAAACTTGAATATTTATGCTAATTGTAAGTACTGCTTTGTGTTTATACCCTTCAAAATAATTACAAACTTATTGATATCAACTCAATGAGCCCCTTGTAGCTTTTAAATTTTCTTTGCCAGCGAGAGTTCATTTTTATACACAGTAATAGGTCTGCTCCATTAGGTACCTCAGTGTACTAATAGGTCTGCTCCATCAGGTACCTGTACTTTGTAAAACTGCACTGTAATTATTATTGCAATTGTGTTTGACACACAAATATAAACTGCTCTTTCCTCACCAATAAAGATCAGATAATTTTGCCCAGTTAACATTTATAATAGATATCAATGCTCATATAAACTTTGAAGTTAAGCATTATGTTCAATCCAAGCACATACTACCAAGAAAGTTGTATTCCTTCATTTGTACTCTTTTGTCACGTTGCAAAGGTATGTCGGATTTCGAATTAAAAAGAAAAATATCAAATAAGTGATATTCTATCACTATATTTTGTCTATGTTAGTCTCCCTAAGTCAATATCCGATCCTGGAAATATTCCTATGTATCGTATCCATCCGATTTACTCTAATATAATTAAGACTCTACCGAAAGATTTCTTTCAAAATCTTTCTGACAGTTCTGTTTACGTATTTAAGCGGTCGTTTTAGATAACATCACTTCATACCTGGATGATGGCATATTTTAGTATTCGTTAGGAACGCCACCTAAATTTATAGAAGATCGCCGATTTGTTTCTCTTTTCGACATGCTTCGGAGAGAATTTAAGCCGAAACTTTCAAAAATGTGATTAGAATGGATTTATTCTGTCCATAGACAAATTTCATTTTCAAAAGTACCAATTTTTAAAAGTGATATTATTCCGTTTCAGTCTGTGGTCGTCTCTTTTGAAGTATTAAATTTTTTTTAACTCGATGATATATCTTACTATGCAAGTTGAGTTATCATTGAAATTTGTTAGCCGCCCCTGCAGTGAACATTGCTGTAGGGGGATATGTAAGGTAATGGCTTCAAGAGAATTGGTGAGGTACAAACTGTATGTAAATGTTTATTCTTTACCAAGTCAAAGTCAAAATTCGTGACAACAGTGATTACTCTATGAAAACAAGCAAAAGCCTTGTAAAGGAGAAAATTATATATTTTATCTGGTATCTGACCTCTATACGCCTCGATGAATCTTGTTTGTTTCGGTTTTTAATATAGTTATGGTTCTCATTTTGTCTTCAATAGATATTAGGAAGCTTCAAAGGTGACGAAAATGAGGTACTCAACAGGCAACTGGATTCATTTAGATAAACTGTTTACATGCAAACTGAACCGTCCCAAATTGAAAATGCTACTTGCTACAGCAAACATCGTATTTTCCGCTGACTGTTTGCAAACGGGGACGCGACTTGGGTCAAGCTTGTCAGGTTACTGGAGTCAGGCGCAGCAGAGTTAGAGCGGGTATACGAGATGTTTATGTTCAGCATTAAAATTGATAGATAAATGGTGCGTAAAGTTGTTAAAAAGAGAGGCAATGAAGGTTATATTGTAAATACATTAAGTAATAAAGATAATCCAGCAAATGTTCCTAGCCAAGAAGCATGGAAATCATATACGAGAGAATAGACGAATGCTTAAGTTTACCCACGTCTCTGACACCACAATCGAGGCAACTGTGGCCCCGATGCTAGGTGCTAGGTGTTATTCGTCTTTGAACGACTTAGAGGAAATATTTTCACATCTTGGATATTAGGATATTTTGGATATTTTTCCTTGTTACTACTCTATCGCTGACTTTTTAGTCTGATGAATCCTGCAGAATCCGAACACGCCTACTGTAGTGTAATACACGTTACAGATAACGCTTTCTTTTTTTCTGCTGGTGGCACTTTCTGACAGAATTTGTCATTGGCAGATCATTGTTTGCCACAAATGGTTTGATGGGATATGATCATACCCGATTTGGAAGAGGAAAATGCAAAGAGTTATGTAAGATGTACACCAGAATTACATAGCCTCATTTAACGTGATGGCGCTGTCTAAGATGAGTGTAATTGTAAATATTGTGTCAGCGAGACATTGTAATCACAATACAAACGACAAATGATTACACTATTTGCATATTCATGCTCTATTATTTTACAATTCTGAGACATGATGATATTCACATGTGACCGCTCATCTAAAGAGGTTTGACCTCACTGGTCAGCTTTCAAACCTTGTCAGATGTTTTCTACCCTCCAGCTGTCCAGTGTTCTGGTATTCATTCTGCCCACAATGCAAAAAGAGTGAATTCACAAATTTTCCATGTAGTCCTTACTTAAAATTTATATCTCTCTTTATACCTGGATACATTTGGCCAGTTTAAAGTTTGATATGGCCATATTAATCCAGATGTGAATCAAGTGTTATATGGCTATATCAAGCAAAAATAAAACTTGACGAAATACCATGCCAGATATGAAACCAGATAATTTTGATGATAGGGAAATATCAAGCCACATATAACTTGATAAGCGGCCATGCATATACTTATACGTGTTAAATATTTACACAGCCATATCAATCCAGATATTAATTGATAAAATACCACTCCAAATACAAATATAAAGCCCAGTATGGCCATATGGAACCAGATATTTCTTGACAAAGGAGTGTGCAAGATATGCATATAAAGTTTCATGTGACCACATCAAGCCATTTATAACTTGATGCAATACAGTGCCAGATATGCATATTAATTTTTATACAGCCACGTCAAGTCAGATATTACTTGATAAAAGAACGTGCCAAATATAAACAGAAAGCTTCATATGGCCATGTAAAGCTACATATTTCTTGACATGGAGTAAACCTGATATACATAAATTTTCAGTTGGCCATATCGATCCAGATATCTCTTGAAAAAAGTATAAACCAATTGTGCATATAAAGTTTGAAATGGTCGTATCAGGCCATAGATACATTAATGAACGTTTACGCTAGATTAACATATGTAATTTGATACGGCCATGTTCAGCCGTATATAAGTGGATAAAATGTCATACCAGATACAAATTGAACAAAGTCACACCAGATATACCTAGCAAGTTTTATATGGCCATATTAAGCCAGATACCACTCGATTAAAGATCAAGTCAGATGCAGATATAACGTTTCACATGGCCATATCAATTCAGATATAACATGATATAAAACAATGCCAGATGTACAACTAAAGTTTTGAAAGGCCGTATCAATATTTTACTATATTGTTTAAATCTAGGCTGCTTTTCCCCACACATAGACCTTCCTCTCAAGCTGTAGAATGTATCCCTATACCGAAGTCATCGAACACTAATACTTTCTGTAATATTCAGCCTATTAAACTAACATATATACAAATGATTTGTTGCGTGGATGGAATCAGGATTTAGAACCCTGGCTTTCATTTTTCATACTTTAAGAAGTAAAATGTGAGACATTCCTCAAGCTTCAACATTTTTTTTTTTTTAGAAAAATTGAAATATTTTAAAAATATTCCCAAAGCGTAACTAAAACCTACAATACATTTATGTACTTTAATGTAGAAATTTTGTAGCATGTGTTCACTATTAAGTAAGTTAAATGTCATATTCGGGGGTCTTTAAAGTCGTGGTTTGACTGTCCCCAGGGACGGACGTTAGACTGTTAGCAACACACAAAGTTACCGTTACAACGTACAGGAGAGAGACAGACGTCAAAATAGGAATACAGACAGTGAGAGTTCGATTTAGCTTTTGCGAGCAGAGTTCCATTTATTTGTTGATTCGACTGGCGCAACACAATTTATGGAAAATCGATGATTGGAAGATTGAATACATTTACACTGACGTTGACAAGAAAAACTAGGAATCTAGAGAGCTTATAATAGTGACACAGGCCTGCATAATACACAGAGAAAACGATGTTGACAGTACTATGAGCAATTTACCAGTGCGGGCCTAAAGGCTCTGATGCTTCGCACCCTACGCCGAACAACTGAGGATGACGGGATTGGTGATGACGCTTGACCAATCAGAATGACATAAATTGTACATGTTATTGTATGTAAATCGTTGCTACCCAAGAATTGACCAATGATGTAGTATTATGGCATGAACTGTGTCTCAGTATTCTATTTTTTAATGTGTCCTATTGTCTACACTGACTGACGGAATGGAATGAAGAAAAAGTTAATAATCTCTAGTTAACACCGGAAACTGAGCTGTGTACGACCTTCTACGTACGGTAGAGCGTAGCGTCCACCATATTCAATTTTAACAACTTTCTGTACTTCAATCAGTTTAGTATCATATTCAAAACGGAGATGTTTATATGCTTCTGATGCTTGATGCAAAGTGTGTACTGTAAGTTGCGCATCAACTGTATCTGAACACTAAATAAAGTTTAATATGTATTATATCCAGCTTTATCTGCACCATATATCTCCCATATAAAGTTTGAACCATTTAGTGGTTCCATGGTATTTATCCGCCTATTGTTTTGCTAAAATAAGACACAAATTCCATACCTCTTCCAGATATGGTCTAGATGTAAAGTCCCTATGTGGCACAGATATGGAATTTTCATGCATGGTACATATATGGATTGCCATATATGCACCCATATCTGTCCCTTATAAAATATGAACCATATGCAATTTTATATGGGGCCATATACGGCCTTTATGTTACATCAGGTTATATCCGCCCGATTTGGTTAAAGCTAAATACAAATCCCATATTTAGTCAAGATATGGCTCAGATATATATTTCCGTATATGGCCCGCATATGGATTTTGAATAAGGGAGAACAGAAACCCCTTGTATGCCATTTTGATGTCAGGACTGCCACGAAATCAGGTATCTATGCAGCTTGTGTCATTTTCTCCCTGGGGTGGTAATAGTTTAGCCAAATAGAGACTGAGCATATTAAAGATTTCTGGAAGAAAAAAAGATAACTTGGGTAGTAGTAACACACTACAAAAAGGTTCACAGAGCAATGAATAATAAGTCTAATACGTGTAATAAGTATAAGCTACACAGAGGAAGCTCAGAAATAGTTTCCCCAGCCAACAATCAGTAAAAAGTACAATAAAAAATAACATACCCGTTAAGTTGGAGTAAATGAAATGGCCAGTTACTAATCAAAGAACATAGAAAAACCATCTAATAATAAGGCCTTCGCATAGTTTGGTTAAATTTGTGAAAGTTTCATTGGTCATCATAATGGCCACGAAAACGTAGCATTACGGCTTTGTTTATGTATATATCGCATTCGTGACCCAGTAAACAAAGAAAATAATTGCCTCGCCTTAAACTCAGAAGGATAATTGAAATAATGCACCCAAGTGAAGCTGTATCATGATGAAATAAAACTCCTACACAAAGGTCGAGTAAATAAAATCTCTCAACAATTACCATATAAATACAATACACATATACTTTGGTTTTATTTGTGGTGTTGCTCCAATAGTTGTTGATCATCTACTGCAATGGCTGCTAAACTGGGAATCAGTATTTTACTTGGTATATGCATCGCTTTCGTGCATGGTGAGATTTCCTTCAAATACATATTTTGCATATCTCCTAAAACTTTCTATAAGGTATCTCAACAATAGGGGTATACATTGTGGTAGAAATTCTCCTTCCTTTAATTAGATTCCAGATTTGATTTGATTTGAAGGTTACACTTTTAATCATAATTTCAAGTTAAAAGCTGATGATTATATTTCCTATCATTGGAAATGTAAATAATGTTTCTATTCTGCTGCTTCGGATCATCAAATTAATTGCAATTCACTTCTTGAAACCAGTATTGCTAGGGCTTATTACATTAGTCTTATAAGTCCTGACCCTCTTCATTTGTTTTTAGGAATTCATAGGCCTAATGAATAAAAAGTATTAGTAAGGGGTTTAAGGATTATACACAAAGGTTAGTATCAAATATCTTTGGATTGGCGGTGTTAGGATCCAGCCTAAGAGTTACTGCAAACTGTTTTTCGATCACATTCTTTCTTACTTCGGTTAAGACTTTACATTCCACTGTAATGTCCTCATTAACGATGTTAACTGTATTATCAAAAATATATTTTTGGTATTTTTATAATATTTGAAGTCTACTTTGCCTGCTATTCTGCACGATACTTCTCAGATTCCTTGAAACATTTCCAATATTAAAATTAACGATTCTACTCTTCATGACAAGATACCACATTTCGCCAGTGATGCTTTTGTCCGAGGAATTGCGTTTGACTGGTGATTTCACGATGTGGTTAAAAATAATATAAACTTATTGCCAGTCTGTGACATTACACAGTAGCGAGCCTTTGTGCCTCTCCTTTCATAGCAATTTCAAAGGAAAACTCTAATTGTGCAGATCCGTGCATCTTGGTTATTCATCTCTTCAAGATGTAACTATCACTATAAGTCTAGATGACTCTGAGATTCAATTACAATACAAATATCAATAAAGGGTATTGGAAGGCATAAGAAATAATTACTACTAATTTGCCTAAGAAGTAAGGAAGTACCCTATTATTATGAAGAGCTATTGCTCTATTTGAAGAGATAGATTACAGCTGGTAGTAAGTAAGGTAGGATAGTACATGAGGCCATTTAGTCAAAATATTGCTAGAGACTAATGATCGATTGTTCAACGCAAGCTGTAGTCAGTGAAGTATACTCCATGAAGTTTTAAGGTAATAAATTTATCAACGAGAATGAACACAAATGCAACATTTTTTTTTTTGGGTGCGGGGGGCGGGGGAAAAGACCTGTTCATGGTTAATCATACTGAATAACAGTAATGGTTTTAAAAGTAACCGTGCAGGATCACTTACAAACACAGTTCAAAAGGATGATCAAGAAATCTGTATACCCGCCTTTACTTGCAATCGTTTTGCAATGTTTATTTCATGGCTCTTTTAAACGTGTACTCATGATCTTATTTATGGAACTTATTGTTTAGTTGCAATCTGTTTCTGTGGTCTGTACCCATACTTACTGACCATGATCTAGTACTCATACATGGGACTCATAGCTGAGACACGTACCTGACTCGAACTTATGGACCGGTATCCATAACCACCATAACCTGTAATGGTACTCATATGTATGACTTGGTTCGTTACTCGTAATCATGTTCAAGTATCCGTACGCGTACTTCTAATTCAAGATTTCTTTCGACCAGTACCCATTCTTCTAGTCGTAACCTAAAACTTGTTCCCGTACTCATGCCAATGTACCCGTACTCGTACCCATACTGATGGCCTTGTATTCACACCGCAACTCTGGTGAACACAAAGGTGTGGAAATGTTTCCTTTTATTTCATCACTTTTCTTGATCTCGCGGTTGATCAATTTCAGATAAAACATAAATATTAGCAATCATTCGTAGCTGCGATATTAGCTATCATTTATAGCCGTTTCTAGCCACAATAGTGACTATCATATATAGCCTCAATCTTAGCTATCATTCATAGCCACAATCTTATGCTTTGTTTTGTACAAACCAAAGCTGTTACCACCATCTCTCTGTCAATGCCTATCACTTCACGCACTTCTCTCTCTCTCTCTCTCTCTGACTCTCTCTGTCTCTCTTTCAGTGGGAGCGCAACCAAACTTTTTTACACCACCATCTTATATGGTGTCTCATTATCCTGAAGTCGGTCGTTCCTCTGATTTTTATATTTACGCCATTGATAAATTCTCATCCAACATTGAGCAATCGATCACGAAAGATGGAGGACTACCGAGTTTTGCGTTTGAAACTGGTCTGATCACGAAAGATGGAGAAGATTTTGGGTGCTTCCTCAAAGTGCACGATATACCATATCGACCTGGAATACGTTACGGTCAGTACCAAGCCATTTTCGGTGAAGGTACCGAGAGCAGAGCTCACAAGTTATACATTTGTAAAGCCGAAGTCAGGTAAATAAATAGACTTTTTCCTTTTAAATTTACTTTCCACTTTAAAACTGCACACAGCGTAACGTTAATTAGGGTAAAAAGAGACTGTTTTAACTTTTTCGAGGAGAGAGTTAGCGAAACTTTTCCCTGTGGTAAACCTGCAGCACTTTCGTGTTTATACTACCACAACGTCATTTCTATGCAAGCATATCGTATTTGGGATGCGGAGGGAATTAGGCTAAATTTGAACACATAGGTAACAGTGCCGTATGTTGTCATCGTTTTTTACAACTGCCTTGCTAGTCCTTTTGTGTACTTCTGAAAACGCACGAATAGCGGTACATCCTGTTTGATGTTTTTGTTTTTTTTTTCCTTTGTTGTGCATTGTAGTGGGTACTTTATTTGCTTAAACCGCAGGCATGCTTAACACTCGAGGTGTACAGACATTGACGATCTACCCGGAGTCCCCTGTTTTCAAATAATTTAGAGCAACAAGTCCCAGTTGGCGTTCAATGGACACCCGGATGCAACAGAATAACCTGGAGTAAGGGGAAACAAAGAAATGTTAATAGAGGTCCAAGAATGAGCCTTAAAACAACGCAGGATGCTGGTCTCTACAGGATACAGAGACCCGGAAGAGGAAAACGAGGATTGTACGTCCAAATATTGGTGACAGCTGCATGTAAGTTAAGGAAAATGAAACCCTGAAAATATCTTGATGAAATATAAAGCGAAGGTGTTTGATAAATGATTGAATGGTCAATAGTTAGATTTAAATGTGTAACCTATTTACAATAGATTATAAAGCAAGAAGTGGCTTTTCCATTGCAAGTGGCTATGGTTACGTCATTGCAATCTCGAAAAAGCACCTTCCCCCAGTGATCGATTCCTTAAGGACTACGAGATTCTAATATTTTGCAAAATTCAAAGTAAACAACATTGTGGAGATGACATTTGATGGTAATGTTCACCACATTTCTTGTCTGTCATTTAACAGTAATATTTTTTTGTCAAATGTTCTGACCTTCGTTTGCCTATAAAGTTGACTGTGGTTGTAAACACAAAACGCTTTAAATTGTTTCGTTTATGACAATACACCTTTCAAGTGTAGCAGTGATGGAAAAGCTGTCAGACGCCTTGCATTAGGTAATAATTAGCCTCAGTGTCTCATGACTTTTTTTTCCAGATCAGCACTAAGTGAAGTAATTGCAGATTGGTTAGGCCCGTTCCAAGTGAACAGTTGCTGAGTTTAGGGCAGACTGCATTATTTCTTTCTCTTTCTTAACCGCTTATCCTTTGCCTTTGGAATAGATAAACCTGATTAAAAAAATCTTTCTCTGTCATCAATCTCTATTTTAACGGCATTGTAGGTTACACAAAAAAGATTATAGTACGTAATTAATGTCCATTCTTTCATATTTGACATAGTAATCAACGTATAGTATACTTTGCAATCGCAACTTACAACCATGACTTTACTGACCGCTACATCCAGGTAATTTGAATGTTAAGCTTCTGTAACAAGTGACTCATTTCATTACTGCCGATTTCTCATCTACTTTAATTTTAAGTTAAAAATCTCTCTTTCACTCAGTTTCAAATTCTCCGTAATGTAACTCTGTAACAGCTTGTCCAAGAAACTACTTCTACATTCCGGAGATGTCAGTGTGCCAAGAAAGTTCGATGAGGTGCCTCAATGGTGGAGTACTGAGCAACGACTACGGTCTTTGCATTTGTCCACCTTCATTTTGGGGACCAGTTTGCCAGTGCTGTAAGTGGAGTAACACCAAGGTTGTAACAGGAATTGTATTTCATATCACTACCTTCTCGAATATTTAACGTTCAAAGGTTTTACATTCTTGTAACATTGGATGAGGAAATGATATAATATTATTTTGGACTAGCGCAAAGGGAGAAAAACAAGAAAACAAGAAAACAAATAAAATTTTGAGCAGAGAAAAAAGCTGTATTGTTGCCTTTCCAAACAAAACTTTAAGTTGCTTTGTGACAAATTTACAAGAATTTTCAAATTGTTTACGTTTCTCTTGCATTTTCAATAGATAAATTACTGGACGAAGACGACTCCTTAGAACCCGTCATGGGTTTTTCAATCGGTGAAACGCTTCCTTTGTTTTGTAGAGATCTACCTGGCGGAAACCCGATGTGCAAAGGTCATCTCGTATGTCTAGGTGATAACTATGGTTGCACATGTGCAACTGGTTGGTACGGTAACGCATGTGATAAACGTACGTGTGTTAGTAAACTTTTTTTTGAAATAATCACATTTATTAAAGCGTACCTACAGTCAGAAATTTCAAACATGTGTTTCCAAAAGCTTACAAAATTAATCAAAATGGCAAAACTTCCATCTTCAGAGGACACTCCCGCGATAGGGTGAGCATAAAATGTTGAAGCCTTTTCACTCAATTTGTAATGTTAGACTGCTTCACAAGAAAGACAAAAGGTTTTGTGATTCCTTTTCATATGGATATATTTTCATAATAATTTGATTATGTACAAATGTTTCATTGCAGACTTTCCTAATGAATATTCATAAGTGAATATCATGGACTTTCTCATTATTATACAGCGGCGTAGGCGAGGCCGTTGTACACACGCACAGCTTTGTTTCTCGCGATTTTAGAAAGTCCAAGCGTACATGCACTTACGCATGTCGCACATGTACAGTCCGGTTCGGAGCTTTTTGCACACGTCCATAAATGAAACGTGGATGGTGCAGTCATGATGGAAACCACAACAAAGTAACTTTCTTATGTAAAAGGAAGTGTTTAAGGGTAGTATTACCGAGGGTTTTCACCTGCTATTATTAAACGTTGTAATATTTGTTTTGGCTTATCCCTCACTGTAAGTTCAAAGTTAATGAGGAAGTACTGTACCCTTTGGACTTGAAATGAGTGCTATTTTGTATCAAACGAAAACGGCTAAGGTAGCAGTGTAAACAATGTTTTACCTTTCATGTTTCCCTTCGCAGTAAATGGAATCGTCCACTCGTATTACCCTAAGTAGCTGCTACTCATGAATATTAAAGTCATCGCTTAATAATTTTTATTCGTCGGTGCAATATGTTAAAATGAAGCGGACTGTCTCAAAACAACCAATGGTTAAAATTATATCCCCGATGTTTTCTCATCATTTCGAAATTGCCTTGGTCTAAAACTAGTTCATTAAGATAAGCGTGTGGAAAACACGTCATATGGTCGTATGCACAACTTTGCTGTATCGACAAATTTAATTAACTGTTCCTTGCAAAAGGCATCGAAACATCTTTCTGAAAGAGTTATTCAGAGATACGCTAAGTATGAGATTTTCATACACTAAGTATGAAATTATTAAAGGTCACCAATCTTGAGATATTGTGTTTACAAGGTTTTACAGTTTGATTTTTACTGACAAAAAATAACCTTTGACCTAAGCAAAACAATAAAAATAATTTTCTAAGTATTAACAACCAGCAAATCAAGTATGAGATCAGTCAAGTAATTATTGATTCCTTGCTGAAGGAAAATTTGTAATGGTGTCCTATACTTTTACTACTAAAATTACCCTTTTGTTTTCGTTTTCTCAAAAGCTATTGTACCAACGTTCATGAAATCTGATCACTGCCTTACTGTTATGGTGTGATTTAACGATACAAGTCTTTTCCATGCAATTTGCGTTGCAAGAAAACAGTAAATTTTTCAAGATCTTATAAACACTTCAAAAAAACACAGGCAGAAAGTTTAAGTTGTATAAGAAGGTATTCACAACTGATGGAGAAGTTGGCTATTTGGAATCAAAATAAATAATATAATATATATATAATAATAAATATCGTTCAACATTTTAAATTTCTGCAACGGAACAAGACATGAAAATGAGAGTGTCTGGAATAGGATTTATTTTCCAACCTCTAAAAAGCACGTTCTTGTAGTTCCAGAGTTTAGGAACACTTTAAGGTCTAATGCAGCTCTTTCTGTAAATGTTGAATACAAGAATCTTGAAGATGAAGGAACAATAGCGATTGCGGTTAATTTTTTGTAAAAGTGACGACAAAAATCAATATATTTGTCATGCTGAAGACTTCGAATGTAGTTTGAAATAAACTAAAATGAAATAATTAAATAACTACGTCATGAGCAGGAAGACTGAACGTGATATGTGTTAACAGCTGTTTATATTACATTAATATAATTAATTTCACTCTCTCTGTTCCTACAGCTTGCCGAAAGGGAAGATTTGGAGTCAATTGTGAAGGAAATTGCCCGAGAGATGAACCAGATTGCAACCGATTTTATGGACCATTGAGAAATATCCATCCCGTATGTGAGGTAGACGATTAGAGAATACCTTGTTCTTTTCTGCACCATACAGACTCACAATGAGATTCATCTAATCTCTTGCTACAATGTAATCGTATATCTTATTGACATTCGTTGTTTTAAATATTAAATCGCATTAAATTTAAATTTGAATTATTTCTTCTTTTTGTAGTTAAGTTTGTTGTAACTAATGGATGACACTAATATGCTATTACTTTGAACCAGCTCCCGGTGTGTAAATTATTTACGTAAGAAGTAGTGAGTTACATTTTGATGGTGTGAATAACTTCTCTTTTGTTTGTATTCATCAAATAACTGATGTTCTTTTATTCGTTTTTACTTGCTCGTTCTAGAATCAAATAATTTTCGCATAGAATGTTTAACGTATCAGATTCTATTACGCAGTCTCTTTGAATGATTCGTTCTATAGTGAGAAGTGCAACACTTGATGGTGGTCTGATAATTTTTGCTTTTGATTGTATTCATTAGAAAATTGATTTGTTTTTCTGTTATTTTTTATTTGCTTTGTTCCGATTTTAAGGCCCTTTTTTTTTAATCATAGAATAAGTTTCTCCTCGATTGTGTTTTACAAGAATCTTCCGTAGATAGATTTTACTTCATAGTCTGTTTCTTGTATTTGATTTTAGGTAACATGGGATTCTGTATACGTATACCTTACATTGCTATCTTGAATTCGATGAACATCGTCACCGCCTTAAAACATTATAACCTCAGTTAGTGAATTTTCTAATCAGAATAAAAAGTCGAGTTGAAATAAGCTGAAAACATAATCGACAAAACTTTTGCTTTTTATTCATTTTGTCTGCCACTTAGTTATAATGGTGTTAGTTACTCATTATCGGGTAACTATACGCCTGTAATGACTCCGGCGTATTGCCTAAATGTTGTTTCTACAAATTCCTTAGTTACCTTTTTTCAAATTCTCTTATTGACCATTTGTTTCCATAGTATTGTTAGTCATCAAAATATGCGAAGAAACAGAGAAGAGGACGGAAGAGTCATTTAAGAAAAAACTGTCAACAATTACACAAAAAATGATGTCGATATCTTAACCAATGATGATAACAATTACAGCTACCCCACCCGTTTAGTAGCAGAAAAAAATTTTCAGGAACTAATTTTCAGGAACTATTCTCAAAACTTCTGATATCTGACCTCCTTTCGCCTTGATTAAGCCTGTGATGTTTCTGCTTTAAATTATAGCTTTTCTTTGCCTGCAGCAGATTAGTAGGAAACTGCAAGGATGACCAAAAAGAAGTATTCAAAGGGGGAATGATTTAGCGAAACTGGTTGCATACAAACCAAATACCCCATGACTTATCACAATGTCAAGGAAAATTGATGAAAATTGAAAGAAAAGCTTAAAAAAATTCGTTTTCAGTATTCCCACTAAGGGCAAAGCACAACGCAGCTTTTCTCTACATGATGTATTTTCAAATGACAACCACTTGTGTCTGTCTGTACCGGTTACAAATATTATCTTGAAAACACACGAATTATAATTTTCACATATACGAATGAGTTCTTTTGCGTTTATCGCATAGAAATAAGACAATATAGAGTATAGCCTAACACAATCTCAGATATAAGATCATTAAGCCTATCCCGGCCTTCAAGATCACAACACAACACTTTACAATTACATTGTTCATGTTGGTAGAGTAAATATCAAAGAGAGGATTACAGCCACCAGGATAACGAGTGCATGTAAGGGGAGGGGTTGGTGGACTTTGAGAATCCTCAGTCCCATCAAATTTTCATCCAAAATACACTTTAACTGGAAATTTAAAAATCCAAAGATTAAAATGCTTTTTTTTTTCCTGTCTGTTTGAGCTGTCATTCGACGGTTTCATTCAACGGTTCACGACAACGCCGTTTCAGGATTTTGGTAGTTTCAGTTCTCAAGCAGTGGACGGTGTAAACTGCAATACAAGGGTCCAATCTGTCGAGCTTATGGGAACCGATTCAACTTTGGAGGTACTCTCTGCCAGTGTTGTAATCGAGTCACTAAAGTTCGAGTTTCGAGTCGAGTCTCCCACTAGTCGAGTCAGAGTCTTGTCACAGTCTTTCACTAGTATTGTCGAGTCGAGTCATCAACTGAACTCGAGTCGAGTCCCCAACCACACTCGAGTAGATTCACTCTGTCTATTAGAGTCATCTCGAATCACTTTAGCATATTAACCTATACTGGACCTGTAAGACTAGATCAGATAAGCAAGTTATGTACACAATTGTTAAACTTGCTGACTTGGTCACCCCAGATCCTTAAATTGTTATTAAAGCGAGAATTGTGCCTTCCTTTCATCCACATGTAAACGAGTATCCAAATAAGAAGAATTCCACCATAACATATTTTTTTAATCATTTTACTTTGCTCAGCCTAATTTTACTCTCCATGTCACTTAAATCAGTCATGTACTTTTTTCTTTCTTTTTTTTTAAGAATTACATGTCATTTATATTTTGTATCCAGGAATTTATTAGAAGCTCGTTTTGATTTCACATTACCAGGTCTAAACAAAAAGGGATCATGTAGCAAACTTTTTCTGCAATTAAAAATTTATTACAGTAAACAAAACAAAAAAACAGTAAAAACAAAGTCATTGTACAAACTGAGTTCCACACACAAAAATGATTTCTTCTATTAATCACAATTCAAAATGTACCCTTGTTCCCTGGACTGACTCTTATCAAACAATACCATATACCATTTATCAAACAATATCAACCGCTTTTACACAAAAAAAAGAAAAATACACATCGACCTATGAACATCCTACTCACGCAATTAGCATCGAATCACAACTGCAAAGCTACTGTAAATGTAATATTAACGTACATAATCTATGGCCTGATTGAAGCCCTAGGTGTACGAATACAATCGACAGAGAGTTTAGACAAATTCTGATTACAACGGTCCAATTAATCAACTGGTACTGCATGTCTTGAAATGTACACCAAAACAGTATTTAATATCATATTGTTTGCTGATAGTTTGACTCTAGTCATTGCGAAAAGAGTTGAGTCAAGTAGAGTCATCCAGCATACTGACTCGAGTGGAGTCTTTTGCACTTTCTCAAACTTCTGACTCGAGTCAAGTCGAGTCTTTGACGCAAGGGACTCGAGTCAAATCGAGTCTTCAAAAGTCGTAACTCGAGTCGAGTCTGTTACTCGAGTCATAACACTGACTCTCTCGTTCGCCAGATAATTAACAGCGATGCAGCTGAAGTCAGTTCTGAATAATCTTAGTGAAATTTGATGTTTACTCTATTTAATATACCAATCTTTATTTCTTTGATATAATGTAGAATTACGCTGGGATGAAATGCATAGTAACCGAGTAAATTTTGCTGGCCACTGTAGACATTGCATTACGCGGCAGGCATATGCTATCCCACCTATTACAAGTAACGGGAAATGATAAGATGATCACTGTTCCTTGGAGGGTAATCATTATCTTTAAAGTAAAGCTCGCTTTGAGCAATATAGTGTAGAAAACTGAGAAAAATAAAACTCAACGAGGTAGTGGACACACAATCAACAGCAATGGACACAATTTAATATTGTAGAAGGTATACAAAATGTATTGATAGTAAAGAACTTCAAGAGCATGTTGCTAAGAAGTTTACAGACAGAATCATAAAAGTTCTTATGATTTGCGGGGGATTTTGCAGCTCTAGACAACAAATGATACTGACAGAGGCACATGGACGAAGCCCGAGTGAACTGAGGGTGTGCACAGTAAGTTCAAATAAGAAAGGGGATAGATATAACTATAGCAATTGGTCTACATTAATTTCAACTTTGCAGAACAATTCAATCCAAAACCTGATGTTATTACTGATAGCGATACGTGAAACTATTAGTCCAACGTTATTGTCTTGGTGCGTGGACAAAAAAGTAATGCATGTTAAAGACCACCTGACACAAATTTAGTAAAGAGCTGGCTTCGTCCAGGAGTTGCAGAGTGAAACCCTGAATGCCAGAGCGTTGAAGTTGTGTTTATCTATTACGGCTTTTGAGATATTCGTTTTAAGGTTGCTAAAGAAGATGCAGAGTTTTGCATAGTGTCATTATTTCTTATATTAGGCTTACATGTATTGTAACTTAATTACTGATCATCTAGCTCACACATTGATAAGTGATATCCATATGCTTTAAGGAAACAATACACAATTTCTAAAATTAAACCCTCTCGGCATAGAAAAGTGTCAATTGTCCTTGAAATATAGGAAAGTAAACAAAGGATATCATAAGATATATCATGTGAGTCCTTCTCCAGATTTGCATGTTTGGTCTATGTTTGATGTTCATGATGCAATTGTTAAACAGAAATATGTTTACAAATATATTTGATGAAAATTGTGGTTATGTTCAATATTTTGAATGACTCTTTCCATACTTAAAAACGTGTTTTTCATGTCCATGCACTTTAAAGTACTCAGAAATACGAATAACTTGTCTTTTAACCTAAACAATCACTTGATGCGCACCAGTAAAATGCTATACTTTCGCCAGAGGTAGTTCAATATTAAGGCAAGCAAATGGCCAAAAAATGCTTAAGATTTACAGATAGTGAGGGTCTATTAAACCTGCAGAAAAGTGCATAGATTTATACATGAAGACCATGTCAATAAGGAGATTACTGAACAAATCTTCAACAAATATTGAAGTGTCCATGTAAAACATGAAAATCTTTCGGATATAATAGTGATACAGCAAAACCATATACAATGTATACAAGGTGAATACTATCATTAAGAGTATGCTGACAAAATATCTGAATGCTTGATATTAGTAATGGTACATATATGTGGCAGTTACTAGCTCGTTTGGTGAAGACAAAATCAGAATATCTGTTAAAGTATCGTACTATGACCTACTTTGTTATTTTCAAGCAGGGGGAGGGGTCGAGTTAACTTTGATAACGCACAGCTCATACACAGATATGTGAACAGCTACAGAATATCAATTTGGTACTGAAATATGAGTGACTTGATGCAAAAGATTGACAGCATATTCTAAGTGTAAGTAATTTTACTAGGCTATGGAGTACGCAACACTACGTCATCTGATCACCGATTTCAGTACGGTGGCGTGCTGGAGGACAACTGTATAGGACATTAACACAGTGCATGCAGACATTCACGCATGGCTGAATGCAGCCGTCGACACCCTAGGTCACGCTTGTTGTTACTGGTTAATAATTCAATGGGTTGTGATCCAAATTAATTATATTCCAATAATTTTGCATATAAACCCATTGAGCCCAGTTTACTCATTTACCTTATTCGAAAAGTTTTCAGTACTTTTTTATCTGCCTAGAGCAATCGCTTGTTTGCTTGTCTTTCTTACAATGCAATAAAAACAATATTACACAGACACTTTTTTTATAAAGTGGATTATTGAGAATGATAGTACTGTACATATTGTAGATATGTGTAACCCATATAGGCCTAACCCACATTGCCCCATCTGGAACCCATGGTGCAAACGACAGCTGGGTCCCATACTGTCGGATCATATATACTTATGTCACTGTTCTCTACTCAGGATATCCCTAAACAAATAAATATATGAATAACATAAAACAGGGAGCAATTCAGAAGGAGTTACAACTGAAAATTAAATTTATGCTAATCCTTTTCGATTTTCTCCGTTGTGATAAGAGTCCTAATTCATAAGGGATGAGTACAGTTTAAAGCATAATCTTACTTTTGTGTGATATATCCAATTTCTAGACGGCATCCGAGTAAGTTTATTCACACCTGCTTATAACCTACGAAAAGGATTAATTAGAACAATGGTTTGATACCAAGGTTGTTGTCGATAGTCAAGACAGGACTTAAAGCTCACCAATCAAAACGACTGGTTATCTCTTCCGAATCAAGATGGACTGGCGTATAAGAATAAGGTGTAGGGCTTTTGCCATATGCAAATGATTAAAATGGACATAAGACTATAATTTACTATTGAGTTTTTATCAATTTCCACAGACTTTCGCAATTTGTAGTAGGTGTACCCATGTTCAGCAAATTACACATCCTGAAACTGGTCCACTGTGATAAGCACCAGAAGGCGCCAAAAAAGTGAAAACTATTTTTCGACAATAGCGACTGGCAATGTTATAACTATGGACAAAATTTTCCAATGTAACTGACAACGTAGCAGAAGACGTGAACCCTTTCACGTTAAGATCTTAATACTTTTTAAGCCCATTGAATCTGTAAGTGGTGAACAAAGCAGATGTCTTTGGCGGCAACTAGGTAGGTCCAAAGGAAGGAATTAGATGTATCTCCTTCTAAATCACACCTTCCTGATAAAAGTAAGTGATGCTCATGGTGTAAAATTAACGATGAAACTATACGCCGTACATGAGTATTAGGTTGGGTGCGTTTATTGAGAAAAGAAAACAATTCATCAGCATTTTCAGGACATGCCAAGGAGACCACTTTGTGCCCAAAGCGGAGATAATATGGTCAATCTATCAGGCTTTCTTTCATTTCATTGACATATATGCAAAGCCATTTGTGTTAAAATCAGGTCACGTTCGGCCTTAACAGGGGTTTTTCGTGGTTACGAATAACCTCGAAAGAGAACGGGACTCAGAAGGAACATACAATATCGCTGCTTCTGCTTAGTCCAAACCCAAGCTGCTTGGATGGCGTATCGACAAAAAGTCATAGCCGACAACATTATTCAATACTTTTTTTCTTTCCAATACAGATGTCGAAACTATGATTAATCATTCATGCGTTTTGACGATACGTGTACAATGGCTAAAGGGTCTAGTTTCTACAAGATAAGCCAGTTAACCTCGGGTTCAATCACTTCAGAAAACATTCTTTGAGGCCTCTACACTAATCATTTTGAGCACGAGTGTAACACAGTTATGTCTGAAAATGAATAAATGAAAACTGAACATTGAGAAATTGCGTCTGCGTGCAATCTTTGTTTTGTTTTTATCTATTCTTGTCCTTCACATTGTACATTTCCATTTCTCATTCTTTGATTTCGTTCTTTGTGTGCAAGATGAAACCATCACTATCTCTGTCCGGCATTTTTTTTTTATCAAGATAACATTCCATTACTTTTAAAATAAAGAAACGGTCACAAAATTCTTAAGAGTCATGCTGACGTCTAATCTATCAAATCAATATATGATACAGGTTGATATATAGATGAATCAGATTTGAAATAATACAATGCGGAAAATTTGTACTAATATTGATTTCATATTTAAACTTAATCTAAACAAACAGTTCGGTAGTCCATTGCTGACTTTGTTCCATTCATCTACTTGGTTCCTGTATTCTACTTTTACGTATTTTTTCTTCTGCAATTTGTCAGAAATTCCAGTATTAGAGTCTTTTTTAGTTTGTGACTGACGAAGACAGCAGTGTCTTTCGAAACATGTCGTATTTTCTGCTTTAAAATTGTTCAACTTTTTAGATGTATGGTTGAAAATCTGCAGCGCTTTCTGTCCTTATGCTTTCATACTGTGCGCTACGCAGACCATTTGGTAATATTCAAATGTATGCTGACTACAAACGAAGAACAGATTCCATAGAGATTTGCTCTTCTGTACCTTTTTTTTTTGTCATAATAATGTAATTATCCAAGTCTTATCTTCTCTCCAGAGCATCACATAGGTACATAGTGACCCTCTGGTGATTGTTTTCTTCAAATGTTTTACGTTGTTGACAAAATAAATGTATAAACCCTCCCTACCCCCGCTCCGCTGCTCAAGTAACTAGGAACTGTCTTGACAATTAAGTATTTCAATGTTATTGTTCATCAACGGAGCTTTGGTTTACTCTGATAGTGTGTCAGGCTGATACTTGATTTTAGATTTAAAGGTTTTTTTTTATGCGGTTAGTGTTCTATTTGCTAGAAAGCAAACAAGATAGAATGCCAAGATATCTTTTAAATTATTCACACATTTCCTAAAAAACATCTTTAGTCAGAATGCTTCCTTCGATGGTTGATCGAAACATAAAAGTGACAGAACCTACTTCGTAATGTCATTGCCAATTAATCAACTTAATTTGACGAAACACCAGGGAAAGATACATTGGCTCTTTACACAGAAACTTTGTCTTTGTATCTGATTGCAGGTATATATGTAAACGTTCTTTGTAGGCACAGACGGTCAATCTGGCAATTCCTTTTCTGGTCCATGCCACTATCTCTGACAAAATAGAACAAGTTCAACAAATAATTATTGAAAACGATATAACGCCTATATTAGAAACCCAGTGAACCAAGTAGCAGATAAAAGTATCGATGGATAAAGAACGTTATGGTCCCCTCAAAAGAACGAAGGAATGAAAATGAAAGAATATGATGAACAAAGAAAATACAATAATAGACTGAAAGCAACTGGCAAAAAAAAACATATTGAAGAATAATTAAGTTTATATGTAGGCACTCTTTCCCCACTGTTCAGTTTTAGTTGAATAATTTTCTTTCTTCCTTTTTCCAAATCACTATTGTATGATGATCACTGATGTATGGCTACTGAAGTGATATGACAAAACTGTACTACTACCTTGTCGTTACCACGGTTGTTGGAAGGAATTTTCAGCTATACTACACCCATTCGACAAACCCGATCGATGGTCAATTGTAACCTAGTTAGGCTATTTGTGTTTCGCTAAAACCATTACAGGATTTGCCTATTAAGGTCTGTTTTAGTGCCTAAAACAGTTACCGTAGCTTTACTAAGCTAAAGAAAGTCTACTCAAGAGGGAGAGAGGGTTTGGCTTATGACGTCATACTATTTTTACATCTTATTTTAGTTACAAATTCTTATATAGGTTTGCAGCGTGCCATTAGAGAGACGTCCATATCTACTGTGTACATAAAAACTTTCACAATTGTTAAGCTATATGTCACATTTTAGAGATTGAAACAGAACAATTTTTTTATTTTGTTAAATTTCACATTCGTCTCCTAAGACATATATATCTTACCTGATGTGTCATGGAGACTTCAGAAAAGGTTAGTGTATATAAGACAAGATACATATAACACTTGTCAAACTGCATGATATCATGTTATGGACTGGGTGAACAGAACAACCACCTAATAAATATGCATGAAATAAACTATCTAGTGTTAGTCTATATACCGGATATTGTTTGCTACATTTTATATGTAACAGGTAAACTGTTTGATATTCAGGCTTTTCTTGTCTAAATGGTGAACTTATAAATAGAGTAACCAGACTACACTGACGGTAGCCATTCTAATTAAGTTAATGCAGAGTGTACAGTATAAAAGCAAGGACGGGGGAGGGAGGGAGTTAAAACAGAGGGCTTCACATGTGAATGGCAAACTATCGAAATAGGTTAACCAGAGTCTTAAGTAATCACATCATAGTTATTTCAAAGTCCATACAACCAGAGCATTTAAAACAGAACAACGTCTAAGAAATTTGTGAACATCGACGTTGGTTACTTAGTTCGATGTTGATTAAAGAAAAGAACAAGAACGAGAGGCCCAACGAGGGTAAAATAGTTTGAGTCGCTGGTATAGATGAGTCTATCGACCCGTTAAGTTATTCCTTTTTTACCTGTGAAGACTTGTAAATGTACGGCCTGATTGCGTTTGAAATTTTAATGTAAGTAAAATCTATTGGTGGCAAACACCTCTTTTGATATCATAAATTGCAGATGGACGTCAAGCATTGGAAGTTCTCACCTTAGTCTCTAAATTTTGTCCTGCGATTGCTCTACGTTAACTTAATTCGCCGAACGGCGCGTAAGCACCGGAAACTAGTACTTTGGGTGAGCCAACGTGGCCGACACTTGTGTCTATGGAACGCCAAGAGGACAAACAGAATCGGTTGGGGTGATTTTAAATAATAGTGAAATAAAACGATGTAGAAGTGATACAAAAAGAAGTGGTAGCGATGTAATACGATGTAGCAGCAATGTAAACTAAAGTAGAAGCGATGTTAGCCGCAGTAGTATAGGGATATAAAATCACAACACTAGCGATTTGTTTCCACTTTGGCCTTCCATATTTGGTGAAGCAAAATGTGTAAACCACTCTTACGGTGTCTTCTCGGGTGACTGACCAATTAGTGTTGAGAAACGAGGATCAGCCAATCCAGTTTATTTATTATTTTATTATTTCAACCTATCAGCAATGTTTTGGCTGAGCGATTATGTCTAATAACAATGTCCTTTTCCGTGGTGTTGTCATTACTCTCACAATGTTGTAACTCTCGTGTATGCACTATAGAGAGCTGGGATGTTGACACTACGTTTTGGCGGAAAAAGAAATTGAAGAGTGCAAATGATTAGAATGATTAGAACTATTACAAAACGCCTAGAGTAGCGACGCACACGAGATTTCTTCATGGAAATAGTTGACGCGCACGTAATTTCTACTACACATGTAGGCCTACACTTATGAATATTTTACATCCATGACCAAGTGTGCCCATAAATGGGGTAGAGGCATTGAGTCATTTCTCATTTCATTAAAAAAAATTCTTGTAGTGATGCAATAATATGTCTTGTCCAATTTTGCTTTCTAGAAGCGGAAATCTCTTTAGAGGTGTTTTCTGTAACATGAGTACATTAAGTTAATATTGAACATTACAGTAAAAGTGTAAAGATTTATCTGCAAGGTTTTCTCGTATTCAGTGTATGCTACAGAGATGTATCTTTATATTTTCACTCAGATTTGGTCTTTTCTGATTTAAGTAATGTTAAGTAACATGGCATCGAATTAAAGAAATCAATACTATGTAGCGAGTTACGTACATTACACTCTGTAATAAGCGTTGTAGCAACTGGATTGATTATTCCTTCATATTTAGCTTTTGTGTCGTACGGATAAGAATGTAAGTTGTACTTTTCTTTTTGTAGTTGTTAGTTGTTTGTTTTTGCTCATAGTTGTATGCATAATAGGGCCACCTTTTTAGTACTGAGAATGCCTAGACTGTAAGTCCATGTCTCAATCATGGTGAACAGTGGGAATCATATATTTTCTTAATTGCCTGCAATTCAGTTCGTTTCCGTTTGTATAGCAGTTCTATGAAGCCAGGGTAAAAGGCCTTCGTTTCAACATTTTCTTGCCATAGTAACAACTTGAAAGAAATTACAAAAAAGAAATTTAAGGAAGATCAAGTAATCCGTCTGTTTACGAAATATTTATGAGCAGTACAGTAGAACAAATATTAATATAAGATCTGCAAGTAATCTATCCCGCTAGTTGTAAATTCTTAATGCTTATATCTTAATTAGAGGGAGTAACATTTCATAAATTTAACGTGGCTACATATATATGTCTATGTTATTTAACAAGAATGATATCAACACTATTCAGTAGAACTAACGAGTCTACACACTGAAGTTACGTAATAATCAGTAATAAGTACTGTGCTGGTAGACCTGCAGTATAAGTACTTAATGTAAGTAACTAGTACTGAATTGTTATGTAGTAATGCGTACATTACGTATACATTATAGACATCGGTAAAATCAGTATCGAGTATTGATTTTTCGAAACAAGTTCTCATAATCTTTATGTTTAACTTGTGTGTTTCAGTCCTCTACATGTACTGTCCAACGCAGACAAATTCATTACGTTAAAAGGGAGGAACTTTGTTTCTGTAAACGGATAATAATGAATAATTAAGTGACGCTTTTTAATTATTCATATAGGCTTTAAGTAGGCTGTGCCATCTCTAACGCGAAGAGCAAAGACAGAATTCTTCGGAGCGAGCAACGTCCCTCGCATGGACTCGCATCTTTGACTTTTCTGTAAGATGGCGTCTTAGAGGGCGTCTTCTTTCTGATTCTTCCTTCTCTCTCTCTTGTAGTATACTTCTAAGTTTACTCGATTGTCCGCAATCATCTTTCGTTAAATTTCAGGTGATTTTTCCTTGACGAGGCGAAGCAGTGAATAAAGTAGAACTTAAAATCACAAAGTTATCAAATCGATCTCTATGGGATGCCTCTATTCATGTGTGAACACCTTAGTTCCATCTGACGATGTACGTCTTATATTATTATACCATCTGGCTGGTTAACAAATAAGAATCACAAGCTCACAACACTCCTATCCAACAGTATTGTCAATACATAAAATTAAAAAGCTCACTTGCCCCCAAAAAATATGAAATGCATTAGAACCCTCTCCTCACCTTACTGCATTATGAGAATAGCTACATCTCTACAGTCTATTAAAACAGTCGTCTTGATTAATGAAAAGTGGATATGGGAATATCAGTGTTTTCTCATGCACTTGCATTGTTTCGTTAGTAAAATACCCACTAATCTCCTTTAAATCTTTGCAGTATACCACTTTGACACAATTATTTGTGACTTCATATCTACAACCCACCAGAAAGACAAATTTAGATAAGTTTAAGTTGTGTGTACACACAATAAAAAGAGGGTAGACAAACATTTATCCCAAACTTATATTTTCCACCGTTTTCAACACAACCATTTATGTTGATATTTTTAGCCCATCGATGGAGGTGGCGCTACTGCTCTTAGGCCAAGAAAGCGATCGCAGTCTTTAATGTCTGGAAGGCATTTCTGTTCACAATCAGCTATCCCAAGTCCCCTTTCGACAAGGCTGAAAATTAAAAAGCATTAAAAAGCTTAATGTTTTAAGACAACCAAAACAATACATGACTCCTCCTGTATGGCACAACTTATGGCAATAATAGTGTCCGTATATGATTCCCCGTAAGATGTCACATTCATTAATTGAAAGAAAAGTTCGGAGACTTGTTAATTTAAATAAGACACTCGCGCATTTTCTGTAAATTATGAAATTTTATTCATTTATTGTACTTACTGCATCTGATTTACTTGATGATAGCTATCTTCATATATACTTACGTTGGTCACAATTGTTCCCAAACCAACCGGGGGCGCACTTGCAACCATACAGGTCTCCGAAGCAAAATAAATGCCCTCTGCATTTGGGGTTTCCCCCTGGAAGATCGTCACATGTGAGGGGGGGTCCTCGCCTAGGAACACCCAGGTAAGGAAAACCGACTTCAAGAACATCTAAACATGTAAAAATGATATACGACCGATCAGTTATATCCATGTGAGCCATCAATTTATCACGCATGTATCTATTCACCTATGTTACTTGAGTTCAAAGAAAATGTCAGGTTTTTTTTTAGCTTTGATTAACGCGATGAATTAATTGTAAACAGACGTGTCGGCGACGTGAGGTAGAATATCATAACTATTGTTTAAGGAGAGAATGACTTAATTAAGGATGAGAAAATACGGCCGACAGCTGGAAATCAGACTTACAACCACCACAAGTCACGCCGCTGTAGTATGGTGGACACGTGCATTGGTCGTTTCCGTTTCTTGCCTACTCCTCCATTAAGACATGTAGCTGACGTCACTCGCGGTTGACAAGATCGGCTCTCGCCTTGCATATACCATCCCCTAGGACAATCTAAAATTTGAGAAATGGATAAATCAGCTGTTACAACTAAAGGTGACGAAAGGGTGAACTCATGATCTCAGGGCCTTTTTACATTTAACCACAGCTCTGTTTCTGGTGCCGATAGGTGAATTTAGCATGATATCCAATCTCTCACAAGAACATATCGACTTTGCGTGGGGAGCACCCCTGGTGTCTATTAATAACCTAGCAGTTTTTGTTATGTGAGAATTCCAGAAGAAAGCCAAATTATAGATGAAATGAATGAATGTTTGGGATGACAGACAATGAAAGTTAAATAATACGACACAAGAAAAATCCACGTCACGACCGGTTTCGTCCTTTTTGGGATTCATCAGGCGACGGCTGGATTCGAACTCACGACCTCAGGCCTCTACCATTTGACCACAGCTCTGTTTCTGGTGTTGATAGATGAATTTGGGATGACAGACCATGGAAGTTAAATGATAATTGAACGAAACCAGAAAAATCCACGTCGTGACGTGGATCGTTAAAAAATAAACATTGTTTAAGTCTCATTTTGCCTTCATGAATATTCATATCCATTCCCACTGGTCTGTTAGATTTCAAGTAATCGTGATTGAACGCTATGATTTCTTAAGAGACTGAATTTTGTGGGGTCAACAAAAATAGAGATAATATTCAAGCTAACGCTGCTATTCAAATATTTGTGGAACATGGGTGCATATTTCTTTAAATTTCAGATTTTGTAACAGATGATCTTTTCCTCCCCTTACTTTCTCTTCCTTGAAACACTGACAAAGAAGAAAGGATGATGACCAGGCCATTGCCACTACAACTCATATTCCACCCTTAATTCGTGGAACCGGTATAGTGGCATATTATTCTTACAGTTTCAGCACCAGAACCGGCTTCTAATCAAATGACAGCAGCGGAGGGAGAGGGGCATAATATGAGAGTTTGGAAAATGTTTGAAAATGGCATTCCGTATAATAAGCTAACCACGAAGTAGATTCGAAAATTTATGTCCATGTAATTTTCAGTTGTTTTTCATTATTTTCGTTAGTCTGGTCCGTAAATGAGAATTCATGGTTAATTATATACATAAGTATATGAAACATGATAGCGGTCAATAAATGTTTCAAATGGTCGCATGTGCAGCAATTTTATCAGGAAGAAATGAGCTTCCTCTACACGAAAGATATTAACATGTACTTGCTCTGAAAATCTAGGGGGCCCTATACTGCCACCCCTTTGGATCCGAACAGCAACACCTACCCTACATTCTCTTTGGTATTTGGTGAAAGAATAAGTAAGGAAAAAATATGGTGTAATAATTTCGTCTAAGTTTGATTTCGTCATAGTCTCCAGGAAATATTAATTTTCGTCTATGTCACGGACTGGTATAGAGTACTGTGTGTTACAAATGGAATAATTTTAACGTAACTAATGCCCCCCCCCCCCTCCGAGTTTCAGTGTGGTACGGTAACTGAAAACCTATGTCAATGAAGTGGTCATCTTAATGATGTTTACTGTTAATATTCAAGTATATAAAGAGCACAGTATACTTGCAGTAAGTAAGTACAGTAAGTCTTTCCAACACTAAAAATATCCACGTTGCCCTCTGCAGATTGGAGATGTACTGTAAGCATTTCTAAACTGGCTATACATGCTTCTCGCCAAACCTTCATTTCACGAAAATTAAATATCGTTTATATTTGAATATAATAACATATCGATGTACCTGCTACAATAACTTGTATCTGTACAGCCAATCCCCGTTTACCTCGACTACCTCTCTGTATGGTGTAAATACCAGCATCCTCATGTAGAAGTAACCTCAAATCTTGGTCCAGTATTGATGTTTCTTTTCTTTCCTTTACACCAAGTGATCCTCTGGCAACCAGGTGACCAAGCCACACCTATTGGATTGCCTGGGTTAGGATCAAGTGCAGTCGACCCATCGCTGACCGGGTAGAAAGTTACAGGTGTACACACCTCTCGTGTCCAAATACCCTAGTGTGGTGTATATTTAGGAGAAATGGGTGTCAATATACGTTTATAGGAATAGAATTCTCATCTAGTGAGTACTTAGAAATTCGCATATCGTTGAGATTCCTTCTCAAACAAAATGCCATTCGTGTAGAAATAAGACATATCTGTGCCTTGTGTAGAAATAACACATGACACAGGTTTTCTGTAAGTTGAGTCTTTTTCACATTCTCTTGAGCCTATTGGGTTGCATTTGGTGAAAAATAATGAATTATTCATGATAAATACAGTTACCTACGTAAATCGGAGACGGTGAATTCAAAGCTGCCCTTTTCTTTTGTCTAAGTGTAGTTTATCTGGTTACCACCCCTCATCGCCTTAGGTAATTTTTCTCACCTCATTATGATCTTATCCTACCCAGGTAGCAATCAATACCATGGTCAAATTTCACATCAAATGTCTTAGTTTCCTTGAGGATGTTTCATATCGTGGCAGGAGACGTTGACCTGCCCGCCGTAGACAACAAATATGTAATAGAGAATCTGAGAAATTCACTGACTGTTTTAACGAATCAGCTAATCATTTAATTATAATGTAATTACAGTTTATATTGTAATGTCAGACATGATAGGTAAACGTACGAATGAACATACAGTAAATTAGAAGAGTAACGCAGAACTGTTTATTTGCAGCTAAATTTTATTTATTTGTTTAAGTTGATAGACAGAGGAGGGACGAATCTTAACGGACGATTAAAATTAGAGTTACTAATGCATTCCATTATATTCATGAAGAATTGATATCTTTAGAACAGAAAAAGAAAACCTTCTTCCCTTCTCAATTATGCATTTTTGCTTGAGAGCATAGGGCTACTTATGTCGAATGCCATAATAGCTGGCTTTATACGAGATGCATCATGGATAAGTTGCCCTATGTGTTGTTAATAAGTTCCTGATACTGGAATAGAACAATTGTAAGTTGATAAAAAGATGATGGGACCTAAGGTCCTAAGTTGATGAGGTGAGAGATGTTACAGTTATATGCAACGGAACTGTCAGGTTTGAAAAACAGGATTTTTAGCGACCTTTATTGAGCATGTTCCATTGTCTTCTGTACTTGATTCTGTCCCTGTTGTACTGCTTTTTAGATATGAATCATGTAAGAACTATATTTAACAAAGCTTTGCTAACTGAACCGGAAGAAGCTGCTACAGGTGCGTAGACTCCATGACGAACTTGATGCAGATGTTCGAGAAGACTATAGTCTGGAAGGTTCAACATATTCTCATAAAGACCCGCACAACTTCATTTACAATGACAAAATTTGCTTTCCTTTCAATTTTCAGAGAAATTAATTATGTATGCGGAGGATGCTGCCGTTTCTTGCAACATAAGGCACAAATTGGAAAGATCAAGACGATTATTAAGATTTTACATCTAAAAGTGCCAGTTTGTCTGAAATAAAAAAATCTCTTCTTCAAGTACAAAAAAGTTCAAAATCGTTTTTGAAATTATGCAAGTGAAGCATGCAGGCTTAGCCAATATAGAAGAATACTGTAGAATACCATAATTCAGAACTGAGAGGGTTAAACGTAGCTCATAAGCTATATATTTAGGTGGATAAATTATATTTCACAAACCATATTTTGGGGTTGCTGTGTTTGTTATGTATTGTATTGTTTTGAGAGCTAACACTGTCCTAGATTATTTACTATAGAAACAAAACGAAATAGTGTTTACGAAGTCCGGACTAACCAAGTCAGGACTAACCAACCTAGAAAATAAAAAATTCGGTTTGGCATCATTTTTGGCAAATTTAAGGAGAAGAATAAACTGAAAAAGGTTTCTTAAATTTTGTTCAAGCTCTTCAGGCTTCTATACAAAATATTGTGTATAAGGTCGATGAAGCTGTCTGAAATGAATTTGTAAACTTGCCAAAATTATTCAAAGTAATAAGTACCATCCTCAACATTTTAAGTTAATTATCGGTGCACTGAATCAAACTACATCTTTAGGAATACAAACATAGCGCCATGCTTAAGAATATTAATTTTCTATGAATTCATTTCCTTACAGAGCCACTTTTTTATTCCAAACTCTTCTCCATGATTACTGGTTGAAGTTGATGGTGATTTTATTTCCAGTACTGCATTCTGTCTGCTTTCTATGTTTTCTTTGTTACTTAATCTTTTCATTTTTTATGTTTTATACACCAGCTGTTGTCTTCAAAATGTTATTTTGACTCTTTTATCCTATTTATAAATGTCATATTAGAATAAAGAATGACGCAAAAAAAAGTTAAAAAGGAGAATATCTCATTAAAGAGTGAAGAGATCAAATGAAATAGAGAGAAGAGAAAGAAAGTGATGTAGGACGAAATTAAGAGGAGAGAACGGAGAACAGTGAAAGATGAAAGGGGATCAAGGTAATGGATGCATACTTTAATAACTCTGTATATTGACCTAAAAATTGTTTGAATCCACTGTCTTTTTCAAGATGACGAGAAAGGCAACTTCTAAGAAATCACCGTTGGTGACCTTAAATCATGTAGTTATCCAGAA
This sequence comes from Stichopus chloronotus, assembly GCA_021234535.1. NCBI lineage: Eukaryota > Metazoa > Echinodermata > Holothuroidea > Aspidochirotida > Stichopodidae > Stichopus > Stichopus chloronotus. The sequence continues at coordinate 13,297,165 of CM037833.1, forward strand.
AATTTAGTCATTCAACTGAACCCCCCCCCCCCCTTCCATCTTGTCCTGACATAATCACAACTTCTGGTCAAAGTTTGCGCATTCAACCAGTCTTGTAGTTACTATAAGAAGCACATGATAAATTACCTATGCATAAGAAACATTAACAAGCAAACTTACTTGTTCTAGGTTTAATGTAAGTATACCTTGTTGGAATGACAAGTCCGAAATTGTACGTGAACATTCCACTGTAGGTACCATAAATAATTCCTCGGCCAAGGTTAGGGCGACCAACAAAAAGGTAACATCCCCAAGGGACGCCCTCGACCTCAATATTCCCCGTCTTAAACGCGTCACTCGGTAAGCCTGTCTCTTTCGATAACTCTAATTCGTCCTCAGGATGAATTGTATCCGTATTGATCCCATGGATATATGTCCCTTCTGAGCCACGTCCTCTTTCGGGGTTGTTTGTGACCAGGAAAAATCCCTGGAAAGGCGGGGAGGGGCCTGTGTTCCCTAGTAAGAGCTCTGAAAATAAACAGGAAGCATAACCAAGGAGACATTGCATAACAAAGAGTTTTTTCAAGTCAGTAGTAAATATGGAAGATGGACACTAATGAAAACAAACTAAAGTTATGCTTGATGCTGGACATACTTTATCTCTACGATTACCAACAAATTGTCTTTTTTCTAGTAGTGTAGTTCTATAGTACACCAGGTGTTCTCCTCTTAAAATGAGACCCGGGTGTAGCCCCATACACATGCGTAGCATTGCATCACCTATTTGATACCATATACCTATCACTTGCTCCTATCTTAGTGGTGTACGATAATATACGATAAATTTGGTCAGGGAACAGCATGAAATTTGTCGCTATCAGATAGAATTTTTAATTCTATACGGTAACATTCAATTTCATGTTGTTCTAGCATGAATACTAAAAAAGACCTTACTACTTTCTGCACAATTTTTTTTTTCAATAATCCTACACTTGTTTTGGTAACAATATTTAACTTCCTGTTATGTAAAAAAATATTTAAAGTTTCTCATCCCAGACAGCACGCAGGCACACCTGAACTATTAATATACTTGTGTGTTTAACTCTACAACTTGTTTGCCCCACAAAGTTTACTTCATATTGAAAAATTAAAAAAAAAACCTCCATACGGTTAGTATGAAGGTATTTGATTACGGTAGTTGATACGAATTAAACTTAAGTCCACATGGATTGCATCTCGAAAAAAAGGAAACAAAATTTTTCTTTTCAAATAACTTTGTTTCCTATAAACTTGACAGGATCCATTTCTAAACATCCTTGACTAATACATCTTTGAACAATAACTCATTTAACATTGTTACACTCTATTAAAGCACGCTTTATTTTGTTATGATGATAACGAAAGCTTACTTACATTTTTCTGAGTCATCTGTCTCAAACGAGTCTATAACATTTGTAACAGTACGAAAGACTGTGAATAGAATCTAGTGAAACACTCAGATTTTGACTTCAACATTCTTTGTTAAAAATTCAAACGTTCCTTACTAACGCGTTTACCCCCTGAAAGGCAAGAATTAATAGATTTAGGCTACAACAGTGTTTCTTTTGGAACAATGGATTTATTCGCGGAATAGAAATTTTAGTTGCCAAAGAGAAATGAGTGCGTTAATATTTTGAATATCGTCAATTGTATGAAGTCGATATTGATAATAATAAATTAAATACTAAAATAATATCTACTATATTTCCAGGCGTTATCAGAAAAATCAAGTTCGTTTAGCTACAATTTTATCAGTTGGAAGGATGATTATCTCTCAGTAAATGTTCAATTGCCCAACTTAAGGAAGTGAAAAGTACACAATTACCTGATAAAATGAAGGACAGGCACGTAAGGTACCTTAGTGGAGTCATGTTGCCCACGAGTATGACAAGTAGATACCGCGCAATCCTTTTTGGCTGATAGCCTAGACAGTTTTGAGAACCTACATTGTGAATATTTGATTTAAATAAACATCAATAAGCTGGTTTGAAATTAGTCTTTAGAACTGTTGACTCAGATCGTCACGACCGTCATAATAATATCTGTAATTAACTCAATATCTGACTCCAATGGAAAAGTTTTTGACTACGACCTTTTCCTAATAAAATTTCAAAATAGTCCACTGCAAAATTGGTCACTGAATACACCTTAGCAAACGTACTGGATATATATTTAATTACTTACAAACAAGTAGTAACCCGATAGCAACAACGAGATATTGATTTGACATTCCATATGTCACAATGGAAGATTATTTTCCCTCATAAAGTTGTTTCATCATGATGAAGCGATATTTTTCTGTATTGTGGCAAAGTATGAACAGCTGACAAAATGAATAGCATATATTTTTCTTTGTAATGGTTTCAGTTAATAGGGTTGGTATAGAAAAATAGGGGTCGCTGGAGAGAAGTCTAGGTAAATAACAACTTCTATAATAAGAGAGTCAATCACCATTGTTGAAAATTAGTGAATATTTAAATCTTCCGAACTTCTAATTCAATTGTAGGTGTTTCCTTCATTTCAGCTGAGATCATAATGTGTAATAACGAGTTTATTTTATCATGAACAAGCGCAACGGTATGTGCATTCTCTAACTTGCGATCATATATCCAGATATTGTTAAGAATAGAAACATTATGGTCGCCCAAGATAAAACCGAGAGCATATAAGTGCACACTACGGTTCACTTATAAATTTACTTGTTCAGATCTCGTTGATTAAATATGTTTGTTAACAACTGCGTTGGATAAAGAGGAGGAAGAACCTTTAATGCTCAAAGGTATCTCTCCCCCCCCCCCAAAAAAAAAATACAAACAACACCTCCCTAGTGACAATTCCATGAGATGAGAATTTCTTTGTTCTTGTTTTATCCTGGTTTTTTTTTTTTTATATCTCTTTACTTTTTATTCAGCCCTCTCTTTTCATCATCTCACACCATTTACTTTTTTTCTTCAGAGACTTGAAAGACTCCCCTTAAAGTTCTATCCTCTCCATCAACTCATCAACTGGAAGCTTTTCCACCTCCCATTCCACCTCTTCTCTGTCTCACACTCTCCCCATGATTTATCCTACAGGTTACACACCAACCAACCATTTGGAACTCTTTACTAAGTACATTTCAGAAAGTGTGAACTTCGACTCTTGCTCAGCACATCAGTCCGTTCACCAAACACTTAAAGAGCTGTAGATCTAGTATCATCGGTGGCATATTGATGTCGGAGGGTGAATTAAATTCGTGTTGTACAGACGATTAATCACCATGCGGTGACCTTGCGATGCTCTAGCAATGTAGTTTTGTCTGTTTCAGCAAAACATCGAACCCAGAGAAAGAAGAACCTAGACGATGAAGATCCTTCCAAAAAAGAAGTTACTCCTCTACCAGCGACTGTTTGTAATGTGTGTCATCTTCACTCTGGTCGGACACACCTTGCTCCACTGCCGTTCACCTAAATCTTCAAATTATCGATGCCTAGCAAAAAGTCTTCACGCTCTGTTCTTTATTTCGACAGTAATTACATCCGTAGTGAAACCAGTTTTATAAAGTTCGTAGTAACTCCATAGCAAATACTTAGAATATGTGCAAAAAATATATTCCTGATGGTAGTTTGATGCAATCCTGAGCAATATCTCTCAGGTAACATTTCCATGAAGTGCAAAACACCACCCTTAGTGATCACTTTCATAATTATCTCATCCTCACACGTAGTGTGCAGTGAGGAGAGATTGCCCTTGAGCGGTTAAAGTCGCCAAAAAATGATACGTAGGTGGCAGCCCACCTTACACCCCTTGTAGTAATCAACCGAAATTTGGTGCATCAGCAACCCTTGGGGGACCTCATGATATACAAATGACATGGACCGGAATTACCCACTGGGGTAAGGGGGTGAGAAGGGGTGTCCAAAGGGTGCGTGTGTGCGTGTATGCGTGTGTGCGTGTGTGTGTATACAGCCGAACTTGTGTCACCATCTCCTACTGGACGGTAGGTCGGATGAACCTCAAACTTGTTGTGTAGCTACCTATGTATGACTTGTAGCGTCCACCGATGACGTCATAGGCCAAAGGTCAAAGGTCATGAGAACGAAAAACACATTTTTAGCATTATCCCAGTGTGTTAATATCCTTGAGTTATAAAACTACCATTCCAGAAAGTAGACAATACGAGAATTTAAAAAAAAATGATGAAGTCACCAGGTCAAAGTTCACGTGATTAAAGGTCAAATCGGCAAAAAATGCTCTAAAAAGTGTGTCACGACCTCCTCCTAGCCGATAGATCGATAAACATCAAATTTGATGGATAGGTGCCTGGCTATGTTGCACAGTGTCCGCTCGACCAATGACGTCACAGGTCAAGGGCAAAGGTCATGATTACTGTAACGTATAATCCAGTGTTAGGGGCTGATAGTACATTGTGTCAACATCACTTTTACATTTTGCCTTTCCATGGATGTGACACGGTATTTCAACCTATACAATCACATGAATGAGCTGACTTTTTACTTCTGGTAGTAATGTTCAGAGCCACATATAGAGAGAGTTTGGCCAACTGTGTAACCGGTTTGGATTGGTCGAGTAGGGACAAGGCACACTTTGGACCTAAATTTTGTTCAGTCTGTATTCATTACAGATTATACACACATGTTACATGTATGGAGCGCGGTACGGCGACGAACCAAGGGGAAAAAAATGACGTACATAAAAAAAAGTACACGCACATACGTAAGTGTGTTTCACAGATCAAAAAACAAAAGAAAATGATAGAAAAAACGTGAGGTTTCACAGACAAATAAAGAAAAGCACCTAAATGTGTGCTTCTCACATATACTTTGCAGTGCCGCCTGTTGATGCAGAAAGACGGCTCATTTTTGTTTGAGATTTCATCGTGAATGATGGTCAATCAATCAGATATCTGAAAACAAATGTTGAACAAAGCAGACGTATAAGGAATCACTTAATAGAGAGTTATGATGGTATTTGTGTTGAACTTTCGAAATTGCCTTGTGCTGCATGGAGATGCAGCAATCGGACAGAAAATGGGGTTTGTTTGTATGGTTCCCCAAAAAACCTTGCAAAAAGGAAACTTATGGGAGGCAAAACTAGGAAGAACAAATTGGAAATCAAATGGAAATAACACGAAACTCTGTGAGGTAGTCCTTAACTTAAGTTCAATTAGACATCTAGCTATGACCGTGCCAACTTTAAAGTCAAATACTTTGCTGAATTTGACGTTAAAATTTAGGCACATCTGTGATTACGGTAAATGACGCTCCATCCAAAAAATTTCCAGGAGGTCCTTTGCTAATTACTTGCACAGTCAATTAATTAGACCTAGCTGATGTTCGTGCATCAACTGTATAATATATACGCCAAAGTTAGGTCAAATTTACCAACTAGAAACATTACTCGTAAAATCGACACAGCTATATTTAGTCAAAGGGTACGTAGGCCTAGGCCTACTTGCTTTCATCTAAACGACTGTCTTGCACACTTAGTGACTGCAGGTTGAGGGTAGACCTAATCTAGGCAGCATATGATTTATAAGTATGCCAACTTTTGTCCTAACTTTCATAGATTACGTCTGTGTAGTCATGACAACACCACACATCCAGAAAAGAATCAATTAGGCTTAGTCTATATCTAGATGGCTAGACCTCCAAAGTATGAGATAAAAAACTTTCTACGAAAGAACCAACCTACACAATGTACATAACTAATGCGGAGGTAACAGTACTTCTATGATTTCTACTTACCTATCAATACAATAAATAGGATACAATCGCAGCGGAGATACACCAAGGAATAACCGGCGTGCTTATGTATACAAAGAACAATAAACAAACCGTACAATGGCATATGCAGTAGAGAGTTCTTTGAAACAAACACGCGTTCACATCATTCCTAAACAATAGGGCTGGTCCACTTATCAGACTGTACCATTGAAAAACCAAAAACAACTTAGTTATGTTAATCCAAACTGCAGCAAAGACTGACCTCAGGTATTAAATTATTTTCATTAATATAAATTCATCTAGGACGGTTTTCCAAATTTCAAAGTCCCCCTACAACTTGTGGACTATGGTTCACTTCATTATTTACCTTTTATATCATATATCTTGGGGTCAATAAGAGTACATTCAAAAGTGTCTCCCTTTATATTTTGGAGAGAAATCTGGATCTGAAAATTGTTTATGAAAATCAAAATAAAGAAAACTGTAAAACAAAATCATGCTCTTTTGGAGCAACTTTTCTGTGGAATGAAAGGCCATGCATTTCAGACAGGATGGAGTAAACAGCAGGTGTCAGAAGTGCAACTCCTTGAATTGCATACTTTATCATCTTCGAATAATAAATGGGTTAAAGAATAATACATCCAATAAATATAAGAACAAACACCTGTAATTGATTCCATTGTGAACATTCTTAAAATGTTATCTTGTATAGTTTGTTGAAGGAATGAAATACCTTAAATCTACCATACCTCCCTTTAAACTGACAAAACATAAATCTGTCTGTATACATAAGACTTTTAACTTGCATTAATTTGCAGTAAATCTTGTTTCATGAATATAGTACATATATAAAAATATACATCTGTTGAAATGCGAACAAAATTTTTTTGTGATAGATTATTCTTGAATGAGTTCTTAAGATTAACTGATAATTAATTCATTCATTCATTAATCGGTTTATTGAATAAATGAATGAACAGGTGAATGTATATAATTGATTCCTGTATTTATCGAATGGATGAATGAATGATATATGAATAAACTAATGAAAAATGGAATAAATGAATGAAAAATGCAAGAATGAATGAATGGATGAATGCATAAATGAATGAATAGATGGATGAATGAAGTAATTAATTAATTGTTAATAAGAGTAACCTCTTAAGAATGCAACCATTAATTAATCATTAAAATTAATTAATTGCATGGATAACTTAACAAATGATGGATTGAACATTCATTCCAAAAATGACTAACGAATTAAACATGAAAATTCCAAAATTCCATAAACGTAATATATATGTACAACGATGGCAAGGCAGACAGTGTAAGAGAGCATTAAGACAGTAGAAAGCTAAGAACCGAATCGAGAAGATACTAAAAGCACTGTAAAGCTTTAAGGTGGTCGAGAAAAGCTTTGAGCAAAGGCGCTTTTTCCTTTGTAAGAAGAAGGTGTGATCGATAAGGTGTCAAGAAAAGGCAGAGGCGATTGTTGTCGTAGTCCGACATAATTCACTGCATTCCTCAAAGTGAAGGCACTCTCGGCTGCATTCTTAAGAGGTTACATTTAGCCCTGTAAACTTAAACGTTCTCAAAACGTTGTGTAACGTTTATAACGTTTCGAAAACGTTGTAAGAACGTTTTGTGTTAGCTCGGAAGTTATTTGGGAGAGAACGCAAGAAGCCCTAATTAAGCAAAATCTAAGAATTGTAAAAGCACATCATTGAAGGTTTCATTTTGGTTCTCGCGATTCGTTTTGTTTGGTAAGCCTGCTCAGAATTATATCGATAAGTCACTCAGCAGTTATTTGGGAGACTATATATTCTGTGGGTCGCTTTAACAACAGACAGTATAATCTGAGAAATCACAATAGCAATTCGCCAAAGATTGACATTTGATTCTCAATCTTTTTTTTTTCTAAACTATACATTATATTAAATAAAAACACAGTTACAGGAAGTATCAAGTACCGTATTGAAGATCTAATATGATTCTCACAATGCTTGTTGTTTAGTTCACTGTAGGTATTAACAAGAAAGACAGAGCCATATAAAACAATTTGAGTCTTTGTCTATCTGAATCTACCGACCCGCAACGACGCTGGTCAAGTTTGGAGAATTCTTCTATTTAAAACCTCTCTTCTATATCGTAATTTGTATATGCAATTTAGTTTTGGAATTCCCAATAAAACTTATTTTGGCAGTGCAAATTTACTCCTGTGGTTGCTTGTTATATGCCAGAGATTTTATTCTCCATTAAAGTAGACAGATATATGTCAAAGTACATACAAACATTTGTATCAGGCTTCATTTCATGTACCGTACTTGTCCTGGTGCTGTGCAGCATCACCAGATAATTAAATAAATGACAAGGCAATTATTAGCACTGTATATCACAGAGGTTGTCATATACTGGTGATAAAATGTATATTACGAAGTAGTTAAATCACAGCGACTACGTTTGTCGCTAAAGTTACAGGGTCACTAGTCCGAAAAATGAGGGCGGTGTCAGTAAGCAACTTAGAGCACTTCTTTTCATAAGCGGTGCACTCTCTTGCGCTTGGGTATCTATGGACTCGGGCTTCGAATATGTGTTTGAATATTAATTACACGTCATGTGTGGTATTTTTGTAAGTACGATGTACCAGGAATTAAGGGCCGATTCTCCAGAAAATGGCAGCATACACCGTCCTCAATTTTCAGGTGCGTGGCCCTTTAAAAGTACCTAACGATTTGAAAACTTGTTTTTATTTTGTATTGGATGTTAAAAAACCTGTCACATACTGTGTTATTTAGTTAGCATATTATTCACTCTATGCAATCTATATCAGTGGAGTAGGGCTCAATGCCACACAATCAAGGGAGGGTCCAGCAATTGCTGTAAGATGGGGGGGGGGGGAGCATTTGAAGAAAATTTTGAGCTCCAGGTGGACAGACTTTTTCTACATTTTTCAAACCTTTTCGAATGTATATATACTTGCCGTTTTTACCTTCGTATATATTTAAGTGATAGCTACACCTCCACCAACGTATTAAGACAAAAGAAAAATGTTGGACTGGAACTATGTTTACCCCTGTAGACTGCTTTTAGACTTTAAGACTTTAGACTTTAGACTTAGACTTAGACTTAAGACTTTAGACTTTAAAGGGTCTCTTGTATCCTAACATTATGCCAGGAGATTAAAATGTTGTAGTTCTTCAATTGATTTATTGAAATCGATGTTAACTAAGCATAATGAAACAAAGCAGATAGTAACAATAAACAAACTACTGATACTTCACGTTTGGGCATTTATCAAGACGTTAATTGATTAGACACGTTTCAGTGATAGTTTACTCCTTATAATCCATCGAATACTGGAAGTGATCCAAGAAATTGATCACAGTCTTTATTAAATATAGGACATCACTGCTCACAGTTAGCACCCCATTTCCCTTTTGGACGATGTACGAGTGATTAGCCTTAGTACCACATATATATGCACGAACTTGCCCTATACCTGGATCTGACAGAAATTGTTCTGTTTTGAGCATCCTGATTGGTCCATATTTCGTGTGTTAGTTCATGGATTATGCCTGTAGGTCTGCTGGGCGTGATTGGAGTCCCGCTCTGATGGTGTTATATCTGAAGAGAGGGTCGCTATAAAAAAAAAAAAAAGTCGTGGAAGTCTTTGGGGAAGATGATTCTATTTGTCAATGACCTTTGTGCAAAAACAAAAAGTGACGATGAGTTCCTTGATCAACTCTTTTGATATTGTTCTGTATAGCACAGTGGCGTGGCAACATAGTTTGAGTAAGGGGGGGGGGGGGGACAAACATTGGATGAGAAGCAAATTTATTCTCCGAAAAAGGCAACTGACCGACCCTATAATTAGATGAAATTTGGCGTGGGGTGTAGTAAGATTAGAAAATTACAGTCAGATTGAGCGAACTTTTAGGGGATAATGTACTGGGAGGTCATTCTCCCCTTGCCACCCGCCCCCCCCCCCCCCCGAGTTTCTACGCCTATGATATAGCGCTCCAAGGTCATACTTTTGTTCTATGCAAATAGTTTTTTATATCCTGGTTACGTATAGTCTAATTTGATTTCTCTTTTATAGCACTGTACGATTTGCATCTACGACGCCTAAGCAAATATTCGGCAAAGGTATTCAGGAATCACGAATGGTATCAAAGTTAAGTATATCTGACATCTATGGAACGCCAAACTTGACAGTAATTTGACCTAAACTAATGCGTCAGTAACTGCTAAGTTTCACAACGATGATTGCCGGCATGATGACATAATTGAAATACAGAAGTCGTTATTCGACAACTTTTTTTAATTCCACGTAAGGACCAACGTGACACTTATTATGCAGTGCATTACCTGTGGATTAAAAATGTATTGCTCAGAAATTATCTATACATTAAATATGCATTAATATTCAACACATCCATAGTTTCGTTTTCTAAGGTTTCACGTTTATTTCTAGAGACATTGTATATCATACCTGATATAGGCCTCCCTGAAACGTTCAGAGAAATCTCAGGGTATGCAAACCATAGGACCTGTCAAAATGCATGGGATCATGTTTTGAATCTGGTGTTAATATTAGGATTCAACTTAACTCCAATATGCATGAAGAACTGATTAAGTAAAACTGCATTTCCTGTCTTATCTACAGACACGACATTTACAGTTTATGCTGCAAACACTCACTTTTATCGGTTTCCAACTAGATTAAATAATCCTTAATGACATACTCAGTTGTTGAAATTGAAATGAAATAACAAATTACAAGCAAAAGAAAAACAAAAACACTAAGAGACTCCTCAAACATTAGGAAACATCCAGTATCTTCTTTTCAGTCAGTCCGTTTACAACTTCTACCGTTAATATAAACTAGTTTAATAATATTTGTAATTTACTTTCTTAATCCTGTTTTACAATCCAAAAGTTGGACCATGTGAAGAACGGAGAATTTCACAAAATAAGTTTAGAATTATTAGGTGTCTGCCAGTTCATCTTAATTATTTGTCAGTTGTTGCAGAATTTGTACACAAACATCAAGGGGAAGGGGGGAGGGGAAGGTTAAACAAGGCTAATGTCTTTGAAGGGAGGAGTGATCTACATTTTAATTTGGTTCTCATCATTGTTTAGCCCATGTCTCTCTTGTATCTGAAAAGAGAACAAAGCAACGAGCTTCCAGTTTATTTTAACCAACAACTATTGATCCTTAGCACATTCCACCTAATTAAGATTTATTATTACTAAAAGTACAGCTACACGCACTTCAGCTACACCTGGTTATCAAACTTTGTTACAAAAAAAAATGCTATAAGGTGGGAACGTATCTTCCTTAAGATAATAGTATCAGATACGTTAACGGCAGTGACTCATCACCTCAAACAGTTGCAATCCTATCAAATTCTCACTTCTAGCCCCTCCCACAGCCTGTATACATCTCCGCTGCATGCAGTGTAATATGACCTACTCTGCATCTTTTGATTTTGCTGTCAATCAAAGAGCAGAACCAATTGAAAATTTTAGCAAAACTGTGGCTTTGGGTGATGAGTAACTACTTTCAAAACATTTGAATCTCCCCAAGCTCCAGGTTCATGGTTTGGAATTTATTCGTATTGTTAATCGGTTGATACGGAAGCTATGCAAAACGGACGTGTATTACTCATGCGTCATCAGCTGCGACTGCATTAGGAGTACCAACATCCCCGAAACGATTTGGACTCAATCTGAGTACAAATTGTACTCTGTTAAAATTCATGTATGCGACGTAATCAATTATACTCAGTGGCACCCAATAATTCTTTTCTCTGAGATACAAAAACAAATCATGATTCTTTTTTAGCCATTCATCAAAAGTGAGGAAATACTCATTAATATCGAAACCTTAAATCTAAGATGAGATAAGTCTGTAATTGTTTGCAGGTGTTAGGGTATGTACGTTAAAAAGGGTACATACCAACAAATGTTTGGAAGGTTTCATGAGTCCCCACGACATTCAGTCTAATATTATAAAATAATGTATAATGTATTTAGAATGGTATGTACAATAGTAAAACGCGAAACGATAGAGTGCAATTAGCAGACACCAAGGCCCATCATGCAAAGATTTTGGCTATTCGCCAGAGAGAATTCGTGGGAATAAAACGAATTATTGGCAAGTTATTGGTATGAACGAGATTAAGGTTAGCCAACGATACGTTTACGGTTAGGCTTTAGGTTCGTTCGAATGACAGTCGGTGCATTCCCCATATTTCGTCTTTTCTTCTTGCGAACAGTTTCAACCATATGCAAATGCCTTGATCCAGGCAACCCAATACGCATGTACCATGACCCAATTGTGCAATAACACGAACCAATATGAGAAAATTCAATCAGGATTTATGACATGGCAACTGTCCACACAGAATGTTCAAGGATTCCCTTGTGGAACGTTCCAAAATTTCCCAAAGAAATTACAATTTATAGGAACTGTAGGGAAAATTTGGGCAATTTCCCACGGGAAAGGTTTTTCTCTGTAGGAAATCTATTGCCTGGATTTTTTTTTCTACATAGGAAATCTACGATGAGAAGTTTCTCCTTTAAGGAAAATTTTTACCTACAGGAAAAGTCTTCTTTCTGGGAAAAACCTAACAGAAAGTGAAGTGGATTTCTGCACTGTAAACTCTTAAAAGAACTTTTTAAGAGCAAACTCATGTTAATCATGAGGATAAATTTCAGAGCAAACCCATGTTCATCATTAGGATAATTTTTAAAATAAAAAATAGGAGTGCTCATGCGAAGATTGTTTTGAGGAGGAATTCCATATCACGGTGTTGCTTTTTTATTGTTAGTGGAATCCTTCGAGCTGGCTGTTCAATCAGGTCGGAGAATTTTATCGAATTTCATTATTTTGATAAAATTCATTTGTACGTATTGTTTTTTCTTCTTTCCTAACACTGTACTCCTGACTGGCTACTGTTCAATTTCATCTTCTGTTAAGGTTTTTAAGTAACGTTTGGAAACACGATTTATGAGTGTCTAGCAAAGTACCAGTTATACATGATAAAAACGTGCCCTGCCGTGAATGGACCTGACACATGTAACTCTTTCTTTCTTTTTTCCTTTTCATTTGTGCATTTAGATCGGTCCATTTTTCCTGTGACGTTGGACAGTCCATGGTCGGATACCCAGGTAACTCAAAACGTTTTTAAAACGTTATATAATGTTTATAAAGTTTCGGAAACGTTGTAAGAACGTTTTGTGTTAGCGGGGTAATGTCTGCAGGTCGGCTTGGCAATCGATCTAATCGGGTATGAAGCCTTTATGACTCACCACATTACTCTTTTTATAAAAAAAAAAAATAATAATGATGATGAGTTCTATGATCAAATCTTTTGATATATTCCTTTGTTGTAAAAGAATTGTGTAATGCCGTCATCATCCGTTTGTTCTGTGCAAATAGATTCTGTTCAGATACATCTAGCCTATATTTGCTACCGGTATGTTCTATTACCCTTTCGAATCTGCAACACCTTACGTATAGCAAATGTTCCCCAAAGGAGAGGGTCACCCACACATCTGAAGACACTGGCCTAAATGCTCCCACCTTTAGCATCATACTCCTCCCCCCCCCCCCAGCCCACCCTCATTCTCAAAAACATGCAAACAGCGAAACTCTGTACAAGGGTAATAGCGCCATGCATCGAATTAACCTATCAGTTCAAAGTGATGAGTCAAGGAAGGTCCGACCCAGTACATCATTGCAATAATAATTATTGTTATCACTGCAATACCAACTACCTCAACCAGACAATTTACTGTTTAAAAAAAATTAAATGTTCACGAGGTCTGCAGGAACTTGACCAAGGTAGAAAATTCCGGTCATAAAGAGGATATACAATACTGAACAAAATGGGTCACTGGATTTTCGGTTGGGTTGAATTCTTTAGCACGCAAAATGGGTGAATATCTCTTGTTGCTGTAACGAACGTAAATCCAATCCAAATAACCATCGCAGATCGACTTCAATCTTGCTTGTACCTAATTTTTTTTTACCATCTCAGTTTATTTTCTCAAATCTTGTCTCAAATAACAACACAATTTTACTTTTACTTAATATGAATATAATGTGAGTGAAACCAGCTTCAAAATATCAACAATACTTAATAACTAGTCGTAATTAAAGAAAGATTTAAAATGTTCTATCATTTCCAATTTCGATTGTTTTTCCAAAATGTTTAACTGTACCTCTATAACAAACCTTGTTTGTGCCTAAAATTGAGTTCTATCTGTAGGCTACGAACACGTTCCAATTAACAGATCTCTTCTTTTTGCCTGAATTTAGAAGTGGGGCACCTAAAAAAAACTTTATGTCGGTAGAAGGATAGAGCGATTCTAGGACGGTTTTGTTCCTTTTCGGACAAACAGATCAGTGTGTAATAGCTTTTATAGCTTTTCACATCGGTGAGAAGTGTATCCAGTCCTAGTATGATAACGCTTGAAGAAGGGCCCATCCTGCTCTTAAAAGGATGGTCCAGCCACAAATATAGCTTTGATATGTTTAAGAGTAAGTTAATCTGACCATTACAGTGAAAGTTCCATTCAACTCCTGTGTGTGGTTCTGGAGATATGAGCAGTTAAAGTTGCCACATTTTTTACCAACAGTTGACTTGAAGCAAGCAGGAGTGATGTCATTTCCCCACATTGATAAAGCATCCTATGTTTTTCTTTAAAATTTACACCAAATTTAACACTTCAATATCTAGTGCTATCACAATGTGAATGTATGATGGGTGCGAGAGTTTTGCGACCTTCACATAACCAGTACATAAGCTGACCACCTATTGATTTCAAGGTCAAAGTAATAATTCAATAATAAAGAAAACAAAAGACTATTCAGCCATGTGAGGAGATGATGTCACTCCTGCTTGCCTCAAGTTCACAGTTGGTAGAAAAGGAGGTAACTTCAACTGGTAATGCCTTAAGAACCACACGTGGGAACTGAATCGAAGTTTCACCAGAATGGTTGGATAAAGTTACTCTTCAACATATCCAATACACCGTTCCAGCTGAGGTGTAACAGCCAGCGGACAATTAAATTATTTCAGATTACTATGCTAGAATGTCCTCATGGAAGTGAGGTTCAGTTTACGTATTTGATTTCTAAAAGTTTCAGTGAAGGGGGTAATTCCTAATCCCTGGAGGCAGACAATTCCGCTTAGTACAGCATTCAATGTCCAAGTTGGAATAAAAGAAACCCTAAACCAGTCCTTCCTGACAGCAGGGTGATGAACTTAGAAGATCGTTGAAGACTACCGAGTAGAGATTCCATTACACAGTGGGGCTTAGAAACATATCCGTCTAGATTGATAGCAATCAAGTGACGGAGAGACTGCACTGATCCCGAGTCACTCCAAAGTAGGCCAGTTTAAAGCAGCGAGCATTGAAGAGACACGTACTATACTTTTACGTCTTTGGTCTTTACAGACGAATCTGGCAGCGAACTGATTCAATCTCTTATGTTCCTGATGATTAAGGATCCCAGATGTACTTGAACAGTAGTCCAACCTTGGTCTGACGATCAAGAGATTTATAGCTTAATTGATTTTAGGGGAACATTTGAATAAGTTACGTCGTAGCAATTGGAAGACTCTGTTTACTTTGGAAGTTATGCCGTTAATATGAACAGCGCAGTCACTGTGAATATCCGAGTTAAGTATGATGGTTGGAGACTGTTTGTAGTACTCTATTTTTCATGTGTACGATGTTACCAGAGGTTTCTTCTTATGAGTAACACGCACAGCAAAGCACTTAGAAACATTAAATTTCATTTGCCATTTACATTCCAATTGACAGAGACGACTATCCTCCATAGAACAAATTTCGAGAAACAAAATACAATCGTCAGCTATCAAACGAACTTGGGATGACAAACCATCGGGCACGTCATTGAGGTATAAGATAAGCAGTGAAGGGCCTACCCCTGTACTCTGAGGTAACAGTGAGTAGATGATGACGTAGTAACCTCAAGAACTACTTGCTGAGTTCTTTGAGTGAGAAGAATCTAATCCAGGTGTGAAGAGTGCCAGAGATACAAAAATGAGTTAGTTTTGATAACAGTCTTTGGATGGGTACTTGGTCAAACGCTTTGCTGAAATCCATAATTACGACATCAGCCTGACCTTGTCTAAAATTTTGGCAAGGTCATTTCTGGTTAGGGCAAGTTGAGTTTCACACGAGCGACCCTTGCGGAACTGCCCCGCTGCTCATCGTTGAGGATATTATGCTTTTCCAGATGATACATAGGCTATTACTGGTGAATATAACATGTTCAAGAAGTTTGCACGGACTCGATGCCATCTAGAGATGGCAGCTCACTGATCGATGTCAGTAACAGGTCTGTAGTTTGTTGGGTCGGAGCGATTACCCTTTTAGGAAATTGGAGAGACGTTGGTCTGTTTTTATTCTTTCGGTAAGCCGCCTGTGTCCATGGAGTTTTGAAAGATTTGCTGTAGTAGTGAAGCACTACGTGGTTAAGATGTAAGATCAACTTCACAAAGATGTACTTTATTGAAGCATCCCTGTGACTGGCCAAACCCTAACCTTCTTGAATTGATTGGTGTTAACATTCTTTACCACCGCTGTGGTGGTTAACACACAGAACATAAATGCGCCCTCAATCAGACTTATTTTTAGACCTAACTATATGGCAGCTATCTTGCAATAGGAGTAATGGAGTGCGGTGGAGTCTGCAAACAGTTTACTATCATGACAGGCAATACCGCCCCCCCCCCCCACCCGTCGCCCCAGTGGCGGAGCTAGAAGTTTCAGTCGGAGGGTGAAAATGGCTTTTAGTGGCGATGTATAATAGAAATACCCGCTGCTCGTTAAAGGTATTGGAGGGGGCGGCATGACTATTAGGTTTCTACATAGACAGTCTGAAGGATGCGATTTTAGACGCGGGAATGCACGTACAGTTGGTCAGCCAAACAGGGATACATGATCAGTGAAAAAAAACTTTTATAAAACGGCAATTTTATTCGTTATCATGTCTCTCAAAGGATCAATATGGTCGTACAGTTTTAGGCAAAATTGGTGTCACATAACCTCTCTGAGTAGCAATTAACCCTAACGACTATTTAAGGGGAGAGTCACTATCGGTTGATAAACAAATTTTGGCTTTCCAAACTCCCCAGTTGGAAGGAAATGACACTTCCTGAGTGTTATAAGCTGCATATGCAGTCTTGAAATACTGATCTCATGTTTGCAATTTCTCAAATTAATGAGAGCAAAAGTAAATTTATTAAAATGCTTATACGTATCAGAAGGGTTGAGTTGATGCAAGAATCATAAATTATGCATCCTTTTTCATATATTCTTGGAGCACTTGGCTGTTATTTGGGTGGGGATGCACAAATCTCTAGTCCCGCACTTTTTTTTTCTGCATTGGGCCGTGACGTCATAGGGTTGTTTGCAGGGAGTCAAGAGACTCGAAGTGCGCCGCAATAATTGTAGCTAGATTCGGTTTTTATACTCAGTCTGAGACATGGATGGGAGGACATCAGCGAGTGTGATACGGAAATAAAGTATGCTCCTCTTGCAAAGGTGCAACCAAAATTTTTAATAAGTTATGAACTGAGAATTGTTTGCAGACTATCTAAGAGGAGTGCCAGCATTGTTTGGGGAGGAGCCTACGAGAACAAAAAAAAAAGAAGATACAGTACAACCTCCCTAGTAGATTGCCGAAATCACCTTTCCGAGGCTTAGCAAATAAGCTCCAGAAAATGATTTTGTCAGTATTTACTTCCGAGAAAAATTAATCTCGATCATTTTGGACATTTTCCGCTGAGAAAGTCTGATCAAATTTGCACATGATTTTCATGATGAATCAGTGTACTATTCTTACTTGAATTCGAAGGCAGAATATTGGCAACACCATTATCATTTCCTGGATACGAAGGGCGCTGAAGTACTCACACTTGCATTTCCTTTACCTTCTCTTTCAATATTTTTCTCATTATTACCTTTACTCGACCATTTCATTTTTTTCTCTTTTGGTGAAAATCTGAAAATAAAGCTGGTAATCAATTTGAGTCAGTCGGGGGGGGGGGGGGGTGGAGGGGGACATCCCCCTGACGATATGGCAGCTCCGTCAATGGTCGCAGGGGTTTGAAAACAAAAACGGACAAGTTATCAGTTTTTGCGCAGACAATCAGAAGAAAAAAATTAAAACAGAAAAAAGAACTATTTTGGTAAATTTTAGGAAGAACTCAACATCAACCTCAAACGTGAAAGTATTTCAAAGCCACTCTGACAATTAACTATTCATCTTCGCATATGTTACCCACCGCTGAGTTGTAATTTAGATATTTCGTATAGTACACAATGACAGGTGAAGTAAAAAACTGAGCGGGGGATGACTTTCCTAGCTGTATAACACGACCACACGGTAGAATGTATCACCATCTTCCGAGGTTGTCGGGATACCTCAGCAGAAGCTCATTTTAAAGTTAATTACTCTTAGTGGTAGTGAATAATAAGCAATGGGATAACCACCCTCTAGTCCTGTTAGTCTTACCTCATAAAGGCCCGTAGTCAATGGCGGTGGTGTGACGTTGGGGGTGACATCCTTTTCTTTAGTCACATTTTTTAGTCACATTATTTTGAAAGTAAAAATTCTCACTATTGTCACATGCGTCAGTGGGTCTCCTACGTATCTCTGCCCCAACCCTTGAAACTGACTTGGTTATGGGCCTGCTAATATTTTTTACTGCCCCTATTCCTCTTGACACCCAAGTGAAGGGTCTTCACCCATCTCTCCCCCAGCCCCATCCCCCCCCCTCCCCTTCTTTTGAAAACTGAACTGGGTAACAACCTGCTAACACCCGCATTCCTCTTTTCATCTAAGTATAACAATATGGAGGTAACAGAACAAAACATTACAAGAAAACGTTTGAAATCGCAAAATTATCTCTCTCTCTTGATCTCTTCCTACGTACATAATTCAATGTTGTTACATTACTACCACAACTGTGGTTTTACGAGAAAAGAGAGATAACGGTTTACAACGCCCACCGGCAGTTTAAAGAGTATATTCACATTATTATTATGCATACATCGTGCAATATCTGTCTGTCACGTGCCACCTCATTATTCTTGTCTTAAAGATATGGTCGATTCTGAAATGGTTTTCTTGGATTACTTGTTAAATGACCTAACCAATCTTACTATCCATTTTAAGAAATCTATCATTACAGGCACTACTCTGTCACGGTGACGTCACAGTGACAGACACGTGACTATAAGATCGCTTTAAAATCTATACACTATCATGAACCTCTGCTTTTTGATCGGAATAAAATATTTTTCAAGGATACCTTCATGTATTTGTCAGAAACATAGGACATTTTCTTGTTCGAGGATTAAAGGGTGACCATGTATCAACCAAAATATTTCATCTTAAGTTTGCCTTCAGAGTACAAAAACAAATCTATTTTTGAATGACAATAACAATGTATCTACAGACGTCAAAACATAAAGGTAAATTTTACCTCCGACATATCCGAGGTTTCAGGAGACAAACAGCACATGTCACAACACATTCCCAAGTGTCACGCTTACCAACAATTTAAACACATCTTTCAGTATATCAAGCTTGTCACTGTTTGTTTGCATCACACACAGAAGAAAAAAAGCTCTCCGATTACAGATTTCACGAAAAATATGAAAATTTGAAACATTTACTTATCACCAATACTCAAACAGGAACTCTTCCGCATACATACCTGTGCATAGAGATGTAGAAAGGAAAAAAAAAAACCTTTTCACCGATTCTGGAAAAACTCCCAGAGAAAGTCCAGAAATGACACAGAAGTGTTTCGGTACACTGGCAAACAGGGAGAATTACAACCGTGACTGAATTCTTCCTGTACATGGTTCCAGACAGAGACCATTATGATCAGACAAACTGAACAGATAGGTCCAACGTCCCAGTGTTAGAAGGTCAAGAGGCTTTCAACCGATTTAATGTGCTGTCACAGCTCTTCACCTGAATGTAACACTGTGGACCCTGGTGACAGGCTACGTCATGACCAGTTAATGCTATACCGTGTCACACTGAAAATACCAGCAATACAGACTGTTATGGATATACCGTGACAGCAGCCAGGATTGCTATCACAAAACTAAGAAGATGTGTCACATGTGAATATTCAACGTTAGAATGCTGTCACAATGTTGTTTCCACAATTACACTGTGACAGATAAACAACCTTCACACAACTTATGTGACATAGGCTCCAAGGGATCTTGTTAAGACTGTGAGTCACAAGTATAGCTTTGGAGATGGGAGTGTCACAATGAAGCGACAATGCAGAAGAGAATGCACTGCAGAAAGCGCACCCCACAGAATCACAACAAAGATAACACTCTCCACATAACGTTAGAACTAGGTATTTTGCTTTGGACTTGCAACATGTGGTTCGGCTCTCTTTGGTAGAGTGGCATGTGTACAATACATATTTTCTCACAGCTGGAGCTCTGGTTGTAGCAATTAAAGATCAGACTGCTATGGCCAGTCAGCAATGCTGCAGACAAAGCATAAAAAATCTACATCCTAGTAACAGAGCCAGTGCACTGTAAAGAACAGTGTGAAGTGTGCTATACTGCTGGCATGCCAAATCAATCATTAATCTAAAAAAGATGGTATCCAATTACATGATAAAGGCATGAGGTGGGGAGTCTCTTAAAGACAACGGAGTACAAACTTTCCACTTTACGGTGAGACTATGTCACAGTCTTTCCTCTCACTAAGGAATTTTGTGGTAAACGAACAAATTATGTCAAATGGAAATATTGACCATGACTGAAATCTTGGCTTGGTATGTAGAAAAAAGAGAAATGAAATAATTTTGGTAAGAAGAAACAAAAAATCCCCCAAAATCAAATATTTACAGCTGAAAGTTTGGTTATTTTTTTTCTCTTAAATCCATTCGACACAAATTTGTACCAGACTCCTCTAACTCAGACGATGATGCAGCAAACTGCAAAGGTTCAGGAAAATTGATGACACAAATCAGCTCCAATACCTCAGAGACGAAAAGTATCTATGCAAAATGAGCAACACATCAGTCCCGGCTCTCACTGAGCTTGTTTCTTTTTCTGTAACACTACCTTCACATAGTATTATTAGAACACACCCACCACTACTAGTCCCCCCCACATCACCACTACAAAAGCCTACATCACCCCCAACACCAACCACACAACCCCCCCCCCCCAACACTCTGATCCTCTTCTTTCAATCAATCTTGCTTGCTTTCACAAGGAAAAATATAAACTCTTCATGAGTTACACAGTCTCTATCTACACCTGGTGATCTGTGGTTGCTGTAGATTTGTTAATAGAAAATTAAAAAACAGGGGAAAAAAATATGACAAAAAACAGACCATTACCGCAATTTGACTCCCAAAAGCATGAAAAAATGTTTTAATAATACCAAATTTACAGTCAAGAATACAAAGGAACCTAATTTGCTGATTTTAAATGTTTCATTCACTATATATTTTCTGCTAGAAGTGACTTTATGACACGGATTCACTTAAACCAGCAATCCTTGAAAAAAATGTTGATGTTGCAAAGCCAGCCTACATTTATTTACAATTTTTAAAAAGTGCACAAAGTATATTTTCATTTTAGCAACTTCTCGTTTCAGATTTGGACCAGATTATTCAAGCTTTCACAAAAGCATTTTTATTTTTTCCAATGTTTACTTCACTTTATCAATTTCTTTCAAATTTTGGTGACATCTATTATGACCAGTAACAGATGTTTTTGTTCTTCTGTAGCAGTCTCAACCCAACTGAAGTCTATCTTCAGTCTGAAGTCAGTCTGAAGTCAACTGAAGTCTATCTTCAGTCTGAAGTCAGTCTGAAGTCAACTGAAGTCCATCTTCAGTCTGAAGTCAACTGAAGTCTATCTTCAGTCTGAAGTCAACTGAAGTCTATCTTCAGTCTGAAGTCAGTCTGAAGTCAACTGAAGTCTATCTTCAGTCTGAAGTCAGTCTCAACCCAACTGAAGTCTATCTTCAGTCTGAAGTCAACTGAAGTCTATCTTCAGTCTGAAGTCAGTCTGAAGTCAACTGAAGTCTATCTTCCCTTACAACAAAAGTGGAAGGTTGCATGATGGACAGAAGCAAAAGCCAAACTTTGCAAGTTGCATCATTTTCAAAATCAGGTCATCCCTCTGGTCAATGCCAGTGACTCCGGGGGAGGGAATATTTACCCCCAAATTTTTGCTCAGTGCATTTTTTGGGACCAAACACAGATTGTTATGGATATTATAATACACATACTACACTTTTTTCAGAGTGCTCTGCTTGCCTTTGGACTGTTACCCACCACACCTGCTAGAGATTTGTACTGGCCCTGCCAGTTTATCTTCCCTCCCCATACTACAGCTTGACAAAAGAGAGAAAACGACTTGACAGGACACTTGAATTGAATCAATACCAGGGTACAAACTGCATGTCCTGTACAGTTCACAGTAAGAAACTTTAATGCCAGTTGGATCTCAAACCAAATACTCCGAAGCATTTCTGTTTACTCATATACAGAATCATCAATTTGTCTGTCTGACATTTTGATGTCTGTTGGTCTATTTATCTGCTTATCTGTTTTGAAAACTGATTTTGTACATGTCATCCTTCCTTCTTTTCCGATGTCTTACCGATGTGAATTTCAGGGGATCGGAGCTTCTCTGGTGTATGACAGTTTCGATATCTTGGGGGATATTGACTAAACAAAATCGCTACTGCTGCGACCAAACTTTCAAAACGATTAACTGGAGAATGACTGGCATTTGATTCTTCCTAAAAAAAAATTCAAAATTTATGACTGCTATCTCTGAACATTTTCTTGGTATTTATCTTTCAAAATATGACAAAAATATATTTGATGCAAAGAAAACATATGACATGTTGCGACATAAGACTGACATTGCTTTCTAAACTGAAATTTGATTGTAAAACAGGCATTTCATCCAGACTGTTTGTTTGAAATCTAACTTGTAGGCTGATGATGGAAAAATACATAATTACCAACCTAAAGAAACCGATGAAATTGCAGAATGGAAGAGAAAAAAACGGTCCGCCAAATTATCGATCTCACCTCAGAAGGCGATCGTACCCTACTCCTTGACAATTTGATTTGTCAAAAAAACCTGAATAAGGAAGACGTCATTAAAAAAAAAGAGAAAAATGAAACAAATATACAGCGAACAACTCGTCACATAAGAGAAAGATTTACGATCTGGAAGAGAAATGAAGATTACATCAACATTTAAAGTTCAATGAATTTAAACTTGCCAGTTCAGATTTGTGCTATTAAATAAGATTGTGGCTATTCGCCCGAACAAATTCGTGCCAAGAAAAGGAATTATTGGCACGAATGATACTTTAGACAATCAGTAATCGTTACTATGTTTAGACTTGTGGCTAGGTTCAGGCATATAACAGAGTTTATTTGCCCCTAATTCACTTGTTGTTCGTGCGAATAGTTTCAACCATTAAATAAATCAGGAGTTTCTATCAACGACTTTCTTCGATAACGCTGCTCGGTATCAAAGGAAACCGACTACCAGAATTTTCTCAAATTTCTTCCACTTTTCAAGAACAAATCTGGAACTGATGACTTTATGGCATCGTTCAAGGTGTCACAGATGAAATAGAAAATCTTGAAAAAATGATTTTCAAAAACAAATTGTCTTCATTATGCCGTTAACAGCTATGGTAATGAAGTCACATCAAGTAGACTGTTCCTGGGGTTTCTGTCTTGATTTTTTAATCTTTGTTCCATTGGTCACATCAAACTATTCCTGTAAGTGGACAAAAGTATCAAGTTAAAGCTGCGATACTAAATCGTGCTTCTTTAAGCTGAATTCAGAACTTTTTTATCTGATGTAACTGGACTAAGACTTTCACAAATTCGTTTTCTCTAAGTAATCTTGCTCTTCGGATGGTTGTGGCCAACTTCCAACCTCTCTGAACATTTCCAGTTTGAAGGAGATACAGAGCAACAATTACTTAATAAAAGAAGGGTTGACAAACAATTTCCTTAAAAAGAGAAACCAACCCCACCTCCCCCCCCAATAAAAAAAAAATAAGCAAGAACTCTTCCCAAGAAACACTTTCGTTTTCCTTAGGAACCCTACAAGGTACTCCCCTGAACTAACAGATCCTTTTCCTTTCAGGAAAAAAAATAAACACAAATCCTGAAAAGAAAGAAAAAAGACCCTTTGATTTGCATATCTTACCAATAATGTTAAAAAGTTAGCCAAATGAACTTTAAGCATTACAAATTACATCTTTTACCACATTACAAGTTCAGATTCTTCTATCACCCTTCATCAATACCATCTCTAAGTCTATGTTCGGGCAAAAGTTAAAGCTCTAAACTCAAGTGGCTCGCTACAATATGTGCTCAATTCCCACCATGCATCATGTGGTAGGGAAATTGGAGTTACACTCTTCCGAGCATAATTATGCAATGCTGAATGGCCCGATATAAGAAAAAAGGACAGGTGTAGGGATATGTATGTGTATCGTAATTAACCAACAGGTCACTTCCGGTTAAAATAATAAAGAGAAAACGCACCACCAGGAGAGAAATCAAATACAGAAAATCGAGAAAAGGCAGATTTAAATTCATGCTGTACATAGTGGACATCTAAATGAAAATATCAAGAAAAAGTAATATTTCTTTGACAAAATGATGGCTACAAACATTGTGCCTTATCGTCCCTCACCCTGAGTGTCACTTCATTTGTCAACACCAGTGGTCCTTCTAGCAAATCTAATCTTGCGCTTCTAATATTTTTGAGGCCACAAGTGGTAACAGGTGGGGAGGGGATATGTGAAAATCACTGATAATGTGTTGTATTTATTAAGTATTTGTACTTTATAATAGCATAATTGCTATTTGAGCCAGTACAGGGTGTATGCAATTGCATCTCCTACCAAACTTGTCGCAATGTCCTCTCCAAACTGGAAGTAAAAATGGGAGACATTTTTCTCACCTGAATTCCACTAATAATCCAGAAACGGATCACTGATATTGATTTTTACGCAGCCTAGCCCAGGAGTACCTAAACACTATGCCATGAGTAACCAAAGATAATTGCCCCGGGGTAATGGGATCCTGTATAGTTATGGTCAGAGCTTGACACTTAACAACAATGTAAGCAGGAGTGGACAGGATTGCCAGTTCAGGTAGCGACATGAAGTGAGCTATTCGTTTACTTTCACTTATCATAAAACAAACTACCGACAACCACTTGGAGGGAATTATTATCGATGCATCTCAATTTAACTAACCCAAGCAAGGCATCTTCCCCTCTGGCTGATACGTCTAACAGACTGCACACTATACAATCTGGTCACCATCATTCGACTGTGACAGACATTGGGATTTTATAAACAAAAGGCATTTAAATAGGTGACAGCACATACTACTGTCTCTTTCAAACTCACTGGTTACAATTTCAATCAACTTTCCAGTCCTCAGTTTTCAACTGTGTGGCAAACAAGGTAGAATTTTCACAAGTAGTCCGCATGACAGGTTCCCAGTCGGAACCTGCGCTCAGATAAAACTGGTCTTCACATTTGAAAGCAGGCATGGCCGCTATGAGCGCATCTTGGTCCGGTCAGTACTTTGCGAAAATATTTTTAACATTTTGGATTCTTGACGCAATCGACAAAACAGGGAAGCGATCAAGCATGTATTGCTACTCTCACAAACTCTGCATGCACAAAAACCTCATCACTAACCCTGAGAAGGTGTGTAAAAGGTCCTACAAACTTCTGATTCACTATGCTGAAATCAAGAAAAGCTCTGGATAATGCTTTTCTGAAAGTTTCTCTAAAAACCCAATGTTTTGTAACCCTCTCCTTGGGAGAACCAAGAACCAACTTTAGGTTAGTGTATCGGCTGTACTTGAGCTATCCTTTGAGAGTATGGACCCGATTGGTATCGACCATAACTCAATTAAGCTGCTTTTTAAATATCTAGACATGAAAAAATTAAGAAAAAGAAAAAGGAAGTGAACCTAAAAAAAATGAAAAAAAAAAAAAAGAAGAAAGAGATGCCTTTGCCACTTTTTCCTGTTTTTCATGTATAAATGCTTAAACATTCATCATAAAGTGAATTTAAAACTTGAAGAAACTATAGAAACCGTCACTGACTCCTCGAAAGATTATGATTTATGGTTGGAAGTTAGCCACGTCAACCCCTCGTAGAGACCGTCTCCCGTCGTGGCGCACGATGGCTGAACGTACCAGTTGTGTTCTCGGATTTTTGGTAGGCCTAACCTTTCTTGAATTTCATGCGGTTTCATGGCTGCAAAGGTAAAAGAGTTTGCCTCAGTTTTTAGCCATGAGTCAAGTTTCACTGTTATACATTCTGGCTACACCTTTAATGGGCTGGCAAAATTTGAGTTGTAGATGTCCCAACATAAACTGTGACATGCAGAACAGCAAGGTCTCTGCATTTCACCAACATGCTAGCCTAAAGAAACATGACCTTTCTTGACCTTGCTCCGAGTAATAATTTCGACTTGAACAGCAAAAGCAACTGCTAGTAGTTTGCAAGATGACAAGGTCATAAACAGGGTGACAGTTGCAATCCAGCATCTTGATTTACATAGATTCGTACCTTCTGACTCAAATTTCAGGACTTTTAGTGAACTTTGACAGGAAACAATATTTTGCATCCACCATGAAGTAAAACCTCAAAAATATTAGAAGAAAATAGTTCAGAATTAGAGATAAGGTAAGATGATGGTCCTGAAAAATGTGTCTTTTCGTGAAGTTTCGTTCCATTCTGATTTCCATTCTGACAAACAATGCACCAAAAACAATTTTGGGGAATATACTGTACTGTAGAAGTTGAAAGAATAGGCAAACAATGTTGAAAATATCTTGAAGAAATGTATAACAATATGAAACAAGTAATCAACATGTCTCAATTTACTCAGAGTATATACGGATTGTTTAAATTTTGTAAAATGCCAACCAAGCCTGCGACGTAGAGGTCGCACAAAACCATGGGGCCAATAAAACCATTGGGCAACTTTCACATCATCATGCCGAGATAATGAATTACTCATGAGGCTGTCTCAAACTAAAATGCATTACAATTGCAATGCTTTTGTGGACCAAATCAGTGTTGCTTTTATTGGAGAATGAATCGTATAATCATTCTCATATATTCTCCATCTGTTACAGGAGGTTGGATACAGTCTGGGCTATTCCATCAGAGCAAACTGAAGACATCTAATGTTAGAGATGGTTGCCCGACATGCTATCTACAGGTTAACCACAGCTTGTGACAAGATTCAGATAATCAGAGCAGTTGCGCTTTTTCACCAAATTCAGATTTCATTTGAAGTATACCAAAGAATGCAATGGAAATTAAGTCATAATTGTACTCCACACAGTGCTTGCATTGGGCCATGGTTAAGCTACAGGAAAAGTTGAGTTTGTTACCTGTACTGATGTACTATCATAACTTTTAGCAGGATGATGTAAGTTCTCTGTACTGGACGACTGCAATTTGCTGAAATTCCAGCCACACAAATGCATATAGACAAAAGGCCACACAAGGGCCGGTATTACGATATCTCCACCGTGGTGGATCGAGACTGCGGAGGCTGGTCACGGAATGGCCGCCTTAACAGAAGAGGAGCTACTCACCGCCAGGTAAATCCTGTTTATTTGCAAATATTAGAATAAGTGTATCTTTCATTTCTCTGTCGTTGATTATCCGATGGAGTTCTTGCTTCGCCTCCTCTATTCTATCGACGTCCGCACAGTCCACCACAAATATGAGGCCTTGGGTGCCAGTGTAATAATGTCTCCATAGAGGTCTGATCTTATCCTGACCACCCACGTCCTGTGTACATCAAACAGAACAATAACAACAAAAAAAGTCAAAGCGTACAACATTGAACTATATTCTTAAAGACATTAATATACCCCTCTGATCAAAACAGAAACAGTTTGTGCACTGTGGTCATGTGACCATGATAAAATAAACTGAAAGCTAAGAAAAAATATCCACTTACGACCATGGTAGAATCAACTGAAGGCCCAATGGCATGAGTCAAAGCTATCATTGCAATTGTGAATGAAAAGGCTACAATCAGCGGAAGACACCCTGGCAAGTGTCAAAGCTATCAGTGCATTGTGAACGGCCAGGAAAAAATCAACCGAAGACCACGGTAGAATTGACTATTTAAAGACAACTTGGCAGAAGTCAACCTTAGTCTTGTTGCTGTTTTGCTCGCAACATCCTGTTTACATGTGCCTTATCTGGAAGTGCAGGAGGGACCCTGCATTGATGAGTTACCAACTTGACAAAATGTCAATGATCTGCAAATTCACAATTTGACAATGTGGTAATGTAAAAAAATTATGTTCTGACGAGAACCAAGATGTTGTCAATGCATTCAGTTTTTTCTGTCCAAATTGAGGGGTTGCTATCGTCTCGTCAAAACGAAAGGTCCAAAAGCAAGTTTTCTGAATTTTGTCATTTTGACGGGATAATAGCAACTGGGCAAAACGTCAATTTGCAGAGAATAGATGCATTGATGAGATCTCCTTTCTCCTCAAAACATCCATTTTCCTAAATTTGTCACGTTACCACGTTTCGGACTCCTCAATTTGGCAGATAATGATACAGAAGATGTTTTGTCAAGTTGGTAACTTCTTCAATGCAATGTCCCTTCTACGTAAACTTAAAATCAAAGATGGATACCAGGCTCTTATGAGTCATGGAAAACAACAGCAATCTTCATATTACTATCAGCTTCATTCACGAAATTTATTGGCGTGTTCCTACTTCATTCCTGCTTCCGCTTATCCCTCTCAATATACTTGTTATGTCTAATTATGCTATTAACTTTGGTCCCTTAACCTACAATCTTGAATTATTCTCCATTTTCCTCCTAATTTACTTCATTAGGAATGTTATCATCGTTCGTCCCCTTATCAGCTTTACTTTGGAAGTTATACTGAATATCCTCAACATACAATACAAGCACTGTACACAAATCCAAAAGAATTGACTTGTAACACTCACCCATACATTGAAATTGACTTTTTTGTAGGAAACCGTTTCCACGTTGAAGCCTACGGTTGGAATTGTTGTGACAGATTGTCCAAGTTTAAGCTTATATAAAATGGCTGGGACAAGTCAAAATAGTGTTAAGGAACATATGTAATTCAGATTTGCATCAATTAATTCAAACATAATTTGGCAATGATACATGCCATTGCCATGGAAATATGACCTATTCACAAAACAACAGCTTTGTGATGAAACTTTCTCTTGCCATCTTAAATAATGTATCTGATATTACATTACAAATGTTATGCAAAAGTGAAGAGCAACGTGTTTTATCTAAAACATACACTTTTTTCACACTGACAAAAATTACCTTTTTGATGTCATAAGACCCAAGCATTCATGAAACTTCCAAATATGTACACATTATGCTCATCATTTCCCTCTATACTGTAGTACATTAAGATTCACATATTCATATTTGTCATGAAGTTCAACCGCTTTTCACATTAGTATACAACAATGTATTTGGACATTGAATTTAACTTGTCTTCCACGACATCTAAACTTCAAAGACTAGAATATGATTATTTTAGCTAACTCTTCTGAACCTGACCTGCCAACCTCTGAGATTCGAAAACTGTACTCTGAAACAAAAACCAGAAAGTCAAATGACTTAGAGATTCCTTGCCGATATCTTATTTTTTCACACACACACACAATCACTTAGCAACAAAAGCAACTCAATGGAGAAGGGAAGGGACTATGTCAAAATGAAAAACACCAGAAAGCCAAAAGGCTTTGTGAATCCTTGCCACATGGATTAAACATGAATTATCCACATGACAAGTTTGAGATCAACTGTAGTTATTCTTCTTGAAACATCACATTAATAAGCCTATAACCCAAAATGACCCTTATTTTGGTGACCTCAAATGACGTTTGATGTCCACCAAGAACGATAGGGATCACCTACCCAGTATGGCCAACCCACACATAAAGTACAACACCAGTTAAAATTACCCTTCTGGAGATAATGTGTTAGCAAGGTTTGACCTCAGGTGACTTCAAATGACCTTTGACCTCCACCAAAAACAAAAGGAGTCTTCTACTTAGTATACACAATCCACACATCAAGTATGAAATCAGTCAAGGTTAGACTCCTGGAGATATTGTGTTTACAAGGTTTTTACAGTTTGACCTTTTGTGACCTCAAATGACCTTCCATCTCCACCCAAAAACACAAAGGATCATCTACTCAATATGACCAACCCATGCATGGAGTATGACATCAGTCACAGTTACACTGCTGGAGATAATGTTTTTAAAAGGTTTTTACATTTTGACCTCTGAGGACCTCAAATGACCTTTGACCTCCACCAAAAACAATAGGGATCATCTACTCAATATGACCAACCCACACATCAAGTATGACAACAGTCACAGTTACCCTTCTGGAGATATTGTGTTTAAAAGGTTTTTACAGTTTGACCTTTGGTGTCCTCAAATGACCTTTGACCTCCACCAAAAACAATAGGGATCATTTACTCACTACAACCAACCCACACACCAAGTATGAGATCCGTCATGGTTACCCTTCTTGAGATATCGTGTTTACAAGCAAGGGCATCACACACACACATACACACGCACACACACGACATCACCATCGCAAGGGAAAACATACGATCGTATTTTTAATGTTTTTCCATACAATATACCGAGAAATCATACTAGTTGGCAGGTCTGCTCAATAAACACTCCCCCCCCCCCCCCATTCCTCTCACCCCTCAAGACATTCATCAAACTGCATAACAGAACCTATAGAAAAAGGATTGATACACCTCAAAAAAAAAAAATATGTAACTTCATGACTTTGCCATGACTATTTCATGACCAAACATACAGTATGTGGAATGGTGCATTAATCGTGACAGAAAACAAATCTGTCCGTCTCGTAAAATGAAGAGGCAGTCTGTTCCAAATTTCTGGACTTTTCCATGGCTTATGTCATCATCATACAACTTCATGAGTTTTCCTAACCTGGAAAGTGGAAATAAAATTTTGTGACTCTCTACGGTACAATTTTCCTAGCAGTGAATCTTGTCCTCCATGCCCCCCCCCCCCCCAACAAATTTCTTTTTCTTCTTTTTTCAAGGATACTTGTTTTTCCTGCTGCATCTAATCCTAGCATAAGGATCCTCATCTCTCTCCTGCCAAACATCTTTGGTATTAAGTTCCCCATCTTGGTTAAGGATTATGTCGATAATAGTCTCAACTTGAGGCAGGCAGCCACCATAGCACCAACAACAGAAAGAAAAGATAAGATAAGAGACCGACGGCTTCTGATTCTGATCCTTCTCGGTCTTCACCAATACCAAAAAACCTGCTCCTGAAAATGGAAAAAAGTAGAGAAAACACTGAAAACGTAAATTAGGTTACTTCATTTTCTCTTAAGATGCAAATTCAAGCAATCAATTCAATGGGAAAAATAGATGGTGGAGGTTGGATACTACAGTAGTAAAGCTATGTTGATATAATAAAAGTATTCAGTATTTCTACCTAGAGGAAAATACTGTACAGTATGTAACAAGCAGTTGTTCTCAAGACCCCACACTAGAGCAGTAAATACAACTTTCACAACCCAAGACCCTACAGTATACTAAAGCAGTAACTGGACCTCAAGACCTACACTAGAGTAGTAAATACAACTTTCACAACTCAAGACCCTACAGTATACTAAAGCAGTAACTAGATCTCAAGACCTACCCTAGAGCAGTGTATAATACTGTCATACTGTCACAACTCAAAGACAATACAGCACATTAAAGCAGTACAGTAATACTTAACTGAATCTCAAGATACTACTGTACAATAGAGTAGGGTCAACAAATTTAAGCACAGCAGATCACATGGCCAAACCTCAATATGCAACATGGCTCCATCTGAATATATTTAGGCAACCGTAACACTGCTAGATTCAAGACCTTTCTGTATTGCAAAAACATTTCAGTTGGACAACACAGTAATTTTGAACTTACTTTGAAAACTTTGTTTCAACTCAATTTATGCACAGGAATTAGTGAGCACTTACTTCATACATTTTTGTCAGCAACTTGCTGACAATGAACACACATCATGTACAGTACGACTTGTAATTGACAACCAAATTCACTGACAGTCATTTCAAAGATTAAAAAAACTTGGACGAAATGAGCCATAGATGGCATAGTTTAAACGACAGCTACAGTATGCACTTTACGATATACGGCATCAGTTTTGTGGAACGACTTGAAGGCTAAGTTTGTTTTAGAGTAAATTTTCGGTGTATAATGTCAATGATTTCTGGACATCGCATCCAGTGAGAAAAACAAATAAATGGAAATATCTACAATAATTTCACAAAATGATGTAAAATATTCACAGACCTTGAACTCTTAACCACTGCATAAAGTTGAGATGTACTTTTAAATAGGGCTTTTCATTTACTTTCCTTGTAACCTTTCCTACGAACTAGCCCTTTGCCAAGTGATGTTCCTCACTTTCTACATTCATATATCAAATGACTTTTCTATTCAGTTTCCTTATCTGACTTTATAAAAGAAAACATTCCTTGAACTTTCCTTCCTTGTAAACCGACAAGTTATAGAAACTATGCTGGAGTGAACTTCCTAAAACTGTTCCACTAGAGTGCATTCTTTTTAAAGCATTCTGCAAGGTATGTAATCGACAAATTTCATAAAAGGGGAGTATATGTATGTATATACTATACTGTATATGTTTGCACTGTGTTCCAACAAGCATATGCCTTGACAGTTGACACCATTTGGATGGACATGGTCTAGACAGTGGTTCCACAATTTAATGTAGGCCTACAGTTGTTCATTTCCTGTGTTTGCTCTCTATACATGTACAGCACAAATTGTGTATGCTTGCAGCTTAGCACAGCATATGCAAGACGGCAGATTTGCATGTAAGCTAAAATTAAAGGAAAAGGTGGGAAACACCAACACAAAATTTCATTTAAATTTGTTGTTTCTAAGATTGCAATTTGCATGTTCATAAAAACTTATCAGGAAGCTGCCATTCTGAGATTGCAATGACATAAACTTACCACATGTGATTGAAAAGCTTTTGTTTTTCTTTATATTTCATTATCAAATGTTTCAGAAGTAATGCATAGATTCAAATCAGAGTATTAATAAGTTGCTTACTGCATGATGCACCTCACTACTGTAATTCAATGCAAAATGTGTAGAAGTGTGTGCAGATTAATGGAAACTATAACATGTAAAGGAAACACAGAAATTCATTGAAGTTCCTGCTATCTTTGGTTATGTGACATCACAGCTTACTCAGGTGGGTTTACAGCCAACTTAGGCAAAAATGGCAGTACCCTTCTGAGGGCCTTCTCTCAATTTCAAAAGTGTGTAACTTGGATAGGAAACAATATTTCTGAATGAAACTTTGGGAAGATGTTTGTCAAATACTTCTGCTTCATTTTCATAAATCCCAGGGTTTCCTTTTCCTTTAATGTCCAGCATTTCATACAATAAAACCATGATTTTTACATTCATAAACAGTTGTATTTATACTATTTTTCATGACTTGTCCAAATTTTCCATACTTTTGCCCTAGAGTGTTTGCACTGGGTCCGAAATTCGGACTTGGCTATCCGAAGTCCACAGCCAGTAGATTACCCAAAAATAAACTATACTGTAAATTCTGATACGCTACAAGTTCGTTGTGAATTGATGATATGGAAGTTTCCTTCAATGCAGAGTACGTATACAGAACACATATATTGCATACAGGTATGGCAATGAAGTGTTCTTCATTAGGACAGTAACATTTAAAGTTCTTTTTGTAACATGTACAATGTACATTAGTGAAACTTTGGATCTGACTGGGTAGCAACTTTAGGAGCTGGTCCTGACATCATTGGTTGTGTATTGACTAAATACCAGATAGCAAACATTAACTTCTGAGTAGGCCATATCCTTTGCCTCCAAACCACATAACATGGCAGGCCATCAGTTCTTTGTTCCTGGCATGACTATAAATAAAACTGTGAGGACTTCATCGTTCTTACAAAGGATGGACGGCACCAAACAACACAAATGTTTAAACATCTGAAATGTGCAGTAGTATCCCACAGGACTGGATCGTAGAAGATGATGAAGATGATCAGTGCACATTTAAGAAAGAATATATGTTCAAGGGGAAAAAAAAAAGACTTTCTACCATGTAACTAAAGAACAAATTGTAAAACTTGATATTAAAACTTGGAGTTTCGGTGCTTGCACCAGGTTCAAAATTTGGACTAGGGTGCCTGCAGTGAATAATTAGTTGGATATCCAAAATTATAACTTCTGCTGTTAGACAACAAGTTCATTGTGAAGTCATAATATGACATTTTGCTATGTATATTGTGCACCATACAGGTACAGCTCTGTACAGTACTTTCCACACCAGTCTGACAATGAAAGGTTCTTTACTATGCATGCATGCTGCATTTTGTCACACAGTGCACACACACCCATGGTACAGTATATATGTACATTAGCCCTAACATCATTGGTGAGTTACCGGGTACATGGTTGCAAAAATGATTAAACTTTCTATTATGGCTATTGGTGACTGAATATAACAAGTACCTCACAAAGACAGGTAAAGAAGGCAATCATGGCATAAACCTTTATTTTATTTCTTGCTGAAAACAAAACTGACCGATGGCACAAGTTTCTTTTCCGTGTTTCACACTGAAACATAAAAGCATCTTGTGAACAGAACATTGTGAAAGCATTGTTAAAGCTACACATACTGGACATTTCATGGATTCCTGGTAAGCACCAAGTCAGTTGGTTCAATATTTTTTACATATTAAAGTATAGGGTTGGGCAGTGTACCAGTAAGAACCGGTACCAGTACTTTCCGCCATCCCTGTACTGGAATCGGTACTAGTACCAGTACAGTCCTCTGTACACATTAGTGTATTTTTAAAATGTTAACTTGGAAAATAAGTCATAAATTGATCCACTCAACATGTACATCCAAAACCACCCATCCACCTTCAATCCAGGGTTAGGAAACCTTGCAACATTTCCCACCAACACAACTGAAAATCTACCGATTTGTCGCTGACATTTGTGTAGGGGTGGAACCCCTTGTGGGGGTTTAGGGGGAAATTCCCCAGAGGATTGGGGTTTCTAGCACTTCGAAGGGGTAAAATTGTGCAGCTAAGCACAAAAAATATGACTGAAAACTCACACAACATTTGAAAAATCAATCATGAAAGCTTACCGTTAGACTATTTGCGTTGTTGCAATATACAGTACCTTTTTAAATGTGAAGTGTCACTTACAAAATGTCAGAAACGAGAGAAACTTTAGCCCAATATTATGCTACACATATGCAAAAGGCCAAGCAATAATGTCTCAATCATGGCACTCTTCACTAAAAAGATAGGTATCAGTCTCGTGGTAAATAATAAAACGAAACTTTCATGTGGAAACGTTGCACAGAATCATAGACCACTACACAGTGTCAACTACAAGCTGTACTTCTTACGAACAGCTCTGCGCGTTTGACTTCGGAAACTCCTGGCATGCAAGTACAGTAAACTTTGTAACTGCAAAAATGTCAACACCTGTCCCAAAATGGTAATGTCTGTATCTTACGTAAAATAGCACATTTCACAGTTTATTCAAACATTAGAGTGATTGCATGGGTAGGCAAAAAGGAAAAACATTGAAATTTCATTTCCAGAAGTTTGGTAAGGCTTTTAATTACACCATTCCGACAATCTGGGAAAATAAATAGGTTTCAATTGGTTAATTCTGTCATATGATTTCAAATTCTTCTAACACAACCACAAAAAGTGTAGAATACTATTATGTTACGGTTGACAAGTTTCATTCAAATCAACGGTATGCTTCTTTGAACAAGCCAATAGGAAGTATACTAGTATCGAATATTCAGTTGGTCAAAACAACTCAGGATCACTGACGCAGCAATGTTGTGATCAGTTTGTAGGTTATTTGTAAATAAAGTGCCTCCTTTCACCAAATATGTACTACAATTCCTGATACTGACTAAGGAGTGATGGCTTGAGTAATGTGTTTTTGAGACACCAGTGAGACATGTACTGTGGCATATTCATTATGTGGTCAGAACCGTTAATTTTCAAATATAATTTCTGTTTTTTACTGTTTTAATGCCAATCCCATTGTTTTTCAAAGCAGTTACTGTCATTTTCCTTCTTTGAAAAGTGTTGTTCGTCCATGTACAACTTGGTGTGTACATTTAAAAATAAAGAAAAAGTTAAGATTGAACATAATCTTATCCTTTTGGTTTTTCAGTACACACGCAATCACTGTAATTTACATGGGGCAATTTCTTTGCATTCACCAATATTCCCACTCGGATATTCCCTTCCCCTTAAGTCACTTTTTGGTGGGCTGGCTTCACTTTTCGAAATATCCATTTCTATTTATGCTTTTACCCTTTCAGTGTTGACAATTTTCTCATTTATTTGACGGCTTGAACTTGACATTAACCCCAGTGTAAACTCACACAATACACCTGTGACATTTATCGCATTCATAATAATCAAATTCAGGCACCTGTTGTGTCTACGACACATTGATACCAAACTTTTTTATCCCTGATAAATGTGACCATTAATGGGCAATAGAAATCTGCAGCAAAAAAAAAGTGACAAATAAAAGTCATCTCCCCCATAATTCAAAATGGTTTAATCAAGGCAATTTCTTTCACTGCGTGTAATGTTATGTTTTCCACAAAGGTGTTTGGCGCTACCATTGCATATGGGTGTAAGACTGTCAACGTAAAGAAGGTACAAAGGGCAATTCATTCCGCGTGGATCTGCTTGCTCCGCTATGAGCTGTATGTATGCTGTGTACATACGTACCTATGGAAGCACTCCGTTCTCATGAATTGCACAGAGAACAAGAGCTAAAAAAAAAAAACACTAAAACCGACAAAGATGAAATTGTGTACGACCTCTGCGTGAATCATCTGTGGGCATTGGAGTTCATAGGGTATGTAGGGCGGCTGAAGTGTGCCTAAAGCTAAACTGGCAATAACTGCTCGTAACTTGCTTCGTCATTGTGGATATACTGGATATTCTGGTAAGGCATAGAGGTAACCTGCGCTATTTGCCTATGTGAGCATTGTAGGCTATAACAATCAACAGAGCTTCTTTTCAAGACTTTTTTTAATGACATTTCCCTTGTTCTCCCCCATTCGTTTTGTTTCTTCGAAGATTTCCTGGGTTTTTCCCATTTTTTTTTTTAATTTGAAAAACAAAAATGTGTCCTGACATGCAGGATTTCCTGCAAACGTCGCGGATTTCCTGCGACTGAGGTCGCTAATGCCTCCGTCACACTACAGCAAATCGCGTAATGCGACTGCTTGCAACTGGGTAATTTTGAAAATGTTTGCTACATCTCCGCACAGTCTGCGTCGAGTTGCATTGAGTTTGTGACTAGTTGCATGGGTTGCAGACGAGTGCTAGTTCCTTCATGTGCTCCAGTGCGCACCGGAGCACATGAAGCTGCACTTGCAAGTAGAAAAACCGTGCAACTGGTTGCAGTCTGTTTGCCGATGTGCTGCAACAATGCTGCAATCTACTGCGCTTATCGCCGAACATTCCCAACACGATCTGCATCTAAACTAGCAACTATACGACAGACTGCAACAATCTCATACTGTGCAGCGCCATACTGCGTCATACAGTGCTGTACTGCGAACATTCGCCAACAAGCGCATTACGGAGAACATCGTTTACCTCCCTCAAAACTGGTGCAAATGCCGCCTGCGTGCAAATGTGCTGCGAAGCTACTGCGAACATGCGCAACACGAAACAGCAACTACCGCAAACTAGTATTCGCCCATTCCCCCCAACGTATTCCCTACCGCGCCTGATTGAAACCGGCTGCAAGCAAGTCTCAACACGTTTGCAGCACAACGAAGCACTGCAACTGCACACACAGATTTCAACTATCCATACAACGGCCACCACAGACACATTTTTATACACTTGTGGTTATATCTGACTGCAAACATGCACCGATAGTAGCAGTATCGTGTTGCGTGCATTCGCCGTTGTTCACCAATCGACGCAACACAGCGCAGCACGTTTTGAAAATAGTTGCACATTCTGGTTTGCAGACCATTCGCAGTACATTGCAGTACAATGCAGCCAAGTTGCAGTACTGTCTGCATCACACTCCCGCCCCAATTGCAGACAGCACTAGTTGCAAGCAGTTGTATGCCATTTGCAATTCCATGAGTTGCAGTAAAGTTGCAGACACATTTTTTCGTAATGTGACCGAGGCATTACAATACTCACATAGGCAAATAGTGCAGGTTACCTCTATGCTTAACCACGATGTCAAGTTACAAGAAATTATCGCCAGGTTACTTTTAGGCACACCTCAGCCGCCCTACATACCCTATGAACCCCAGTGCCCACAGATGATTCACGCAGAGCTTGTGCACAATTTCATCTCCATTTCTATACTTTTCACCTTTATTGTTGACAATTTTCTCATTTATTTGACGGCTTGCAGTTTGGAGTCTGGAAATTAACCTCTGTTTAACTCATACAAAACACCTGTGACATACCATTTATCACATTCATAGTACTCAAATTCAGCCACCTGTTGCAGCTACAACATTTGTACTGAACTTTTTTATCAGGGCTGATAAATGTGACCATTAACAGGCAGTAGAAATTTGCAGCAAAACAGGAGTTAAAAATAAAAGTCATCTCCCCTATTATTCAAAATGGTTTACTGGGTATGACATTATGTTTTCCAGAAAGGTGTTTGGCCCTACTATTGCATCTGGGTGTAAGAATGCAAACGAAAAGAAGGGTACAACCGTCGAGCACTTCCACGTCAGTCTGTTTGTTTCACTATGTATGTATGTTGTGTACATACGAATCTATAAAAGCACTCCGTTTTCATTAATTGCACTGTAGAGAATCTGTCATGCTGAGTTCAGAAAAAGAAAAAAACTAAAAAAAAAACTAAACTCGACAGAGATGAAATTGTGCACGAGCTCTGCGCGAATCATCTGTGGGCACTAGGGTTCATAGAGTATGTATGGCTGCAGGAGTGTACCTAAAAGTAAACTGGCGATAATTTCTGGTAACTTACTATACTGGACAACTTACCATATTGGACATCGTGGCAAGGCATGGAGGAAACCAGGACCATTTGCCTTTGTGAGTACTGTCAGCAATAACAATCAAAAGAGCTTCTTTTCAATATTTTTTTAACAACAGTTCTCCTGTTTTCTCTCATTTATTTTGTTTCTCTGAAGATTTCCCAATTTTATTTTTATGAAAAAAAATGCATCTAGACATGCAGGATTTCCGTTGAGCGTTGCGGATTTCCCGTGAACCAGGTTCAGAAGATTCGCAAGGTTTTCCAACCCTGGTTTTCAAAACAATCAGGGAACATAAAATTCTCAATTGACTGTGATGTAAAGGTTAACTGATAAGTAGGAAAATGTTAAAATGAATTCAAGTACCTCTCTTCTTGACATCAAAAATTTGCATACTTAGCCAATGTTTATTCATGATGCAGGTATAAGACAAGAATTTGCCTGTCCAGTGTACTTATATCATGGATTTTGTAGCTATTTTCAACATATTCTTCCATGTCATTTTCATGTCACCCAACCTTTAATGGAGACAGTGCACACAGTCTATGCACATCACACTAGTCAACCATCAAATGCTTTCTGCCTAGATCTAAACCTAACAGGCTGAGGCTAACTGTTAACCTAGGCCTAAAACTGCTACCTGCTAAAACTGAGAAAAAAAACAACCCATCAATTGAACATGGGTACTTTTTCAATTCCAATTGTTATTACGGGTTCTCAGTTCTCACACTCACTTGCTAAAACTTGCAAAGTTGCAGTGTACGTCCAGTGGTAGTGTTGACAAAGGCCAATCAGTAACTAGTAAGGCCCAAACCTAGACTAGGGCTGTTGCGTTAATGCTATGTTAACATTGTGCTTGTAGTACTAGTAGTAGTAGTAACTTGTGTGCAGTATCGTCAAGGACCCGAATTTGCCGCATGTCTTGTTTAACTATCCTAACACTTATCATTCCATATCACCGTAGCAACGCGATAGCCTACACTTTCGAACGTCAGAATCAGAGCTCACCTTGTTTGCCATCACAATGAATCCATTCGCGGTATGATTAAAACCCGAATTTTGTATAAAACTTACAATATGTCCACTGTTTTTCTTCTGTTTTGGCCTTTTTAAAATTTCAAAGTGAGTGTTGTTCAATGATGAATATTTCGTCTGAATATTGATGAATATTGTGGTCTGTTCACCAAAGTGTTGGGTACATTTTCATATAACGTTAGGCTATATGACGTGACAAATTTCTTTGCAGTTCTGGTTTAATTACATGTGAGTCAATAATGGCGACAAAGTAGAAGTTGAAGAATAAAAACACTCCTTGTTTATTATGATATAGGCTAACTGCAGAATTTTTGACCATTTCTCACATATTTTACATCAACTTGAAGAGAAAGATGTGGAGATTATTTTGGTAACTCAATACGGATTTTGGTTAACTGCTAAAGTCAGTGTTCATTAAAACTTGTTAAGTGCGGCAAATACGAGCCCTCCATGAGTCCATGCTACATTATTAATAGTAGTAGTATAGTAGTAGTGTAGGCTACGCCGCTGTGTACTGTAATGTGTGTATGATCAAAAGAATTCAGTTAACACTTTACTTACACATGCACTAGGCCTACTACTAGTACTACTCAAGTTAGGATACCAACTTCCGGGAAATGTGACGGTAAAACCAAGCTCTTCGACGAAATATGACCTTTTCGTTAACACCTCGCTCAAAATGTCTATCGATTTACATTGCCATCTCGACAGCTTGAGTTCGCTGAGTTTCTAGGAGAGTGAGTCTTGGAGTTACACCCCTCAGTCTTATCCTAAAGTGGTTACAGTCGCTCAACGGCGGTTTGTGTGTGACCTTTGACGGAAGTGCCAGATGGGATATTATAATTAAAGTGATTGCGCAAACTAAAATGGACGACTTGTTATAGCTAGAAAGACAGTAAAAATATCGATTACAATATTTGTGATTTTATAGGAGTGTGCTCATTTTGTCAAATGTTAGTTCGATCTTCATCAATTTTCAGAGAGGGAAGTAGATTTCTAGTTCTACCGAAGTCTATACAAGGCATTCTCATATATGGGTATATGCTATAGTGACTGAAGTCATAGATTTAGGTAAGTTCCTGCCTGTGGCTTGTTTTATCTAACACAAAATTGAGGACTTTCTATTTGTTCTACGTCTTCCTGTTCAGACTTATTTGACTGAGTCACTCTTAAAAAGACATTATGTTGTCTGAAGTTCAGTACCGTGAGTTGTTCAGTGGATTTCTGTGTTAGCTTGCCAAGCTGTGCACGACGACTACTTCAAGAAAAAAAAAATAGAAAATGAAAAAAAAAAACTTGTTTCTCGTCCGTGATACCATTACAAAAGATTTGGATGTACGAGATTTTTTTTTTATTTTTATTTTCTTTTGAGAAAAACGAAAGTGCCAAACACAGTAAAGTGTTTAAACGGTGCCGGCCCCGTCACTGCGTGAATGATGCAAATTTAGACAAACATATTAATTTAGACAATTAGCTGCTGAAAAAAGCATGCGGGCATGGACGATCACCCTTTTTCTTCTTTTTTTTATTTCTTTCTAAACATGACATTTAGTTACTCGTCCGTCGATTGATATCTGAGGCAGGCCAGGCTATTACGAAAGCCTGAAGAAATCTAGTAGGTAATCAGACAAGTTGTGCTGCCGGGATCATGAACTTAAAAGTCAGTGGAATCTTCCATGTACGTCGGCACTTGTTTGAAGTGCGAGCAAATTGTGGATAACGTATCTGTTTACCACCAGACGATGATGTAATAATCTTGGATTATGTAATTTGCAGTAATCCAAAATAAGTGGAAAACTGAAATGATCCCTGTCCCCGATAGTGGATTGCCAATTTGCCATGCTACTAGTCTATGCACTGTTGGAAAGTTTACACTGTGCCTAATGACGTCATCTTTTAAGGTCACGTCCAAAACACCCTTGAAGTCTTAAATTTCAAGACTTTACCCTACATAACTTAAGTTATGTCAAATTGAAGGTGATGAACCAGGGTGATTGGAAAAATGTAAGGAGACTGGAACAAAATTTGAAGAAAACTATTTTTTATGAAATTATTACATACCACGATTTCCTTGGCTTTATTTCTGCTAGCTCGGCAACTTTATGTTTTTGTTGAAAGTTGCGAAGACGAAACCTTTCTCTGGATGTTAACCAGGCACCGCCGAAATTCTGGTGCAATATTTCATCAATCGCATGATTTTGCAACGGCTCTTTCGTCGCATTTTGAGCAGGTAAACTATGTGATTGCATGTGCCACCTTTTGTGTAAACCGTGGTTTTATTCAGTGAGATCGAAGCTCGTTTCATCCTGTGGAACATACAATTTAATGGATAGTAGGTTGCAAACATAATCAGCAGGCCTAGGAGAATTATGTGTGTATTCACGCATTTGGGCTAGGCACTTAACCTTATCTTTGGACGTTTGGTGTAGCCTACACTGCGTTAGTACTACTAGTAACTACAGACTGCAGTACTACTAGTACTACTGAAGTTAGTGCAGTTACTACCAGCGAAATATGCACAATAAATGATAGCCTACACAGTGTTGACGGTGTATAGACAGTGCACTGTAACTTAGTGACTAAAATAATTGTAATTTGCAACTGTAGCAGGGGATGTTGTTTTGTGTGCTAGCCTTAGGCTGTTACTGTATCTGTAACTCTGTTGTTGTTAAGTGCTAGTCAACTTAGTGTTATTAACTAAGTTGCAATGTCCAATCACTTCAGGCATCAACATAATTCACAGAGATCAAGGCCTAAGTTATATATCTGGCCAAAGTCTTCAACCATGTTATGTTAGTTGTTACTTGGTAGTTACTGAGTCTTACTGGTTAGTTTGGTATGGGGCCTAGCCTAGGTAATTATTGATAGAATGCAGGTCAACATGCCAAGATACATTTTTATGGATTCGCAGCCTACAGTTACTGCAAAGTATAACTCCCCACAAAAAAGAACCTCCCAAGAACCGTGAAGCGCAGTCGCAGTGGCCATACACGGAGTGCAGTTGATACGACTGAGCATGTGATGTGCCCCGTGTGCAATTTCCAATAGAGATATAAAGTACGCCTCTACACTGAGCCTCCAGTCTGAGTGGAGGCCCAGTCATAGTGGCAGTGGTGTACAGTTAGGAGCCTCCAATCTGGAGTAGACGTGCAGTTGCAGTGGCCATACCTATGGTGATGCAGCTATTTTAACAATAACTGAGCAGGTGCCATGTGTATATGTTCGAAAGAAAAAAATGACTGAGTGTGAACACTGATCTCCGATCTCG
Organism: Stichopus chloronotus; assembly: GCA_021234535.1. Classification (NCBI taxonomy): domain Eukaryota; kingdom Metazoa; phylum Echinodermata; class Holothuroidea; order Aspidochirotida; family Stichopodidae; genus Stichopus; species Stichopus chloronotus. Next base: position 13,340,511 of record CM037833.1, read on the forward strand.
AGTGAAGACACAGCCATAGTGGCAGTGGACATTAAGGTCTACATGGCCATATATCAAGGTACAATCATTCTAAGAGTGGAGGTTCAGTGGCAATGGCAGTTACCATTTATGGTATATACCAAGGTATTGGTACTTTGTGGAGTGTAGTTGCAGTGAGCATATACATCAAACTGCTGTTATTCTGAGAGTGGCGGTGCAGTCACTGCGTCTCCAGTCTCATTGTTATGTGTTACAGGGACATTATATTCTGTTGCTTACTGTAATTTTGCTACCACATATTGAGCTGTGTTGAAAATGACTCACAACGAATACAGATATCATGCTGGGAGTATCATGAGTCGATCACTCACTCAACTACCTTTTGACCACGATACATTGAAACAGTCACTGAAATCAATAAAACGTTCCTGCAATATTTTATTGTGTGTCTTTCTCATTATACTGTATTTTGATGTTACCTGTATTCTGTAAAAAAGTAGATTGCGAGTAATCGTCAGAAATGAAGGTTTCAGTACACAACACAAAGTTTGTGAAGGAATCTTGAGTCAATCACTACCAAAAAGAGCAAGCAAAATAAAAAATTACCGTTCCATACTTTAAGAATATAGAATTTTTGGAATGTATGGAATTTATGTTATGTAATCAATATCAGGAGAACTTGTCCTTCAACTGCAAAACAATATTGCAATATCATTGCCCTGTGTATGTTTGAACCAAAGAAACCTGACCAAATGTGTGTAATACCTTGGATTTGGCACAGTAGTTACGTTTTACAGCCAGTTAGTCTGTAGCTGTGTGACATGATACTGTTGTTTACTGTCATATTAGTCAAACTGGTTTATCAAATTTTAAAGCACCAGGTGTGAGTCCAGAAGGGGTTGCACCCTGTTTAGAACCCTTCTTTTTTGATGATCAACAATTTCCCAAATGAGGTACGGAGATAAAGGCTTTCCTGATGCTCAGAAATCACATCTAAGTGCATCTAGAATTCAAATTTTCGTAGTAGAGAACCACTAAACCCCCTCACCGTGGTGTCGCACCTTGGGTGCTTGCTAGCCGGCCTACGGCAGAGGGTGCATGCCCTCCACCCCTTTTTCAAAGTCCTGGCTCCGTGCCTGGTAACCGTAAGGTGTGATTTCTTTTTTCCATGTATACAGTATTTAATATTTGCTTTCGGCATGTGATCTGTATCTGTTTTAAGAGACACTCATGGGTTTTTTCCATATACTGTACCTGAAGAGATGATATCGTTTGAGTGATTCCACAAAAATATGGAGAGAAAAGTGTGAAGTGTCATATTAATATCATTCGCTGATATTGCAATATCACAACAACACTAAAGAACAATGATCATAAACAAAGAGAATGTTGTCTTTTTTTTCCATCATTTTTGCTACAAACTTAAGCAAAGACATTTTGGTCACCACTTTTGGCAATGTTTACAAATTCTACATCTTCTAGTTCATACTGTACTTGAGCAGAAACTTTAAAATTCTGCCATGAGTAACATACTGTACGGTACTTGCTTCGAACATCAAAATTAATGAGGCAAATAATTCTTAAATTTCTTTTTACATGTCTGCCCTAATAAGTACATATGTCTGCCATAAATTTAGGACAAAATTTAACATTTTGTTCAAAAAAAATTTGGGCCACTACCGTAGGTCAATATTAAACTGATCAGCCCAGTTTTTTCTTTAATTTGTTGCAATAATAAAACTGACTAGCATTCAGTTATTACCAGTTCCGGTTATGTAACTGGTTTACTATGAAAGCTTATTTCAAATATCTTTCCTCTTTTCATTCAGCTTTGTAGTGTTTTGTTGGCCAACCTTTAGTCTTAGTCTCATCTTGTTCCTCATCGTTCTTTATAGTTGTCTGTCAGTGACACAGACTTTCAGAGTGAAGTTAAGGTGATTTATTTTTACTCCTCATAAAAGTAAGTGCGCACAATGTGCTTGACAGGCACTAAATGTATTGCTATATGAGAGGGCTGCCCCCTTTGGTTTACATTCAGGAGTAAATTGGCATTCAGTTCTTTGTGTTCACTGTGTATACCGTGCGCACGTACATAGGCATGTGTATGTTCCTCAATCGTCAAAGTACTGTACAGTGAGAATAAGGTGATGTGCTGTATCAGTGCACTTATTGATTTTCCACTTGTTTACTTGTTGAAGGTTTTGAAACATAGTTAAAGGTCATGTGACATGAAAATGACATGTTGGAGTGAGTATTGGGTGTATAAATCATTGAAAGTGTTGAAAAAAGCCATAAATTCCTTCAAAAATGATGAAATATTGACAATTTTACAAATTCCTGCCTCATACTTGCTTCATAAACAATGGCTTCTGTAAGTATGCAAATTATTTATGACATCAAGAGATCGACTTCCACGATACATGTTATCCTTTGTTTACTTTTAAACAATTGTAAATTTTCTATGCCCATAGGGTTCCATTTTGGAAACATATATTTTTCTGCAAAATATTGATTATGTGAAACCCAGAGCTAGAGGCATATATATATAGGGTTACAAAAAATACTTTCATGGTGCAGCACTCCATGTCATCTATTTGCATTTTTATCAAACTTTGAGTAGTCGTATCTCAAAAACGTTAGTAGATTTTCCTTTCCTGGTTTTGACTCTGCAACTTTCGAATGATGCCAGCTCTTCGACGCTCATCACACGACCTCTATTGCAGCCAATTAATTAGCTGTGCATATATGTATTCATGATATCCCTGTAGGTACAGTAGAACACAAGTCATAAATGTGGTTAGTGTTCAGAATCAAAATAAGACTGAGAAAAGAGAAGTTATAGAAAACTGATCATAAGATTTCAGTGGCAACATATGTTACAAATATAAGAGAATAGAATTGACCAGAGGCCTACAGTAGAAACCAAGAGCTTGACAGGACATAATAACTTGAAAAATATTATAGGATACTCCCCAATTTGAACAAAAACAGATTTAAAAGTAAAAATAAAAGCCAAATAAACAAATACGAGTAGAGCAGGTACAAAGAGCAAAATGCTGTGAGCAAGTGCTATTTGAGGGACGTGTCAGATACACTGAAAGTTATGGTACTGTATGTACAGTCAGTTTCGTGCTTCTCACCGCAGACCACACAGTTTTCAAATTATTTAACAGTTTTCAGGTTTCTTCGGTATTTCATCGCAATATACATCTCTGAAAGCCCTTATATTGCGTTTGTGTAGCAGAATGAGATGCCATTCCAGATGAATTATCCCCTGTGGCAGTATTACCATAGAGCAGGAAGGTTCACTATCAGCTACCATTGAAACATCAATGGTTTTAGTCCCCACACCTTGGAATGTCTACAAATAGTCGTAGAGAGTTTTTGTTCTTACAACACCGTGTACGGTAAGTGAAAAAAAAAACGTGTGTTTTTGAAGAACGTGTACTACTACAGAGCAAAACTACTGTATGATTAGCGTACATATTTTGTGGTCATATCAAACATCGTCATTCGGAATGATTTAATTTTGTGCAATTTCATTGTGTAGGTTGAAACAACTTTTTGTTTGCCCCACTGAATAGATAATGCAGTACAGTCTTTGTCCGTCAATACAGTAGCAAAGACAATTCTGAAATTGAAAACATACTTATTACTGTAAGATGTATACATAGCACGTACAGTAATAAGCTTTACAGACCTTGCAAAATCAAAAGGATGGCACATTGCATGTGTAGGTAGGTTCACAAAGTACAGGTACGTGTACTGTAAAAGGGGTTTGGTAATATTACACTGGGAATGCCTTCACTCTTGGCAGAGCAGTTTTTTGAAGTTATTGACATACAGAAAGGCTCTTTGAATAAATTGTTCACATGAAAGACTACAGAAACTGCTTCTCTTTTTTTGCATGTAATTTGCATGTCATTAGTTTGTGTAAGAAACTGATGTCACGCCAGAATAGCCCTGGATGTTACTGTAGTGCAGTAACGAAATTCGGCCCTGCAACCCGACTGCAACAAAACAAAACTCCTTGTGACTGACCGTCATGCTTGTCACTGCACAGTGTGCAAAATTCTCTTGTAACCCTACTCACTTGCAACAGTGTTAAAGAGGCCATGACACCTAAACTAAAACTCAATGGAAAGTGTGGTTTTTGTTATTCCTTGCCAAAGGTAGGCAAGGAATCTACTGTATGTGATGGTGATGGTGGTGGTGTGTGTATGTGTGTGTGTGAAACGCCTTGGCTTGTAAACATGATATCTCAAGAAGGGAAAATTGTTTGAACTTCAAACACGGTGTGTAGGTAGTCCATAGAGAGTGGATGGTCTGCATTTTCTTTTTTTCAGGTAGGTCAAAGGTCATTTGAGGTCACCAGAGGGGATAGTCTGAAAGCCTTTTAAGGAGGATACTGTATCTTCAAACTTAAGCAATTGGTAGCACTTGATGAGTAGATGATCTCTGTCAAGTTTTTATGAGGTCAAAGGTCACATGAGGTCAGTAGAGGACATAGCCTAAAAACCTTGTAAACATGGTATCTCAAAGTTACTTGAAGTTCAAAGTTGGTATGTAGGTAGTCCATTGTGAGTAGATGGTCTCTATCCCTTGCCAGGTAGGTCAAATGTCATTTGAGGTCACCAGAGGAGAAAGTCTGAAATCCTTTTCAGGAAGATATCTCAGTAACTGAAAGTTGCTGGAACTTCAAATGTATAGAACTGGTAGCATTCAATAAATAGATGATCTCTGTCAAGTTTTGGTGAGGTCAGAGGTCACATGTGGTCAGTAGAGGACATAGCTTGAAAACCATGTAAACACATTATCTCAGTGAGAGGAAAGTTGCTTGAACTTCAAAGATGTATGTAGGTAGTCCATTGTGAGGAGGTGATCCCTATTCTTTTCTAGGTAGGTCAAAGGTCATTTGAGGTCACCAGAGGAGAAACTCTGAAAACCTACTGTACTAAGTGAGCTATCCTGTTCTGTTGTGAGATGAAAACTAAGGAACATGCTCATATATTAAAAAGTAAGTTATCATTGTATGGTTTAAAGTGAAGCTTATTCACCTAAAGTCAGGTTTTTTTGAAGGAAAATAGTTGTGGGTTAGTATAGTACTAAAAGGTCTTCTGCAGGTATCGGTTTGCCACACTCGAAGAGTTCATGACGAATTTTACGAAAATATGGGATGCACAAAAACGGGAATGTACTATGCTTTTGTCGCTAGCAGCGAGCAAGTCACTGTACTAGGTATGGTGATAATGAACATTGTTTAATATAGACGGATCAGCATCAGTTGTATGCATCAGCATCAGCTATGTAAAGGTTACCGACTCTGTGCTCAAATACTTTAAAAAGCAATTTTCAAACATTTTCAACTGTTTCTGTTTTTTTTCCCTTCCAAGCAACCTGATTCCCTTAAAGTTAGGCCTACATTGCATGTTTGAACATCTACAGCCTACATGCAATAATAAACATCATTATACATATCCCCAGTGGCAACTTGTAGTCACGATCCATGTCAAGGACATAAAAAAAGTGTCAAATTGAATAAAACAAAGGACGGCTGCCAGAAAAACCAGTTCAGTTTTTGTTTTTTATCTTTTTTTTATCGTTTGTTGTTTTTCTTTTTGTTGGTCCATTATCGTTATCATTAGTACTAATCACCAAAATAGGGATGGGGTTTACGGCTACGTAGGAAGTTGAGCAAAGGTTTTCAAACCAGTGCGTTCAACAATAGAGAAAAAAGAAAGAAACAAACCATGGTAAAAGCAATGCCAAGCTGGGATCTACCCTGTGACATCAACATTACAGACCTGCTAGAGTTACGAGATGAGCCAGTTCCTACTTAGATGAGCCCCCAGGAGGCATCACTGGAACACTTAGACCTAAACGTAACAAATTCTAGTACATAGCTGAGTTGTCAAGTAAGTGTTGACATAATAGGCAATATGCGTAGGCCTAACTTGTACGGTTTGCTTGATTTTACCATCGTAATGCAGACAGTAACCGCCACTGTTTACCAGGTTAACCATGATCATTTACAGTGACAAATTACATTTACTTTCATTGGCTTTGAGGTTTGTTTTTGTGAAATATTGATATGAAAAGTTTTAAAACGCTCCATTTGAAAAGCAAATTTTTTTGTATTTGGTGGAACTGGTCACTGCTACCGATAATTTCCCCCAGTGCTGCCAAGTATTCAAAAGTACCGATACTCGCACAAACAGATTCTGCCGCCTGTACTGCCCATCCTTAGTCCAACTATTTGCACACCGTATTGCAATATTTAGGCACTTCCTCTGACTGATCACCCCAAGCTACATTTTTGGCTATGGTTGAACAAAATTCTCAATTGGTTCTGCCCTTTGACAGCGAAGTCCAAAGATGCAGAGTAGTTTACTGTGGCTCACATTACTGTACGCTGCGTACACAGGGGTCCTGTGTTTTTTTGGTCACACATGTGGAAAAGTTTTAGACTGCTGGAGGGGCTAGTCAGTAAGTGCCAGGATTGGTTTGGAACTGTCTGGGGTGATGGGTGACTGCCTTTTGAAATTTCAAGTCTCTCATGTAAGTTAAAGTTATAGTCAGGATACTTTACGTTTATATCATTGTGATCATACTGTGAAATTGTCAGTACTCCCGCAGCTTTGGTTCATAAACAAAGGACCTAGGCCCCTCAGGATGAGCTGAGTGTGGTGTACGTACATATGGTACTAGTATGAATGAATAAAATCATAGTAGATTGGTTTGTATGGAGACATGAGGAGTGCACAAACTCTTGGACTCCACTGCATCACAGTTGTGAGTACCAATGATGGTACAGTCTTTGTTCACGTTTTTTGTTTGTTTTGTATTTTGTTAGGACTGACAGTGGGTACATTAAAACAAAGAATATAAATTGGGTCGTCATGCTTCTCACAGCTGTTCTCTTAGGCGAAGCATTGTGCAGTATGTCTGACCACTGTACTGGCGATATCAGAGTGAACACCTTATGTGCAGTACAATGGTAGTATTGTACTATAATTCTTAGGCCATGCAAATACTGGCACTGATAAATTTACCCCTACAAGGCATCTGCCTGCAGTCCTGTTCAGGAAGTGATATGGTAGAGGATCTGTCAGTCTGTTATCACGTACAGCAGCCTTCAAGTACATGATGTCTGAATTGTTTCAGATAACACACTGTAAGTAATCAATGAATTTAGGGTGACTGTATTGTAATTACAGTACCTGAATAGCCCTAAGTACTCTCCCATCTGCTCCAGTAGTGTCAATACAGTCACTGTGTGTAAAATTTAAAAGCCCTCTATACAGGTAAGTGTCATAGATGATGCATTCACTAAGTCATAATGGTACAAGGTGCACACACCATCATACAGTTAGTTTATTTTGTACCATAGTCTTATATGTGATGCCCACACCCAGGGTTTTTGCTGGAATGAATCTGAATTAGTTTGCTGATTCGGAAGTCTGATGGCTCATCGAGGATCCTATATCACGTTTATGGCGGATGAACATCGACGAAATTCGCCTTCTCTTTTTGATCAGTGTTCAGAGGGTAAGGAGGCAGGGGTGAACCAACAGCAATCCCATACAAACCCAAACTTGCTCCTGGGACAGCCATTTAACGTTCCCATCCAGTGGACGAGAGTGTGTCTATCCTCCAGTCTTTAGCCACTTTCCCAAAGGCTGGGAGGGGTGGAGGACCTGCCTATCACAGTAGCTTACTAGCTGTTCCATGCAACCTGAAGTGGGTGAAACCTGAATCGTACCCAAATGGGAGTGGCAATGTTAAAGCCTCGGCATATGGTATATGACAGTATGAGAGGAACATGTCCTTGTAAAAAATCATTCCTTAGCTTAAACAACAGTTTGGCAGAGAAGAAAAGCCTCTAAGCTCTCTGTTCTCTCCCATAGTTTTTCATCCAATAGAAGGTATCTTATGTAATATTTTCATGTTTCTTTGTAAGTTGCCATTGTATGCACATACCAACATTGAGGTATAAAAATAGAAGGTGAAGACTTTATTTTGGTGGTACAGTATTTTTTTCTTACCTGGATTGCCACCCACGCTTTCTAGTAGTAGAATCCATAATTTCCCACTAAGCCCTGGCCACAAGTGCCTGTGTACATACTGTAGCAGATTTGCTAGTGCTTATTGAAGATATATGGATATGGCCAACCATGTGACCAGGTAAAGTGTGCTGAGAGCGGTAATTACTATTGATAATACATGCAAACATACAGTGTAGTCTAGTTGTAATGAAAAAAAGCTCAAACATGTAACATGACTAGTTAAAGTTTGACATCATTGTTTATTTGGAGAAAGGTTTGAAAATGGGAGAAGCTGAATGAGATTCTGTGGTAAGTTTGTAGCTGGTAAGGTAATACTGGGATAAATTTGGGAGGGTCATAGAGGTCTGGTGGCCAAACACCAGTATGGGTCATTGCCATCCATTGCTGACCCACGCACAGTAGCTGCAACACATACCCACACCACAGAAGAGTTAAACTGTTCATTGTTCCATCATCTCTATGTACTGTACTGTAGATACACCTACCACAGTAGTAATGTTCATTTTGTACTGATCGTGGTTTGACCCTAGCTGGGCTTAAAATGTGCATAACTGACAGCCTAACCACTTCGGCGATTGTGCGCATTTCATTGCCTGTGAAAGTGAACAGCTCAGAATTTTTGTGCAATATGGAATTCATGTTTTTTTTAAAGTTCAGACGTTTAATTAATATTTTAGTGTTTATCAATCCAGAGAATTAAAATATTTGGAAACAAGATTTGAATAATTTGTACAAAAATGTCTTTGTTGAGGGTTATGATGTAGCGCTACAGTAGCGTTAGTTTACCCTCCTGTTGTTTTTATGGCCAGGCATACCATGCTCAGTGTTCATGGGGAATACTGATTTGATCCACAGAGGGCTGCAGCTCATCTGCTAAGATCAGCAGTGTGCAAATTCACATTTCACATGTCCTGTAGCATCTTTGATATCAGTCGTAAAGTTTATTTAGTAAAACTTATAACACTTGTTAAGCATGTACATGTTGTTAAGTTAATATTTTTTACAAATATCTTATCTTAGAAACTTTCTCCCAAAATTGGTAAAATCTGTGAATTTCTGTGTAAATTTCAGTTTCCTTCTTTTTTCTGTGAATTGGGAAAAATCAGTGGCACACATCATGTCACCCTGCTCTTAAAATAATCTATTAATCTAAACAGGGTTGTAGCTAGACAAATTTAAGTTCCAGACTCCAACCAAGGGAACCAACCTCTTCTGGTGGGGTTCAGAGACTCTCACCTCAACCTTTGGTGGAGTCCTGAGTACTCTATTTCTTGCACTGTAAGCACTGTAATGGGAAAGTGCCCTCACAATCTTGGGATTTTAACTCAAAAGGCTACTTCTTCGGTCAGTTTTCCTACATTGTGTGAAGTTGATGAAGACGGTAAGGTGTAAACTGATTGCAAATGCCAGGCAGGAATTACTAGGGGCCTGGCGCCACCCATTACAGTTGCAACCCTGATTATAAGTAAGTGTCTTGACAGTTCCCAGACCTGCGTGAACTCAGGCTTATCATTGTCATGCATATGATGAAAGCCTATGTATAGATGTGTACTTACTGTGTGAAGAGCAGTGCAGCTTGTTCCATATGTTCACATAAACTGTCAATGTCACAGAAAAACAGAAAAAAAAAAAAAATTAGTGGGATTCATGTCAAAAAAAAAAAAAGATTCTAAATTAGATCTCCTCAAATCCAATAAAACATCACCATGACTTATTAATGGTCAATTTGTGTCCAAAACGTGAGGAATTGTCTCAGATTGATCAACTTAATAATCATCATCTGTGGATATCCTGGTGAGATGGGAAATTCTTGGAAGAATGCCGGAAATTTGATGATCTAATTCGAACTTGTTGCATTCTACGACAAAAAAAATATGCAGTACATCGGCAAAATTTTTGAAAGGTTTGCCTCTGTATAAGAATCAAATTTTCTCTGTCATGCTTTATCTTTTCCAAAGTGTCCATGTATGTTCAATGATTTGAACAGAAGTGTGTCTGAATGGTGGACATGGCCCTATAATGTAGGTTTTGTGTACTGTGTCGTGTCCGCTGTTCAGTAAGGGACTTTTGAGAGTGTTCAGTAAAACATTTTGCTTCTGGTAATTTCTAGGTTTATGATTGTACAGTAAGCACTGGAAATTGGGTCTGGGAATGTCAGTTAATTTATTCGATAAATTTGCCTGTACTATGTGGATACTAACCCTGGATACAGCAACTAATTTGCGTTTGGCACCATGCCAGCTCATTTCCATAGCAACTTCACATTTGTGAAGATTGCACTTAAACAGTGGATAATGAAAAATACCGTAAATTATCCATGTTTGCACAATACGCATGCCTTGGTTCTAGCAGCTTCTCTACAATTTTTAGACCTCTTCTGTGCTTGTTGGGGGGGGGGGGCATTTGGGTCAGCAGTGGTCAACCTGTGTAGACCATGTTCACATGAAATGTTGATACAGGATGCGTGTGTCACATACACCTCTTATTTATACATGTAGGTGTGCATGTTGAGTCATGCCGTCTGTTAGTCATTGTCACGTCACACAGATATATTGCTTTGTCACTTCTCAATCGCTGACAAAATAAAATTACTGTTTATAAATACTTCAAAGATGAAGCATGTTATAGTGCACAGCCTCTCTGTACAGTGAAGTATGTCAGATTCATAAAAAGAATTACTTGGAATCATAAATAATCAAAACCATGACGCATTGGTGCATGCGGGGGGAGGGGGTAAGGCCTTTAAAATGTAACAGGTGTGAATAATGTTTCCTGTGTTCAGTCTGTGTTTGCAACACCTCATTATCAGATATTAATATGCAATGACTGCAAAATTATTTTGGTGACATGTAAGGAATGTTTTGTAATTTTCAGAGATTATATGGAAATGACAAGAGTACTCTCTTAATAAGCATCACAATCTTCATACTAAGTGTTTAAATCTCTTTTAAAACTTCATGGAAAGTTCCAGGTGATAATTTGCCATGAATATTTATAAACAAATCATGATTTATAATGTAAACTTTGTGCTGTGTGTGTGGTCTGAACATTCCCCATTTGTAAGCAATATCATGACACATACTTACTGTATCATGTGTACAGTCCAGATACATGTTTTCACTCAGCAGACCTAGATGTTCGTCTGCACTGTGCCAGCAAAACTGTATTATTTGGCAAATTTATAGGCTTTGCTCTGAGAGCAATGTTGGAATGAAAAAGCTTCAAATTTACAAGAAGAATCCTCAGCATGAGCAACACTGATGGGACAGATTGACTTCAGTTTCAAGCAGAAAGTTTGATTAGCATAAAACCACTGTTCACTTCCAAGAATGTGCACTGTCAGTGCTCACTGTACTTATTTAGACCAACTGCATAATTGTCACTTCTTAGTACTATACTCTGATTATAATACTGCCAAGTACTACAGTACACTCTAACACATATAGTGGGTCTGCCATACTGCTGTGGGGTCTATAGCATGATACTCAAATATACTAAGTGTAGTCGGTGGAACTACTATACTGTACACTAACAGACTTCACAGTTGGTGGTAGTATGAAACATACCAGTGCACAGTAACAGTAGTGCCTTGCACTTATAAACGTATTTTGTCTCTAGTAGCTTGCTACACTGTAACACACTGCATAGTTGGTGGAACTATTCTCTAACACACTGCACAGCCGGAAGTACTACTTAAACATTCCAGAGCACAGTTAGTGTACACTGCTTAGTACTTTAAGGTAGGTCGTACTACATAGTCACTATAGTAGCCTTCCGTACTATACCGTAACATACTACATAGTTGGTGAGACTGCAGATTAACAGACTGCACAGTCAGCAGTGGTACTTTAAAACACTGCTCAATCAATACTATTGATACAGCGCAGTTGCAAGCACTGCAGATACAACACAGTCTGTACAAGTTTGGTGCTTGAACGTAATACACAATTGGTACAGACACACTTTACTGTCAGTACTACAAAGCAACTTATATTTTGTAAAAGGAAATATTTTGTAAAAGAAATAAGCAGTCGCCCCAACTTTAAGCATCAACTGGATCTTACAAATCTCTTCTTAAATTATTCACTGCAAGTTTCTTTCAGGATATTTCAAGATATTGCAGTAAACAAATAATTTGCAAAAATTTAGTAATACAGTAACAAAAATATTGTCACTTGATGCAAAAGAACAATCCATGAAGAACGATCTATGAATATATACTAATTACAAATTTATGGTGACTGCATTTTTCCCTTTAAGTCTCTGTCATGTACATGATACATCACTTTATTTTGCTCAGGTTTCTAGGGTAATCCATAAAATATAGACATTAAGATCAAATTTATTAATCCTTTCACTAATTAATTGCCCTCTGCTGTTTGTACCATAATTATTCATTTATTAATCAAAATCTGGTGCAGGTGAACCAGTAGGAAGAAATGACGAAAAAAAGGTTGGCTTCCAGATATTCCATGTATGTAATATAGTTTATGGTCTTAGTTGACTATATTTTGAAAGTACTGTAGCCTGTGTCAGTATTCTATGTAGTTTCCCCACACAACAGACTGTATTACTCATGCACCAGCTCACAGAATTCGTGCAAACATCCAAAAACTATCGCTTGAATTCTAACTTGATTTTCGTGCAGATTGTGAGCTATTGAAAGTCTAAGTGGTAATCAATTGCACTTAGTTACTGTTAATATTCTGTCTTTCTTTAAGATACAAATATTCATTTTTCAATCATCAAAGGTAAAGTAAGAACATAAATATAGATACCTTGGATCATACAGATGAGACAAATTTGTAATTGTTTGCAGGTGTTTCAGTATGTGCGTCAGGAAAATGGTTCACTCTTGTTTTCGAAGGTTTAAGGTTCTAGCCAGCATTTTCCTCAAAGTGGGCCAATCAACTGTATCGATGATGAAGTAATTCCCACTTCGGTGTGGGGTATAGGGAGCCTGCCTAAGGCCCATGCAGGGTCTAGTACGTATGTATGTAGGGCTATACACTACTGGGGCTGAACATATTGATCTGTAGCTTCTCAAATTTTGTTACAAGTATTCAATCATGTGGATTAATCATCGCAATTATTGAAACTGGGCAATTTGTTTTTTAGTTGGTGTTGTGTTCTTAAAGCAAAACTACTTGTCCTGTTTTTCAAACCAGGTATGCAATTATCAAACTAAATTAGCAAAGTGAAGGCAAATGAAATTCAAAGTTAGGTTACTGCTCAGTTGAAATACCCTGGTGATGATCCTGCAGCCTGTCCTATAGCTACAGTACTGTACTGTGGTGCAGTAATATACGAATCAGTTCCTGCTACTGTACTGTGGATGAGGTGTAGCTTTTGATCTAAAAGCGAACTTAGAATGGCATGCACATTTTGTGGTTCGACGGAGAAATTGCAGCCCTTTGCGGAGTGGCTTGTTACCAGAGCACGGTATATACCATGAACCATAATATCCTTAGTGCGGTGAAAACTGTACAAATTTTATTTTTTTCTGCACAGGTATATCTTCAGTCTTCTCAATGATGCGGGTCAGCGCCATCCAAAGAAAACAGCGCGCGATCTAAATGCTGTCAAATTATTAAGATTGCGATGACATATTCTCTAAAGTTGTACTTTAGCAGTCATGGTTAACATGGAAAATTCATGAAAATGAAGACAAAATATTCACCTCGTGGAACTTTTGAAATTCATTGAAAATGTGTGAAGTTCTGGCAATTGACACAGAGTGATTGTTTCAATTTTTTCTTACTGTAGGTATATCAAATTTTATTTTCACTTGGAGTATTTATCAAAGTCTATTCTTCTCTACAAATCATATTGCTTTGGCATTTGCTCTTCACGAGAGAGGTCATTGAAATTCTTTATTGGTCTTGGGAAAGTTGTGGAAAAAATGATTCTAGAAAGTGGAGGAACCTTGCTTTCAGAAAATAGAAACCATCATTTAATGAGGTATCTGTATTCAGTATGTATTCAATGTGGAGATTATCACAGTTAATTTTTCCTGTTCCTGATGCCCACCCACATTTTTGACGTTCTGCCTGTCCAACGTCCACTCGGCATACAGTATGTGCTACATGCCTGTCCGTCTGGAGCCAGCCTTTTTGACACTCACCTCCCTGACACAAACTGGTCCGACAACTACCCTCTGAAAGCCTGTTTTGATCGGATGTTCTTCATTCATGTCATCTATCTATAAGTCCAGTTAAACCTTGTGATATCATCATTGTAATCCTTTGCATAGCTCTTATGATGAAACAAAAGTCCTTGAAGAGAATTTTAATGATCTGTAATATAAGATTCCATTGTGTTAAAGAACTCCTAGAGCTTTGAATATAAATATATCGTCTTGTTCAATTTTTTTTTTGTTCTTTTAACACTTTAATTTGTTTAATTAGTTCAGTTTTTTTTTTCTCAAATTACATAGTCACATCTAGGTGTGCCAATAGTGTGTGATTTATTCAATGATGCACACTCTCTACAGAGTAAAGACCTGTGGTTTTACTTTCATGTTAAGAAAAAAATTGTGTAGAGTAAAAGTTTATGCCCTGTGTGTACTGTACATACTGCACTGTACGGTATGTGTGTGTGTGTGTGCAAGGGTGTGTTTGTTTGTGTGTGTGTGTGGGTTTGAAATTGGCCACTCACAGGAACTGGGTGGGCTTCCTGTCACCACAGAACATGTGTTAAAACACTTAAAAAGTCTAAATTTAGCATTGCACACAAGGTTTGCAATCACTTGGATCAGTCAACTGGCACTGAACACCAGAGGTATGTTTGACTTTGACAGGAGTGCACTTTAAATTCGATCACATGTGGTTGGTGCAAAGTGTCAGTGTGAATGTGCAGAAGTTGCTGCTTGCATCACTGAAAGAATCGTGTCTATTGGGATCACTGAATGAATATTGTCTGGTGACATCACTGAATGAGTGGTGTCAATTGTCATCACTGAGTGAGTCGTGTCAATAGGCATCACTGAATGAATCGTGTCTAGAAGCACCACTTAATGAATCGTGTCAATATTCATCGTTGAATTAGTCGTGTCAATTCGCAGCAATTAATGAGTCGTGTCTATTGACATCACTGAATGAGTCGTGTCAATTGACATCGCTGAATGAGTCGTGTCAGTTGGCATCGCTGAGTGAGTCGTGTCAATTGGCGTCGCTGAATGAGTCGTGTCAGTTGGCATTGCTGAATGAGTCGTGTCAATTGGAATAGCTGAATGAGTTGTGTCAATTGGCGTCGCTTCATCAATTGCGTCAGTTTACATCGCTGAATGAGTCATGTCAATTGGCATTCCTGAATGTGTCAGTTTTCATCGCTCTACTAAATAGGCCTAATACACTATCAGTTAGCATTAATACTCTGTGTGGTTCATGTCCAGAACAATCAGCTGTCACAATTCTGCATTATTCATAGACCTGTCACTCAAGATTTATGATTCATGGATGACTTATTGCTGTGGGTGATTGATTAGGCATCACCCTTTGTGATTCTTGCACAATCACTTGACATCACTGTGTTTTATACATGTTTCAATTGGCATTGCTCTAGTGGACACATGTATCAGCTGCCATCACTTTATGCAGTTCATATACAATATCTGCAAGTACTGTACCATTCTGTGTGATTCATAGTCCAACCTGTGTAGATTGGTCATCACTCTGGCTGATTCAAGCATATCAAGCAACACTGTGATTTTCACTGTACATAGCGTGTAACATGGTGCCTTTCATAGTAAAAGTTATGACACATATTTTGCATGCAAAAGTCCATTCAAGATGTTGAGAAAATAAAGGAAAATATTTCCATGGCTACGGATGTTTGACTGATCAGTGGTGTAATACATAGTGTACATCAAAGCACAGCCAACAAGAAAGTAAAAAAGCTAGATTCAAGAACGATAAACAGATGACCTACTGATGACATCTCAGTTGGTTACCTATTAATTAAGTGCCTAGATGAATCTAATTATTAAACCAATGGAGCATGTTGTCTAGACAAAATTAGCTCAGTTTACATTGATTTTAACACCTCTTCATTCGTTTCTCATTTCTATAGCTTAAGTTGATGTCTTGCTGTTGTTGCTTGACCAACCCTAAACAGATATATGTCATTTATAAATTTGTTTATAATCATATGTGGTACGAATCCAAACAGCTCCACGCTACACCCAATCAACCTTCTTGAGGTCATGAAAAGGACAGCTCGTTTAATTTCCTGTCCCAATATGTTGGAAGTTTTAACATTACGTGCACCATGTGTTATATCAATCATTTTGAAACAGCCAGCTTTGTTTTTAATCTGTAATCCTGTGATCAACCAATTTAATGACAGCCATCAAGTGCTGTAGGTGAATAGATGCGTCAGTCTGTAACATACCGTACCTTGAACTACATATTGCATTCACTGTACGTCAGTCTTGAAGTTCAACATTACTGTGCGCTTCATTCTTGTCGGGATGTACTGTATGTACCTTGTGGATGTATAAAGGGAAATAAATTTACAGTATCTGTATCATGGTTAGGTATACACACTTTTGCCCTTTAATCCCAAAGCAGGAACTTCATCCAACATACTGTGTACTGTTTTCACATTTTAGTACACCGTGCTCTGGATGCTCATTTAATTCATGGTATCCAATGTGTGTAAATTTGCCAGTGTCACTTTTTTGTCAAAAATTCTCCAAGTCCTTCCACAGCGATGCTATTTCCATGTTTGGTTGCCAAAACTAATTTTGTTCTTTGAGTAGATAACTTCATTGCCCTGCTTTAGCTGCTTCCTTCAGTATTTTACAACTTCACTACTCTGCCCAATTAGGCCTACATGGTGAATTTTAGTTTCAGATATATCTTGTTAACTGCAGTGGAAATATTATTTTGATAGCTAAGACTCTATATCCAGGAAGATATGAAACCAGATAATTTGCCCCAAAGTTTGAATCAAATGTAATTTCTTCCCTCAGTCTTCCTTCCATTGGCTCTAGATTTTTTAGATTGTGGGAAAAATCACAGTAATTGCAGTATTTACCTCACTTATCATAAGGCTTTGGAGGTACATTAATAGGTGCTGCAGATGTTCAAAGGGTTACACTGTAACCCCAGTTTCAGGGAAAGGACTGCTTTTGATTGCTGTGATGACCTTTGGTGGAGGGCTTTGCACATTTGTCAAAAGTTGTTGCGAACTGCCAAAGACTCTTGGGAAAATGTATCAGATGGCTTCTACTTAATAGTAACATTAAGTTGCAGAGAATAATGTAGCATTTCAATTTTGTCTAGCATTTTTGAGATCTTTTGGAAACTATTGGTAAAAACACAAGGGCTCTGCATGCAAAATTTTCCTACACTTTTTTTTCATATGTATAGCAATTTGGCCTGTTTGTGTCGCAAATTGCAAAGCGATACTGTATAAACTGTTTCCTGAAGTGATACGTATCTTCCTTTTGTTAAAAAGTCCTTTTGTTTCTAAGGTACTGTGAGATTGTCATCCATTTAACACTTACCCTGTGACTATATGCCTACATGTAGAGCACTGTAGGCACTGTACAGGTATAAAACTGACAAGGGAAATGTAAAAAACCAAAAGGAGGTCACGATACTTCACCCACTCAGAGGGCAGCTATTGTCCAGAGCCCATCCATAGTTAATGCCGATGTTACGGTGGAAACCTGCAATACTGTCCGGTGAATGTGGTGTGTCATGCACAAAATGATAGGGAAAAAGAAAACGGAATACAGGCAGTGCCTTATCCAGATAATGTAGCACACAGGATCCAGAGCATAAATGTTTTGCGACTTGTGTTTACAAACAACACTTAATTGACACACATAGTGTGCTGAAATAAAAAGTGCAAATTGAAGTTTGTTATTTTTTTCCTGTAAATATTTTTCAAAAGGAGGGGGGGTGATGGTGGATAGGCAATGGCTCTGACATATCCACTGAGCCATTTGATACGTAACTTGAGGAAAATTCATTCCCTGAGGTTTGCAGTGTAACACATTCTTCCAATGATTTAGTCTTTGACTCTCATGGGTCTGTCCATAAATTTTCTCCCTCCAGGCTGAGCCAAAAGTAGAACTCAGTTCAGAGCTGTTTCCAAGTTTAATAGCAGGATACATATTGCTCACAACTACAATAGGTTGAGTCTTGAACTATATGGATTTGTTTTTCTCCCAAACAATATACTTTTTCCCCTCTAACCAAAATAAACCGAAATGAGTAAGTTCGTAAGGTATGCGTCATTGTTTTGGTAGTACACCCACTATTATTCTGATTTCAAACAAATAAAACTATTATACTCTAATACAGTACTTGTATGGAGACAAACATGTAAATTTGCTGTCACCTTGTCTGTTTTCAATGTCATGCAGAAACAATAGCTTTTGTAGATTGTAACTACAGTAAAACGTGAAATGTGATGATTGTATGCACTCTCTGTGTACATTGAACATTTTAGTGTATAATTCAGTGATAGTTATACATGTAGTACCTTACAGAAAGCTGTAATTGTTTATAACGTTCCTGGGTTTCCCATGGTTTCTACAGTCATCAGGACATGTACCTCACTGTACTCAACAGATGCTACATCAGTTTTATCTTAGCAGATAAAGCCAAGCGTGTTTCTGTGTGTGTTACTGTTTACACAGATTGTTTCATTGTCAGTACTGCTTGCTTATGAGAAAATCATTAATGTAATCAGGTGTTTTATAACAAACAAACAAAAAAAAGAAGTCTGGAGGGGGGATGTCCCCCAATTCATATGAAAAACTGAACTGTGTGCTGTTTTGTGGTTTACAGTGTAACAATACCATTAATACCAAATATTATTTGCAACTTGGTGCCAGTTTGCATACCGTTAGTATTAATAGACCACTTTACTGACTTCAGAGGGCATTACAAGTGCGTTTGGCAGGAACGTTATAAAAGTTCCTTCAACAGCACAAACTTTGTAAGGCAATTTAACCTTCTATAGTTATCCATGCCTCTATTGCAGCTACTGAGCTTGTGCGTTACTGATGCTGACTCTTAGAAGTGTTGTGTTACATCTGTAACTTGTCCAAAAATTTACCCCCATGATCCCAGAATGTTAAGCGTGGGTTATTTTACTTCGTAATACGGCCAAGATAATGTGAGATCCGGTTCGTGCATGCGTAGTCAGTTTCTTGGTCCTACCTTTTTGTGGTCACAAAGCCTGTTCTACTGTGCAAAATTAGCCATCGACATTGATAGCTTGGAGTTCTAACACCAAAATTAGACTATTTGGATTCATCGTGACACCAGAGTATTTTGGAGCCGATTTGCTGAAGTTTTTGTGCCCGACCTGTCGGGGAATGAAGGATCTAATGAGGGATGCGATGCATCTACTTCGAATGTTAGTTAAGGCCCCAGCAAAGCATATAACAGGGCAGCTGGTGGGAAGCTTAATGTTAAGAAGACCAATGGGTCTAGCAACACTAAGACTTCCGAGTCCCTCAAAGGGAAAGGGAGGCCACAGAGGAAAAAGGCGGATGGGACAGGCACTCGAGTGACCAAAGAGGGTTTGTTAACTGAGACTAATGTGAACAAACATTTGGAGAAGCTGGAGGGCATGCTCAAACACATGGTAGCCTCAATGTATGATGTGCAAGGTCAGTATGATTATAAACAAAACGAACACGTTAGTAACGTTGGTTCAGGATCAGGCCTAAGGGAAGAAGGAGAGATAAAAGTAGGCCTAGAGCCTAACACTAGTGTAGAGGTGACTGATGGCGAAAAAGCTCTTCCAGAGATGGAGCATAAGTCAAATGCTATGCAGAAGCCACAGCCAATGGGGTTTGCCAAAAAGTTTGCGGTACCTCCCGAGGAAGGAGCACCTATTTCTTCTGAACTGGCAGGGAGTGCCAATTTCCTCATGTGTAATAAATTGGAGGAAAAACAGCTGGCAGACACCTGCCAAGCATATCTTAAGCCAGGAAATTGTGACTTTCTCATTGCACGGAAGGTGCACCCTTTGGGATAATCCTGATGGCAAGACATGCTCATTGGATCTAAAAATCCAAAGATGTCAAAAACCTTTAATTAAAGGTATGACTGGTCTACTTACCAGCATGAACACAAGAGAGAGCTCTGCCGAGCCAAAGCAAGATAGCCGAACTCATCAAGCCAGATCTGAACCAAAGATACTCTCATCTATGAAAGCCATCTGTTAAGTCTATGGAATGGCTGTTTGGGGATGATTTACCTAAAACTGTTTAGGACCTGGATGAGCAGCAAAAGGCTGCAGGGGCAGCGAGACAACAGAAAGGGCTGTTTTTCCATCGCTTTGACCCTACGGGCAACAGGCCTCTTCGACGTTACACAGCAGCCGGTTGGTTTTGACACAATCAAACTACTTCATAGCCTTTTTCAAGGACTCCAAGGTTTCCCACCAAGGTGCCAAACCTGGCCCAACGTGAAGCACAAAGTTTTCACAAGCGGAGACAAGTGAGACAAACAAATCAGAGTGCAGGCAAGCACACCAACTGAAATTAAAGCTCTCAAATTTCAAGACAGATAGTACAGAGTGAGTAACTCACTAAAAATATTTGTCTGAACTCTTAAGTCTTGAAATCACGTCAGTTGGAGATCAATTGGCACGTTTTACCGACAACTGGATAAAATTTACTATGGACAGGTACATTTTAAATACTGTATCGGGATACAAGTTGGAGTTTGTAAATTCTGACCTACCTATACAGTTTAGCATGCCACTTCCATACAATTTAGGTGCACAGGAAAGAAAGGCGGTGGATAATGAAATTAACAGAATAGGAGAATGGGGAATCATTGAGCCCGCAGGGCCTGTTAGTGATAAGGGCTTTATTTCAAACGTTTTTATTAGGCCTAAAAAAGATGGAAAATTTAGAATCAGCCTTGACCTGTCCCGGCTGAATCACTACATAGAGTATGGATACTTTGAAAGGCCCGCAAGTCTTATATCGCCAAGTGTTTTATGGCCTCGATTGACTTCTGTGATGCTTATTACTCAAGTCCCAGTGCGTATGATCATAGAAAATGCAAGTCAGGCTGACTGAGGAACCCAAGCGGGAAATTAAGTAAGCCTGCTTGGGTGTCCTTTAAAACGGAACGTATACACCATTATATAGTTTCATCTGCAGTGGGGAAGCTGGTTGTGTCTTTTTCTGCAGTACAGTGTGGCCATCTGTATTATGGACAGGTTAAAAAGGAAGAATCTGAGGCATTACAAATACACTGTGGACATTTTGATAGGCAAATGACTTTGTCTCTTTTGGCAAAGAAGGAGGTTAAATGGTGGCTGCAGAATGCAGATACGGTCTTCGGGGTAATTGATAAAGGACCATACGGTATGTGCATTACTATAGTGATGCTTCTGGCGTAGGATGGGGAGCAACAGATGGCACTATCGAAATGGGGGCAGATGGAACCCTGTAGAAATGGTTGGAGCACAAAGTAATGAAATGAACTATTTGGAAATGCTGGCAGTATTCCATGTTGCGTGGGCACCGGCCCCTCGTGCAAAGAATTGCCGTATATCCTTTTGAATAGATAATACCACAGTGCAGTAGCCTATGTAAATACTGTAAGATGGAAGGCAGCAAATCTGCTGCTTGCAATGCAATGGCCGAAATCATTTGAAAATGTTGTGCACAGAGAAATGTTTGGATCACAGCCAGAAACATAGCAGGGATAAAAAGTGAAGTGTCTGACAAAAGCTCTAGGGTCTTTAATGACCAGTTAGAATGGATATTGGGCATTTGTGTGTTCCAAAGTGTTTGCAAGTTGTTTGGCACACCAGAGATAGATTTATTTGCTTCCAGTTTGAATGCTCAGTTAGATAGATATGTTTCCTAGAAGCCAGATCCAGAAGCTGAAGTGGTGGATACTTTCACCATAAACTGCAATAAATGGTTCTTTTATGCTTTTCCCCCTTTTTCAATGATAGGAAAATGCTTGCAAAAAATAGAGCAAGATGGGGCAGATGGCATCCTGGTGGTCGCAAAATGGCCGACTCAGCCGTGGTTTTCCAGATCTATTAATTGAGAACCTCTTCATTTTACCAAAAAAGAAGGGGCTTCTGATGCAACCTACCTCAGGTCGATTACACCCATTAAATGATAAACTGTCTTTACTTTCTTGCAGATTATCAGGAAATCCTACCAAAATTTAGGCTTATCAAAGGAAGCTACAGAAATTATCCTGTTGGGCAGGAGAAGTTCAACAAAAGCTCAATATTCCATTTATGTTAAGGAGTGGCTGAAATTTTACAGTAAATTTTGAGAAATTTGTCCAGTGCAATCAACTGCCACATCCGTGATATGACATTCGTGACATCTCTGTTTAGCATCATTGGTTACAATGCAGTAAACGCTGCTCGGTCTGCCTTATCTTCATTTGTTATACTACCAGATGGGCATACCGTGGGATCACACCCATCGATTTCTAGATTTTGCAAAGGTGCAATTCACATCATAGACATATACTTACCCCTTGCCTCACTCATGCATACATTTGACCCTACCTGTACAGTATGCTCAAATCTTCCTCGAAACCAATTCTAGCAACCCGCCCTCTAAGGCTTAGCCCGCCGTCGTTTGCCTTTCGCTCGAGTGACTCCAACGCTGTTTTGTAAAGCTCCCTTGTTTTCTTGCCTCTTGCAAATGTGGCTGACTTGAAAACCATAAGTATTCTTATTTTATGTTTCCAGTTATTGTACCTTACTGCCTAGATATGCATCAGTTTGGGATGTTGAAATTGTCTTAAATTATTTAAGTAAATCATCTCCAGCTTGAAAATGGCAGCTGAAAGACCTGACCTTGAAGACGACTACGCTTATGGCTTCGGTGTCTGCCTAAAGACAACAAAGTTTACAACATTTAAATGTGGTAGGCATGGAAGTAACTGGGGGCTCACACAAGTCTTTTATGAGTACCTTGCTGAAGCAAAGTAGACCAGGGAATGTTGGCGTACATGTTGAATTCAAAGCCTACACACCAGACGGACGTCTGTGTGTGTGTATGTACCTACTGTAACACGGACAAAAGTTCACCGCGGGAGCGAGAAACCGCTTCTTATAAGTTTCAGAAAACCGTACCGAAAAGTCTCAACGGACACAATCGCCAGGTGGCTAAAAACGGTTTTGCTACTTGCTGGAGTGGACATTGAAATTTGAAGCCTCTTTCAGTTTGTACGGCTGCAGTGTCTAAGGCAAGTACAAACCTACAGTAGTTCCAGTCAATGAGACAGTGCTGCAGGCAGGACAGGGGGATCAACTTTCCAAAACTTTTACAAGAAACCTCCGTGGAAGGACACAGAGAGGTAATTTATGGCTACAGTACTCAAAGAGTAGTTTGTAGATGGAAGGGTTGTACATACAGTATGTTGACACTGTTGTGTTTCTTTTTGTAAATTAGGGCAGATTTTGTACCGTACTGTAAAGTCCCTTGCACCGGGTCTGAAGAAGAAAAGTTTGTCAGGCATGAATAAGTAAAATTTTGGATTTACTTCACCCCTTACTTACTTCGCAGAATGGGAAATAGTAGCTAGTCCCGTTTAAGACCACAAGGCGCCAAAGGCGGTGTCAAAAGGTTTCCAGTGCTATCAAGTACTGTATAGAAAAGAGTGCATTTGTTATGTTGAGACAGGTGAGTCATTGCAGGCAACAAGAGGAGCTTTGAAATATCCAGATTCTAGCAATTCCAGTTAACTGGGTTTTCATATCTTCAGTCAGGTACCGAAGGTTCCAGAGCAAACACTGGTAACTTACGTGCGCCCGTAACTTAGAGTTAAGTTTTGAGTACTTTGGAGGTTGCAGTCGGGGGTGTTCTTTTATCTGCAAACTGTTGAATGCAGGGTGTTTGACCAGCCAACGTACAAGCAAGCCCTGGAATCAATTAGTGGCTTTGATTAATTACCCACATGTGTTTGCGCAACCACAGTACTGTACAACATACGTTTACCAGAACACAAGGGAATAATTTAGTTTTCAAAATTTGCACAACAGTTTTCCAGTTTCTTAGGTATTTTGTTGCAAAACATGTTGCATGTACAAAAACTGCTGCACAATATTCCGTTTGATCATTTTGTGTAGCAGAATGAGATGCGATACGAAATAAATTACCGTATTCCCTGACACAGATTGTCATAGTATTACTTTACAAGTTGTTGCTCACAATTAGCAGTTCTTTTTTTCTTAATCCAAATTGTTTATTGTCATGAGGGTACAGCTATAGCTATCAAAACATATGATGTATACTACTGTGCATACTGTAAACTTTCTTGGTCAACAGGTTTTATTTCCAAATCTAACATATGGCTTCAGTTTGGTTTGATTTTTGCTTTAAAGAAACAATCCAAAAAATCAGTTGCATCCTTCAAGTTACAGATAACCCCAAAATATCCAAAGAAATTGTGAATATGAAAACATGTGGAAAATAATGTTGAAATTTTGAATATAATCATGAAATATGACAAAAAGAGTATAAAATTATAGATCGTCCCAAAGCTGCAATTTGTGAAGGGGAACACACCCTTGGCTCATTTAGCAGTCTGTACAGTAGGTTATCATACTGTACTAGGCCTACATATTACTCCCAGGTACATACAAAAGCTTAAAGCAATTGATATTAAAGCTAAATCGTGTACACAAAGATCACTGGCTGGATTTCATACGACTGCGCTAAGCCATACTGTACCACCACCACTACTACTACAGTCTTAAACTTCCCTGATAACCATTCTACATTTAGTTTACTCATTCATTAGTACAGTATTATAGTGATCCCACTAACAAAGACCTGGATTCCCAGGTCAGTCACTTTCTTCTTTATCTGTTTTTTCTTTATCTCTCACTCTTTTTTTTTTTTCCTTTTTTTTTTACCCAAATATCTGGGCCTTTAATTAACTATTCGTCATCTCGCTCGTGCAAATCTACAGTACGATTGTGGTAATGTTGAGTTGGAGCAGTGACATACACTGCTAAGCTGTGCTGGATGAGATGTTCTCTGGGTTGAAAAATCACATTGCATGTGAACTGTTCGGATGTAGCTGTGAGGATGCTGTGGTTGCCATTTATGTTACCTGTAAAATTTTCTGTGATTGTCTTAGAGTACAATGTCATTTTAAATTTTTTTGTAAAGTTTTCTCAGAGGGCAGAATAACCTGGCTCGTAGTAGTCCAGAAGGTCTGGCTTGTCCTAAACCACAAAGTTATGACCCATGAAATGATTGCCTGGCTCAAGGGAAGGCTTTGTTTAGTTTATCCCACCTAATCTTATTTAATCCCATAGAGCAATTGTTCTATTACCTTGTAAGTTGCCTCCTGCATGGACAGCGAAGGTCAGATGTTCAGGACATTCCATCAGAGCATTGTTAATTGTCCACCTCCATTCTCTCCTCCCGGGGCCCTCCTCTTCTGTAATACACACGTCCTCGTCAGAAAAATTCTTTTCTCATGTAATTTAGTTAGAATTGAACAAGAGAGATGTAATGTTTTTGAACATGTATTCTGTATTCCTGAAGTCATTTACTCTGTAAAGATGGAATCAAAATCCAGCAACCAGTCTGGTGGGTGCATCTTGGCTTTGAAACATGGCCTTGATTCCTAATCCTCTAAGACTTCAGACCACTAAGTTCACAAATTGTCATCTGGTGTGTGTATCATTGGTGAGTAGTAACGTAGGATCTACAGTATAGAATCACTTGAACTGCTCTTAATTGGTTATTCTTCACAATCCTTCATCAAAGACATTCCTGACAGATTTTGTCGAATCCATAGTAGTAGTAGTTGCACCGGGTATCAGGGTACCCGACCCAAGATGTCACAACCTGGGCTCTGAAATTCTTAAATGGCTCCAAAATTTCACTGTGTTATAAAATTCTGCATAAATGCCCTCTTACACACAATGTTAGCACTAAACTTCAAAATTAAAGTAGAGAAATGCCCTCTTTCAAAAAAATTAGTAGGAATTTTCAGTTTTAAAGGAGGGATTTTCAGAGACAATGGGTAAGACTGGAACACAGTATATATTACTTGGAACTTATCACAACTAGCCTAACCCTAGTCTAGTCTTCAGTAGTACTGACATTAGCCCTTCTTTCAATGCCAAGATCGCCTCCTATGTTAAAGAAACGTGTGGCACTTTCACCAAACACTAGGCATAGACCTCGAAGTTAATGGTTGTGATGATACATTTCCATCTACCTTTTCAATGCTTTTGCCTGTGTTGGGTTTAAAACTGTATCCTCAGGTTTGGCAACCATAGCAAAGTACAGCCACAAGGTACATTAGCAAGTATAGGTTGACCTAGCCTAGCTTACAGTATGTATCATACAGTGAGCAATCACATCGTGTTGTGTTAATTGAACTAAGTACATAGTATACACTACCGTATGCATGTGCACGGCTCCCTAGCCATTTTGTGTCTTTGTAATTGACAATGCACATATGAAAAAAACTTTCCATTGATTTGAATGTTATTCTTTTAAGAATAGTGGCATTACTAGCCAATCACTACATGCGTTTCTAAAGAGCATTTTCTTCCCACTCATTTGCAAGAATTTTTATTTGCACAATGAACAGTGGAGGAAGGCCCATTTGACAACAACCTGAACGCATTAGATAGAAAGAAAAAAAAAACAGTACAGTAAAACAGTGTGTGAATTTCCCTGATAAAAATTAAAGCGTTGCGGGATTGAAGAAGCCAGGTGGAGGAATCCGGCAATCGTGTATCTTCTAAAGCGCGAACATTGTTACACTGCGTCATGCTAGCATGTAAAGATACATATTAACATGTAAGTAAATGTGTGGTACTATGACTTTGTGACAAACATGTAGCCTAATAGAAGTTATCTATTTGGATACCGTGTGGTACCTGAACGACCGTGGACTGCGGATACTTGGGTCATTATGTTGGACCTGGGACAAACACTACGTGATGACGTTGCATAAAGTTTTGTGGCCATCTGCAATATTTAATACATTATCTCAAACTCAGATTCTTAGATTTTATGCAGATGAGTCTCATTTTAAAGATTATCCATCTGTATGTCATTTTTAAATGGCAGCACAGCACGTCGGGAGCATTCGGACTATACCATGTGTGCTATACCATGTGTGTTAAAGACCAAGTGTACGACCCACACGATGCAGTATTTATACAGTATATTCATGACCTTGCTGTCGGTCAAAGGTCAACTGTGGTCTTTGTTTATAAAGTACACTGTACTGTGCCAAACCAAACCTGTGAACTGCAGTATGAAGTTCTTTCAAATTCATCATATCTGATGGTTTGAATTTGTAATGTTCTGTACAGTAGGTGACCAGCTTTCATAGGGTCAAAGGCTTTGCCAGATATGTGTTGAGTTGATTAATCAGGATATTGACCACTGTAACACGCAGTAGATCAACATTGTAACAGCATCTGTTACAGTACGGTTGGTTATTGTTTCTGTAGATGCAGTAGTCCGCTATGTAATTTTGCTCCTGACTATGCTGGTACAAAAATTAAATTCTTTGTTTGCTCCCCACTCCTTAGATGCAATTCTAATTACTTTGCTCCATTGTGTTGGTCATTATTGAAATTTGAACAATTTTCAGACGGTGTGTCAATGGACAGCTGACACAGAAGTTGAGAATGTCCAATCAAACTACACTCTCTTTTGGAAAGATATTCACTTTATTTTTCTATTTTCGATAATAAGTCGTGTTTACACATCTATTTTTGAAAATAAATGATATTTACACAATAAATAAGAAGGTTTCTGATCTTTACTTTGTTTGAATGGTATTAAGTCGTACAATTCCATTTGATCAAAACATTAAAAGAATTTTTGTTGAAATGTTATTATGTTAACATTTATTTCCTTTTTTTGTGATTGAAAAAGATTTTGTGTCAAAGAGATTGACATTTTCAAGATTCAAGGAATACGAATGTAGATGCGCATCTCTCGAAAGGAGCAAAATGGAGGAAGTGGGTGGTAATTTAGGGCCTTGGGTGTTACAAGTTATGATTGGTAGCCAGTGGAATCACTACAGGTGAAGTTTGGATATCCAGCTGGAGAAGAATTCTAGTTTTGAAAATGTTTATTGGGTAGTTGTTGGTGACAGTTGTGTTAGTTTCTGCTGTGAGGAGTAGTGCCATTGGATCAGGAAGAACCCTGTGGGAGCTAGATTAGGAGTACAACCTAATTAAGGACTGATTTCTTGTGGATTTACTGATTTTGAAGGACATTTAGTTTCGTTTCTGCTCATTTATTGCAACATTATCAATTCACATCACACAGGGCTGAAAGTAACCTTCAAACACTGCATTGATGCCATTTTTTTCTTTATTTTTTTTTCACAAAGTGCCAAGGAAAGAACATGTAAAGACCCCCAAAGATAAGTACAAAATTAAACAAAAAATTTGCCTTCCTTTCAATCTACTGTTTGAAGAAAAAAAAAAACATATAAAATTTATGTTGAATGCATATTATTCAAGCAGAAAAATAGTGGCTCTTTGTCACTTATCTTAAAGGTGAAAGATTCTTGGTATTTTGATCAGTATTGGCTTAGAATGGGAACATCGGGTGTGGTTAACGTCTGTACCGGTGATACCGGTCCAACACTAGTGGGCACGATGGCAGTGTGTCATCTGTACTACTTGTTACTTTAAGCCCTGATTGTTGTACCTATAGAACGAATTGGTAGCCCACAGTGCCCTTTACATATATGTTACTTCACTATGATCTTTTGTGAGACAATATGAAATTGTTGTTCCCAGACGTTTCTTCCTTCTTTTTTTTTTCCTTTTGTTTTTCAGCATTCCATTCTATTGATGCTGACATCAAGCTTTTATCCAAATATAGTCTCAGTTTAGATCAACAAATATGTCAGAGCTTTCTTTAACAAAAATATTAACAATAAATCATAAACATGCGTAGATTTACCTTTGTCAGTTACAGTCAGGTTTCTCTTAAAATTAACAGCTAGTTAACATTCCAATCTTGCTTTGTTTATACCTGTTGCTATGTAAACTTTTGACAGCAATAGTGAAACAGTACTATTGTAGTGTGGTTTCACCAATTGTGGTACTTTTTGAAGGCTGTGTGGCCCAAGTTTTGCTATCAACTACACTGTATTGCAGTTAAAATGATGCATGTAGTGTACGCATGTATTCTTTGTGTAGTAAATTTAGACCACATCAAATACACATGTGGTCATTGTTCGTCACTGTATAGTGGCTACGTGATTAGTTATTGTAATGCATTGTCGTGTGACTGGTACGCACATGCAAAGTGTGTGCAGTTTGTGTTACAGACTTGTTTCAAAAGGATACATGGTGTTAACACTGTGTATGGTAAAGTTAGACCACACCATGTATGTGCAGTGGATGCATTGTCAGAATTAGGTATTATTGTACTGTAAAGGGTGCATACAGTAGTGTGTACTTTCTCTGTAAAAACGATCCAAATTGTGTGTACAGTCTACTGTATGTGTAGTAAATGAAGGCTACAGCCTACAGTGAATACATGTTCATAGTTAGCTAGTAGACAGCAGTATCTGTATTGTGGTATGCAGGGGAAACAGCTCTCCCAGCACATACTGCTGACCTGACGGCAACATTTAACAAAACTGTACTTGTGACTGCTCGTCTCAAGTGATTGTTAAGGAGTGTTTAACACTTTGCGTCCTTGGGCTGCTAGCTGTGCATGGAACTGACCAGACGGAATGCATCTCACATCTTGGTTCTTAGTTCTCATTAAGGCCGCAATTTCGTCATTTTGTACGGGTCGCCTGATGTCCAAAATATGAGTGCTTACTGGCTATTTAACACTAGCCAGCCTCATCACAGTACGGTTGGTGGTAGGTGATAGGTGCACACTGGCCCAATGCGACTCAAACCCAATGGCTTTAAAACCTTGGGACAAATATGACATGTTTGATATGCCTGATTTCCTTAAAACTAGAAGCTGTTGCAAGTGTGCAAGCAAGTTGGCTGACAAGCTATTATATGCTCTACACTGCACCAAGCTGACTCTTACAGTACTCAACAGCTAGTCGCTGGGAATTTTGTTGCATTCAAGTTATGTTGGGACATTGAGTGTTGGTCCTGAGTGTAAACATATCATAGTTATTGTCCATTTTTGTTGTGTTGTACCGTACAGTGCAGTACATGTCTGATGTAAAGTACTTTACTGTATGTGTGAGCAATGTGTTGTAATGTATTTTACTTTGCTCCGCTCTACTTCTGTACTGTATCCTGTGCTGTACAAATGTAGGCGACAGATGTAGCTCAGCACTTTACCCTTCCACTTTACCCTTCATTGTTACAGTATATGCTATACAGTGTGCTGTATATATATTAGTATACAGGTACCCGCCCAACAATGTTCTACCCGGGTAGTCAAAATTACTACCCGGGTAGTCAAAATTACTACCCGGGTAGCATTTTCACACACACACACACAAACACACACACACAAAAGCATAGGCCTTATATTGCATTGTGTTGCAGCTCAGTATCTCAATGTCTCTATTATTTTCTTTGCAATAAAACTTGACGTGGAAAGAAATGACTGTTTCTGTTGTTTTACTGTACCTGATTTGAGTTTGAGATATGCCACAAGCGTGTTACGAATCCCACCGGGAACGGTCATTAACAGGACATACAGTCACTGTTGTTTGTTTACAACATAGCCTAACCTAAGCTAAGCCTACACGTGCATGGTGACAATTCTACATAAGAACACACTGAAAGAAAACTCTCACACAATGAACATGTAGTAACATAAGCTATGACCAGTGTAAACAGTTGGGAATGAGTTCCCTTGTAAGTATGGAATACACAAGGAAGTTCATGAGCTATGCGTACTTAAGGACTAGACCACTCATTTTTAGGTGTTTCTCATTTCAAATGTGAGAGTGACTGCAGCCTGATGATTGCATTTCTGTATCAGCATCTTTTCTCAGGGTTGCAAATGTGCATACGTCAGTAACAGTGTTAACTTCGTTTTACGAGCAAACCGATAATTTGTAAATAAATGGGGATCCCAGCCTTCCCCAGAGCCGCAAGCAGCAGACCAAAGTTTTGTTATCAGGGCGTAGTCACTTACTTCGCATGTGCGTTAACTTTTGTTTTGCAAGCCCAGCCCTGCGTTCTCCATATCGAAAGTTTTCAACCAACAGGACAAGTTTTAAGTCAGAAGACAAGCACAGTAATCGTATCGAACTTAGTACATGGGGCACATTCCGGCACGTTAGTGTCAGTACAACTTGCCGTAGTTAAACATACGATCATATGGAGCATCGTTCCATGTGTCCGAACTGGTTCCAACCAGGTCTTCTTGCACTCATAGCTACAGTATAGGCTAGGCCTAAATTAGTAATGGTAATGTTAGTGCTAAATTAGTAATTCTGAATGTGAGTCACTGTACTAAATTTACATGTTTCGTACGCAGTATTTCTATTTCATATACTGTACTTGGCTAGGCTAAGTTATGTTGAATAATGCGAACCAAAGAAACTAATCAGAAGGGACGAAATGAATAACGATTCAAACTTCACATAAGGTGAGATGGGGGAGTGAACTGGACACTCGTAACTGTTGAATATTTTTCTAGATATTTTGGCTGCCAGGCGGAACATTTTGAGTTAACTTCGCCTTTCGTTTCGCCACGCACAATTGCGATCAGCTCACCTACGCAGACCTAATCCGGTTCAATATTAGGTGACATCCTGTCCATTAGTGCATTTATTGTTTGTTTAGGTGGTACACCCGTAATCATTTTTTACAAACCCCCCTAACAAAATCTAACACCGACAACCTGTGAAGTAGGCCTAAAGCACTGAATAGTTTTTCATCTGCTACATAGAGATACACGCAGTGGATTGTTTTGTAAATTGCAGGCTTAGGCCTATACAATTTCATAGCCACATACAAAGTCATACATTGACAGTTGGGTACCCCGGACGGGTAATGGCGTTCGGGTACCCTGGTAGGAATTTTCTACCCGGTAAAATACTAGTGGATGCCTTTTGTTTTTTATGCTGCACTTGTGGTGTGTTTCACCCATTGTAATCATGTGCTATGTGGCCTTGCTCTGTTTGTGTGTGTTCTGTACTGCCAATCTGTAGAGGTAAATCATGCAGAAAAGGTGATAAACTGCAGGTATTGTAATTCTTGCTGCCGTATGGTACAGTGAGTTGAAACTGCTCTATGCAATGCATACCCTCGGTGAGCACATGTGGACTTCTTCCATATAGACATACATGTACAACATGCAATGGAGACATAAATACTTCATGGCAACAGTCCTTTTTATTTCTTTCCTTATGACAAGAGTTTTATTTTTATTCACACCATGTAATTTCAAATGATACTTTGAATGTGCCCTCTTTTTACTTTGAAGTCAAATAATTGAACAAAAATGTATGCTCCATCAATTCTTTTGTGTAATTTTTATTTTCACTTTCAAGTATCATATTGTGTAACAACTAGTTAGCTGTGATCTCAATTCCAAACTGCTGATTTGTGTTCGCACACATGAAAGCAAGTGATATGACATATCCTCACGGATACGGTTCTTGGAAAATGGTTTCGAGAGGGCAGTATTGACACCTAGAGTCCTTAAGTTTGATATCACCTGTTGGAAAGGTGATTACAGTACCTGCTTGACCCTCACACAAGTTGTCATCCCCAACATCCGTTACCACGGTGATCAACATTCAAGTCTCCTATAGGGGAGCACATGTTCAAATCATCTTTGAAGGGAAACGTTTTAATTTGAAGATATTAAGTTAGTTTGTGTCGATGCTATTTTTAACTTGTAAACGATCTATCACTGTGGGTCTCCATTACATCTATAGCAGCTATTCAAATAAATTCCAGCCTGCAGTGCCAAGGGAAAGGGGAAGGCCGTACAGTACAAGACCAGTATTATGTCAGATGGGGTGAGAGACAGTGCTATCAGTTGGTTACTAGCACTATTGACTCAGCTGATGGGGGGCAGTCGTTGTTTCAATACGTTTAAACTCATCACCCCAGACAGTTTCAATTCTCCCAACCACTTTCGTCCAATCCCTCCAGCAGCCTGTCTTAAATTTCTCCACATGTGTAGCCAAAACACCGAATCCCTGTGCACACTGTGTAATATGAACCACTCTGCATAGATTTTTCGAATTTGCTGTCAATCAAAGAGTACTGTGACTTAGAACCAGTTGAGAATTGTTCTTTCCGGAAGGTACTGTAAGAATATAGCTTAGGGTGATGAATTACGGCCTTTAAATAATCAAACCAGTTAAGATATTGTAATGTCAGCACTCATGAATTACAGTATGTGTCACAATAAATGGTAAATTATAATTACACTTCACATCCACCGCATACACTGTACCTCTCAGATATATACTGTAGGTATAGCATGAGGGGAAATCATCTGTTGAAAGAGGCTTGAGTAGTTAGTTGCTTTTAGAAGTCTGAATATGATCAGTTTGATTGAAGCCAAGTACACTAAATCTCATTAGTTGAGTTCTCAATAGTTGATTCTCAGGCCTGTCATGTTGAACAATATATTCCTTTGCAAAGTCATCGAATAATTTGCGTAAGTGAAATGAATTTTTACTTTCATCTGAGGTGAAATGCTCAATTTAAGCTGATTTGACACTTTTTTTCATTTTGAGGGTGACATTTAATATCTAAGGTTGCAAACCTGCTAATATTTGTCCAAACCGCAGTAAGTTAGGAGACTAACTTTCCCTTTGGTCTGGAGGGTTTGAGGTCGTTTTGAAACAAAAAGTAACTTTTTGCAGTTTGCCCTTTTCTTGCACTGCATAGAGTACATGTGTGTTGCAATTGAACTCAATGCAGGACATTCAGATGAGGTTGATAATGACAAGTTGTCTGGCAATTCAAGCAGCCCTTTGTCCATTCTGAAATGACATCATTTCCTTGTTGAATTTGTGTTGCATTTGCTTTGAAAATTTGAGATTGAATTAAACAAACAGCGCTGGCATTTCGTCCTTCCAGAGATAGAAGGAAACTTTGTGACTTGATGTAATTTGCATTTTTCTCACTCACAGAATGTTCATTTTCCTCTTTGGTTAATGTTTTTCATGATCACACTCCTTTTGGTGACAATCAACTTTTGCCATTTGGAAAGCTGGATATGAAGTGACCTATTTTTTTTATCTAACTTTTTGTAGCATTGAATGTTTCACCTCCAGGTTAGCCGAGCAAGAAGAGGGAGAGTCAAAAGACCGGAAGAGAATGGTTTTTCACGATGGATGAAGTTAGGATGGGTACATGAATGATTCTCATACATTCTCGCTAGGTCAACTATCGTCAGTTTTCTCGTTGACGTAAAGCCCACCAACCAGTTATTTCTCATTCATATCAGAGGTTGTTGATTGACGGTTCCCGGAAGTTGCTCTTTCGTGGTGGCAGCGGACTTATTCAAAGTGGATGGTGACAGTTGGTACATCGGCTTAATTTTGTTTTGCTTTCATCTTGCTTAAATCTTTCTTCAAGTGTGCTATTTCCACCCAATCTTGGGATAAATTTTGCAGTGTGGTGCAGCAGCTTTTTCTGCCATTTTCAAACACCAGTCAATAAGGCAACGACCTGAAAGCTGCAAGGAATAAAACTTTCAGAAGTCACTGAAGATGTCTCACGTTGCAGATCATCGTCACTAGCCGCAGCGGAAAAGGGTCACAGAATACTTTGGTCTGAACCACCAAAAACTCTGAGTTGATTGAGCGGAGAGAAACCTTGCAGTGAAAATACTTGTCTGTTATTACAACTTGCCAAATAATCAATATGAGTGCTCACCCAGAACTAGATGTAAAGGGAAAAGTGAGGGACAGGGGATGCTCCACTCCCACACCAGAAGGGGGCAAGAAATCTGTCACGGTGAGGATATCAGAGAAGGACATCAAGAATACGAGGCCAGAGAGGAAAAAGAAGAAAACCGCAGATGTGGTAAGGTTAAAGGTCCACCTGCCTGAAAAGTGGGGGCAGTGTCTGCTTCAATTTTCTGGAGGATCCACCCTAAAGTCCTGGTACATCTTGCACACAGAACTTACTCTATATCAGTGGGATTTTATTTGCATCCATATGCTGTAGATTCACAGAACGGTTTGTTTGCAACATGAACCAGGGTTTTTGATCGAATCCTCAGGAAAATTGAAACCAATGCCACCCTCAATGTTCAGTCACATGTACCTCTAAAGGGTTTTGCATTAGGACAATTTTGTGGTCGATCATGTCCGTTGTCAAGTAACCAGCTTTAGAAAGTAGTCTGTATGTCCTGCTGATCAGTAACTTTCGATCGTCTCTTCATTTGGTCTTTGGTTCATTGGATTGCCTACTGTGTGAGAATTCACAGGGATGTCTCCAGTAGGATATGATAATGGATGGTAGGAGGTAGGTAGGAATCAACCAATGGTTGGATCCTGCTGATGGTTATGCTATCGGTAAAACATCTGATCAGTGAAATTAAGCAAATTCCATTTGCCAGTGTTTGCTAACGTTCATCTTTCTGAAAATATTTGCGTCAAGGGAAGTATTAATCCCTGAAACAGGAAAAGATTTAAGAAGTGCTCTTCTGGTCCCTGAAAAGGAAAGCAAAGCCCCTGTTTATTGTTTGAGGGTCAGTCTTTCATCCTCCACAAGCACTCTTCTTCCAATACTTGTAAAATGATGATTTAAAAAGCACTCGACTGTGCTACAGTGTTCATAAAATAAACTTTTTTCTCAGAGGTGAATACACTTGAAAACAAAAATATGGGATATTGGCTGATGTTGTTAAGAAAAACATTTGCCATTGGATCGGCAGTGAAAAATCACATTGGTTAGTCCTTAGTATACAAGTGTTGATTATTGTTTGCATGGGTGGGCTTCCTTCTTGTACTTGTACCCTTAGTTCTTTTTGTCATGACTCTCCCTCATTCAGAAGTTTGAAGATCCTGCATTAGATAAAATAGCCACATTCAATCAGAGTTTGTGTGTTGAATATGACTCAGTGAAGAATAGAACAACATGAGCAGACTGTCAGCCAACCGTCTGATTGGTTGGTAGATATCCAGAAAATTTATCAAAAAGACCACTGCTGAAGTTGTTAACTTCTTTGTAAATTAAAAACTCAGAGGAATCTAAGAGACGGTCATTAGGAGCATTGCTCAAGACTGCTGTTTAGGGAAACGTCCTATCACCCCAATTTCTTGTTACAGTTGTCCACTGTATGTGGTGTATCCCTGTTCATGATCTCTACAGGGTGGGACCAGTTACACAGTTTTCATTGATTTTGACCACTACATTTGCTAACCATCAATGTTCATTTTGTCTAATTTGCGAGATGTCTTTCTAAACATGTATGCATATATGCTTGCTTTATTCAGCGTTGTTGTAAGTCAAATGATGATCATGCATATTCATTACCCTACTGCATATTTATTACCCTACTGCATATTTATTACCCTACTGCATATTTAACACCTGACTTATATCTTTTCTCCTTTCGTCAATTTTGCCATCCAGGATATTAGTAAGGAATTTTCAAAGTGCAAGGAGCGGGGTGAGAAGATCTTGGATCTGAGCAAGCATGCAGTGAGTATATATGTTCATTCAACACGTGTGTACTAGTACCAGCAGGCATCACAAGAGATACCTGGCTGGGAAACAATTAAGAAGAAAAATAGTCTACAATTATCAAATGTGGAGAAGGAAAAGGAGAAGGAGAAGGAAAGTTTTTAGGGTAATGATGGGCCATGGCTCGGTCCTTTATTTTTCTGATGGTGGGGGGGAAGGGGTACCAATAGATGGCGTTTACGAACCAGGGTACTGGTACGCCAAGTCCAGAAGGTGGGAAGCACTGCCGTAGAAGTTGAAGACTGGAAGAATGTAAACTAAGTTATTGATTGTCCTTTCTTGAATTCATTCATTCCTTCATTCGTTTTTGGGGGGGTTTTTTTCCCACAATTTAAATACAAAGGTTAGGACATTACATTGGTAAATAAATTGTGAAAGGAAGCATTCTGGAAAAGTGACAAACCCCAAGAGTCACTGTCTAGTCAGTTGCTTCAGAAGAAAAAATAGAAATAGCAGCGCAGAAAAAGTTTTCAGGGTACCGTAGGTCACTGTCCATCTTAAACCATTAAATGAACTCTTATAAAACACTGCCCATGTTTAAAGATTTTTTAATTTTGCGCGCTAATTCTCTGAAGTACATATGGTACATGATCGAATTCAGCCCTACTTCTGCCCACGGCTTATGTAGTTGTGTGGACATTGAAAGTTAGCTTGATCCCCATCCCCTCCGGCCATTTCCTCCTGCCCTCACTCACATGTTCTGGTCCACCCATTCTTCTGGTTCCTCATCACAATTTTCAACTGCTTGTTTGTTACCAAATCCAGTCTTAACAGTTTGAATGTCAATGCTGTTGTAGATTTAATTTTGATTGGTAATTTAAGTTTATTTTATGTTTGAGTGCATCAAGAGTAGAATTGGTAAAATGTAGACAGATTTGTAGCCATGGGAATTCCACTTCTTTGGCACTTGACAGACTTTTTAATGAAGTGAAAGTGGAAGTATAGTTAGTAGTCTCAGACTGCAAAGTATAGGACAAGAGTATGGTCCACATCCTATCATTCAAGATTCATAATGTAATCATAATTTATGATTATTGACAATTGTCAAAACAAAAGCAGAAAGAGACTGATTAAATCCTAAGTTATGCCGTTGGTATGTTGGAATGCTATTGTTGTAGGAAACTTCATCTCAAAAGACACAGGGCTACTTCATTAGCCAGATACTGTGGAAGAGGGATTTATCGTGGGTTCGGCCTTTGTTCGTATTCAATTACGAATGTATAACTCCTTATTCGTTAATCAATAAGGTATGTCAAGACCCAAGCCTTCCATTGTTTTTGTCCTTTTGTTTTTGCCATGCAGATAACCACTTTACCAATTTCTGTCAAGGATGTAAGTATGACATGTGGTACAATGCAACCTTTGATCAATTTAGAAGTTCCAGTAACATTCATGAGACACATGATATGTGTGACATGACTCTAATACATATCTCTCATGTGAGATTTAAATCAACAGTGTATTAAGTGTGCTCTGTTACGTATAGCAGGACCCATATCTGGATACTTAATACTGATGGATATATCAAGGGAGTGCCATGAAATTCTATGTACTTCTTGGTCTTTTTAAATATTGCATGAGCGTTAATTTGTTTCAAAAGTCAGATAGTTTTTAAAATTAATGGAACGTATATACACTGTACGGCACAGTTAAATACTGCTTTGACTGTGTCATTTTCTTGCATTTTCCTGTGACCATGTTTTGTTGGCCTTTTACTTCCCTATTTGAACTCTGCTATTTACCAAGAATTGTTGGTATATTTCCTTCAAATAAGTATCCTTTTCTTATCCGCTAATTTTGCTATCCTTTCACCATCCGTGCTTTCTCTGTTTCTTGTTCATCTCATGCTTTTGTCAAGATATAATGATGTTTGCCACGGAATCTCATGGAAAGTAACTATGAGGGAAGAAACACTAAAGCTTGTAAATATTACTAAGGTGTCTTTCTTGTGCCATTATTTGCAGCTTACTCAACTGGTTGAGCTCTATCTTTATTGTAATCGATTGACGAACCTTCCAGCTGAGATTGGTCACCTTAGCAACCTAGAAACGCTGGCCCTCAGTGAAAACTCCCTGACGGACTTACCTACAGAACTGGGCCAACTCAAGTCCATTAGGGTACTTGATCTACGACATAATAAACTAAAGGAGGTGAGATATCGTATTTTACATACTTTGCCTGTGCTGTTTCGTAATTTAGACTGTTGTACCAGGAATGATCTAAGCCTACAATCTTGGAAAAACTCAGTTCCGACACCCCACTCCTAATCAGTGTTGACTGTATACGATTGCAGTTCACAGCATACACATGCACCTTTTTTTGGGCAGCATTGGGACGAGAAACAGGATTAGATATTTTCCTTGAAACAGAGCATTCAGGTTGTAATTGACCTTGAAGAATGTGCATATTAATTTGTTTTGAATAATTATGGTCCATGTTGTGCCTAGCGATGAGAGGCTGGTAGCAAGAAAGACTGAAATGTTCCACTGTAGAACCTTGCACATCCTGCAAAAACCTGTGAAGCTTAGAAAACACCCAAAAGTTGAAAATTGATGAGATAAAATAATATTCGTCTGTTAAGTGTTGTTGCTCAGTGTGCTCTGAAGGTAATACCTCATCCAAAGAAAAACAAGGAAGATGTTATAATGTTTTCATCAGGATTTTGTTAATCTGCTGAACTTTTCAATGGGACCATGTGTATTTGAAAGTGTCAATAAAGTAAAAATGTACAGCAGACAGACAGAGCACTCTCCTCAGGAACCTCCATGAGGCTCGCCTTCCTTGCAGGGTGTTGGTATGTACCGGTTTTTTTTTTTAATGTACAATACTGAAACACCTGTGCACAATTAGAAATTTGTCTCATTTAAGATCCAAGAGCAATTTGTGAGTCTTCTTAACGTCTGATGATTGGCTGAAAAGAGCATGAATATTTATAGCCTAAGAAAAAGGAAGTATTGAGTGCTACTGAGTGTAATTGATTATGTCGGAATGTATGAATATCAATAGGTCATAATATGTACTCAGATTGAGTTGGAGGCCAAGTTGGAGGATGCAGCTGTTACGACAAATGCAGTCAGAGCTGATGCTATGAGTAATACCCATCAGTTGTGCGGGCTACCTTGAGGCAGGAATACAGAATAATACTGAAGACATTCTGCATACCTTCAATAGATAGGCGTAAATCTATGTAGTACGTAATATTTACTCATGGCCTGCCCCGCCCCCTGTTTCTTTCATCACCGAGAGGTTCCTGAAACTCAAAAACCAACCTGCTCATTGTTTCGTTCTTCATCCCTTTGCTCTTGCAGATCCCAGAGGTAGTATACAAGTTGGATTCCTTAACAACCCTTTTCTTGAGATTCAACAGAATAACAGTCGTGAAAGAAGACATTAAGAACTTATCAGTGAGTAGTACTGCCCTTTACTCTCCCCACACCCCCTTCTACCCACACTCCTGCCTCCCACACGCCCTTCTACCCACACTCCTGCCTCCCCAACCCTTCCCATTCATTTTTCTCTCCTAGTCATGTGCATCATCGTCCATATGATCTCAGGGATCGGTCATCGTAGATCAACTGAACTACATGTTGCAGGGTTCCTGCAGTCATGACACACCTGGAAAAGTCAGACAAATTTGAGAAATTATCTCAAGGGCCTGGAAAAGTTTTGAAATTCAAAGAAACTGTGTGAAGTCCTAGAAAAGTCATGAAAATGTTCACAAAGTGACATTGCTCCTTCTTCTCCTTGTAATATCAAAATGTATTCTCACTCTTAATATTAAAATTTATTATTCTCTCCCCACCTCTTCACCTCATATTGCTTTGGCTGTCAAGGTCAAAGCAAAGTTACGAGGAACTTCGTGGAAGTTTTTTATTGGGTTCTGGAAAAATTGTGGGAAAGTCATGATATTGATTTTCTAGAGAGTGCCAGAAGTAATAATCAGCGTAGAAATCTGTGATAAATATGTTTTCATGTTGAAAGTTGTAGTTTTATAAATTAGCAAAGAATATGTCTTTCATATATTGTCACGATTCACGACGCATACATGCGATTAATTTGTCAGAGCATCTCAATTTGTCACCATCTGTGTAATTACCCTGGACTGATTCACTGTCATCAATGTACCTCTCTGAAATTTAATCACTTTCATCTGCGACATCATCCTTTGAAGAAAGAAAACAAGAAACTAATCAACTTTTTTTTTCTTTTGTGCTTCTTCCGACAGAAACTGACAATGTTAAGTCTGCGAGAGAACAAAATCAAAGAATTACCAAAGGGTATAGGCAAATTATCCCTCCTGATAACATTTGATGTCTCCCATAACCATCTGGAACACCTACCGGAAGGTAAGCGACAAACACCACACTGTAACATTTCAGAAGTCTTTACCTTTATTACATTGGAATGTGTGTTATCAGCTTGAAAACCACATCTCAATGGCTACTCTTCTCTTATGATGGGTACGGAAGGTTGGTTTCATTTAACTCTTGTAGTAGTTACAGTGCTTACCTTGGGATAGGCAAAGACCTTGAGCCTTTGTAGAGGGTTCTCGTTAGGGCATTTTACCTGGGGCAGGGCATCTGATTTGAATCTCCTTTTCCTTTTCTTTGGGCAGTTTGAAAATTGAATACCTGGCTTAAAAGAGGTAGAACCGCTAGTTTGGGAATGGAATGCTGTTCTAAACAATAAGCTGCCTAGTTCCAAGTTAGCAATAAATAGTCTACACAGTTGAAAACAAAGGAAAATTGGTGTAAAACTTCTTGTTACCAGCGTAGAGTCGAGATTCCTAAACTGCGTGCAGGCTGCATCAAGCATGCCATTAACATCTTCAAAAAGAGTACCGAAAGTACCATTTGTAAAATTTCTGAAGTCAAAGTTTTTGTGAATGCCAACTGCCATAACATGGTGGCGCTCTGCTTAGATAGCAGCTAGGGTTACTATGTAAGCACCATTAAAGCAGGTTAAACTGTACTTCTTCTCTGTCATCAGGCAATGGTCATACCATGTACAGGATAGAATCATGATAGTGCATCAGTGAAAAGAATTCTATTCTTCTTACTTGTTGTTATGCATCTATGCTACAAAGAGATGTATCAAAACATGTTCTGCTGGATTGGTTTTTTAGGAAAGCTAGCTGTCCCTAGAGGTAAAAGTAGTTTACCGTTAACTATGGCAAACTGTGGCTGATCTAGCCTAATTTTAGTCAGGGAGCATATAGGTATTGTAGTAGGGTATTCATCTGCTTCTTGGAATGTGGGCAAATTAAATTCTATATGTCACTGCAAAGTTGAATTTTCATAGCTACCACTATGATGTTGGCACAGAGTGTTACAACCAATCAGTCCACCGTTTATAAAAGGAGTTGGCCAATCACAGGGATGCTTCAATAAAGGACATCTTGCGTCAATGTGACAGCATATGTATCCTTTTGATTTGATTTGATTTGATTACCGTGTAGATTTGATTTGATTTGATTACCGTGTAGAAAGTAGCAATGGCCTATACTATTCCGTGCCACTGTCACACTCATAATGGGGTGAACAATATATCTTTACCACCTTGTGGACATTACGTGACTCTCCTTGCAAGGTACCTGGGGACTAACGGTAGGATGAGACTTCTGAATGTATTAAACTTTGTTTGACAAGTAGTAAATGTGTTTTATCATTGAAATTATTTTCAAAGTCATGTAAGAGTAACATTTAGGTAGTTATTTTTGGTAGTATATTTTGTGTTTTTTATTCTCAGATTTTGTAAGATTTTTAATTCCTTTTTTCTTCTTGCTCTCCTTTAACAGAAATTGGCAAATGCATACACCTGTCATCTTTAGACTTACAACATAATGATCTTCTGGATCTGCCTGAGTCAATAGGTTCCCTAACATCTCTTAGTAGGTTAGGTCTCAGGTAAGATTTTCCTGTTGTAACATTTCCAAGTTTTGACTTTTTCAAATGTTGTGCAAACAGTTTAGAGGAGCATGTTGCTTGTTGCAAGATAGACTTTACTCATTTATCTGTTCAACCTGAAAATACTGAATGATGCATCTTCACGAAATTGTGAGTTGAAACTGTTATATCAGCTAAAATTCAGATCAGTGTGTTTCTAAAATCCTCAGGAAACCCAGTGTAGATTTCAATTTTCCTTAAAAAATGAGGCACATGTAGGAAATTGGAATTAAACTACATCTTCTCTCAACTGGGAAAAAGTTGAAGTTCAACTTTTGGCAATATGTCAGTTGTTACTCAAAAATATTTGAATAATGGATGTTTGTGGTTGGTTTGGAGGAGGACAGCAGAAAATAAAAAGA
The DNA here is from genome assembly GCA_021234535.1 of Stichopus chloronotus. Taxonomy (NCBI): domain Eukaryota; kingdom Metazoa; phylum Echinodermata; class Holothuroidea; order Aspidochirotida; family Stichopodidae; genus Stichopus; species Stichopus chloronotus. The sequence goes on from CM037833.1 coordinate 13,383,492, forward strand.
AAAATATCTAAAGTCTCGCTCAGAAATACCAATCTTCTTGAATGGTAGAACTACTCATTCACTGGTAACTTTTGTGATAATTTAACTTCTAAAACCAAGTCCCATACTGCTGCTTTGTGCGGTTGTAGGTGAATCCTCGACTACATTAGCTATACATGTAACCCCCTTCACCTGCATCTCCTTGCTGTATATATATTCCTCAATGCATCTGAGTAAATGAACAATTACTGTTACCAAGTTTAGTTTCTCATATCTGCTTTTCAAGTTTCATTTTATTGTTTTTCTCCAAGGTGAAAAGTGTTGTAAAAGACATTTTAAATGAACACAATTTCATATGATTGTACACAGGTAAGAGTTGGGTCCTTGTTCCTGTCACATAATGGAAACCTTTTTGCTGTCAATGTATTAAGAAGACCTGCAGGAATTAAGTCGTTCTTTGCATCGCCGATTAACGTTCCGTTTTAATTTTTCAACAGATATAACCAACTCAGGGGCATACCTCACACTCTCAGCAATTGTGTTGAAATGGAAGAGTTCAACGTAGAGGGTAATAACATAGAATCATTACCGGTGAGTGTGATACAACCAAGGAGCAACAACAACAGTGGGTATTGTGTAGCCTTGGCTGCCCACCTTGAAATCTCTTCATATGATAGGCTAAAGATGGTTCTTGTATAATAATAATAGTTAACAACAAAAGTTAATTATCTGATAGATAGGTCTAGGAACGAATCATGCACTGAGTGCATTTGAAATATTTAAGTAAATTTTGGTACGTATTGTTCATTGGAGGTATTTAATGAGCTGGAGTGGTTAGCTTTGATACCAGAAGTGAATTCAGGACAAACTGTGATCTGGCGCATTTTTGAAATATGACCAATGTAATCTTTGAATGTGAACAATGTAGTAGTGTCTTGTCAAAGTATTTGTCGTCTTACCAAAACCCATGTCGTAAACAGACTTGCTAAACGTAAGATACTATGTCGCTGTATGCTAGATTGGCTGAAGTGAACTTAGGGCAAACTATAATCTGGTCAGTGTTAAACCAATTTAGTCTGTAGACATACGCATTGTGGTAGTCCATCTTCAAAATTATGTCATTCTTCTTTAAGCCACGTCATTAGTAAACATTGTGTTCTATGTTGCTATATCATGTGTAGGCTCATATTCTGCTGCTTAAAATGTAAATTCATTTCCATATTTCATGATATTGTTGCATGTATTCTACATAAAAGCTGCATTTGGCTACAGATTACTAACTAATAATTTGCTAATCTGCAGCACAGCTTCGTCATTAAATTTTGGTTCTTGAAAAATATTGGGGCAACTCAAACTCTAGGACTACTACTTAACTTCTTCATCAGCAGGTTATCGTTTCATCCATGTTGATATCTTTAATCCACAGGAGGGGCTCCTGGCCAGTCTTGCTAACATGACAAACCTCTGTCTGTCTCGCAATAGTTTTAAGTCTTATCCAGTCGGTGGACCTCAGCAGTTTGCCACTGTCTATGTGAGTATCGTTATAACTCTGTAAACATTCAGGTAGGTTATGCAGAAGGCAACCTGATCATTCAGGCAGGTTGCACAGAAGGCAACCAGAATTCCTCTAGAGGTTAGGGTTGGCCCTAAGAAGAGTTACTCTGCATGATACACTATGATGTTATAACGACAGATATTGTCAGGCTACGGATTGCGCTCTCGAGGAGGTGTAACCATGTATCTTGCAAGGATTTCCGGCAAAATTTGAAAAGAACATGAATGTGTATTATAATGTGTTGGTACAACCACACAGGAAATTAATGGATCTGCTACTTGGCAGTATAGTTTCATATGATCACACATCCAGCTTTTCTAATCTAAAAGAATTATTAGTCATCTGTCAGAAGTGTCATTACTTGTGATTGGACAACATCACTGTAACGGTTATTAACATAGTTAACATGATCTTCTTCTCATCTTTTCATTTAGACAATAAATATGGAACATAACCAGATAAACAAGATTCCGTTTGGCATCTTCAGTCGGGCTCCCTGTCTGACCAAACTCAATATGAAGGATAACCAACTTACTGCTCTTCCACTAGGTAAATATCTCAAGATATCTCGGAATCTCAGGAAAGTTCCTCTTGAATTAAGCCACTCTCTCTAAAATGGTTCTCATCAGTAGGAGTTGCCTATGTAATCCCCCGAGATACTGCAGAAGCAGGGTGGATGTTGTCGTGGGATATTGCCATCTGAAGCAAGCGCCCCTCCTTCCCCCCCCCCCTCCCCTCCAGACAAGATTGATTCTACTGGTACCACACTGAACCAGTCTTTGTGTGATCTTTTCATTGACTATGGACACTCCTTGATTTAACTTCAAGGTTTGGTCAGTGCTTCTCACTGGATTACCAGTTTCTTTACATTAATGTCGCACCCTGAATGTCTCTTAATATACTTGCATGATTTGGTTTGTTATTTGGGGATTTTGTTTTGTTTTCACCGTGACAGGACAAACTTGGTCCCCTCATTTCATTCATTTCTTTGCTAGAAGTATTGATTGACAACTGATTTCATCTTTATTTTCATTATTTACAGATATCAATAGTTGGACGTCAATGGTAGAGCTTAACCTTGGCACCAACCAGATTAGCAAACTGCCCGACGATATTAAAGACCTGGTGTCCCTGGAAGTATTGACACTCAGTAATAACCTATTAAGGGTAAGTCAATAATTTTCTTAACTAGACCTCTTTGCTCCTGCTAGCCAGTCATATTAGATGCTACATACTATGGCACTTAGTAAAACTACCAAACTTACATTCTCCAATGCCCATTACTTTAGAAATTAACAAAGTCTAGTTGATAAAAAAAATTGTCATCAACTTTACTTTTTGGTTGCAATATTATCAGACATGACAAGTAGTTCTAGACCATTTATCACCTGTTTAGGTGCTGATATTTTCTTGACTTCTTTTATAAGTTATATTACTGAGATCAGATTCTCCTTTTTAAGTAATAATTTGTTTCATTTTGTTAGCTCAACCCACGGAGTGTGGGTAGAGCTTATGTGGTACTGTAGGGGGAGAAAATGTCTGTCTCTCTGTTCAAAAGCCTACTTCCTCTGCAGTTACTGGTGGATTTTTCTGAAATTTGCAGTGAAGTTGCCACATTGGGATGGCAATACAAGTTGTTCCTAACTATATGATAGGACAAAGGGAAGTCATAATTTTTGGCTATTTTGATCATTTTTCCTTGTGCTTTAGATCCTTTTGAAGTCTCACTCCCTCAATTTGTGTGGTTATATTATGTGGTAGTGAGTTGAAGTGAGCTTTATCTGGAGGGGCATGCTCACCACCTTAAATGAATAGCCTCAAGCTAAAGCTTGTGTAAGACAGTTTTCAGTTACTTTGTTTTGACTGTTATTCTTGGGCATTACTTGTACTCCCTGTAGTATCCAGTGTCCACTGTGTACACAACTAATGTACCATGATGGCAAAGTTCCCTGAGAGCTAATTTTAGAATCTATTACATAGCCCCCCTTGCTGGTTGTGTGGACATTGCATACAGAGGGGTTATTGTTCTTCACCAGTTATTTCCCTGGTCTAGCTGGAATGGTTATCAGAGAATGTTAGGGAGTTGAGGTTTGGTCTTGGCTTGGTCAAGGCCCTGCACCAGTGGAATAACCAGACTTTTTATTTAAGGGAGGGGGGGGGGGGGGGGGGAGACAAGTGATTATGGCACTTTCTAAGTGTAGTGTAGCATACCACTTAAATTTTTGCCAAAAGTTCCTCTCATAGTGCAGGAATTGGCAGTTCTCAACCTCCCAGACCTTGTGAATTGTGGCCAAATATTCTTCATTTTTGACAAGCCACATTTAGAAATTTACACTTCCAAAAGGTCAGTCTCTGCAAGGGTTGCCGAGTGAAAGCCACAAAAAGAAATTGTTGATTAATTTTTGATAACATCAATAGTGCTAGTTTAGTTCAGTTTAAAGTAATGTATTCAGGCACTTACAGTGGAGTTCACTAAGTAGAGATGCAACATTCTTATTTGTCAACAAAAGCCTACATATTTTATCATACTAGATTCTTTTCTTTTCATTAATTTGTTTTTTACGGAATCAATATTAGACTCCACACGATTTAGCAGCATGTACTTAAAGGGGCTCATTGAGTTGACATCAATACTGAAGGTTTGTGGTGGTTTTGAAGGATATAAACACATGACAATACTTACAATTAGCATAAGTAGTCAAGTTTCACATCCAGTTATGAAAACTGTCAAAATTTTCAAATTTTTGACTGTTAGTTGCAGTGGTTGTGTGGGTGTGAATGTAGTACTAGTATGAAAAGTGTCTGGTCATGAATTTTCATAAAACAAATTAAATCATTAATTACTTTCTCATTAATGTTCCATTGTATGTGAAACATTGGGATCTTCTTAGTTTGACCATTTGTCACTTGTATGTGAAGGAAACTTGACGGGTGTAGATAAATTTAGTGAATTTCAGGAAACAACTCAATGAGCCTCTTTTAAAAAATGCATGGTGTGGTTTTCATCCAATATTTTTTTTACTCACCAATTTCATTGGGGGTAGTGGGAAGGGACAATTAGACATTTGACAGCCCCCTGTGGTTATGCCACTGCCCTGCATAAACTGGTGGCATGTACTAGAAGTCTACTTTCTGATCCCTATCCCTGTCAAATAGCAACTCCCTGCTGAAACAGTCCAGCTGCGAAAGTTAATTGCTAGGTCAACAGTGTTTATGTGCTGGCCAGCCCAACATGAGTGTGTGTACAGTATGAACGATGTTAGGACCATAGATGTGTTCCAAATTAATTTTCAACTGGACACTTCCTAACATCAGAAGGGTTGAGCAACTGCAGCATCGCTGCTCTAGTTATTTATTGGTTTCGATGGAAGAGAAACTTATGGGATCGTGATTGTGTGCGTGTGTTTGTGACACTAGCTTGTGTGCACGATAGGAATAATGGATGCTGTTGATACTTGGTATGTAGGTTTGTCACATTGAGAGGAAGAACCCTTTCATTTTGGGGAAGGTCAAAGGTCATCTGGGTCACCAGAGGTCCAAAACTGAAAATTTTGTGCACGCAATATCTCCAGGTAAGATTGATGGATACTCTTCATAGTTAGTGCATAGGTTTCCCATGTTGAGAGGAAGAACCCTATTGTTTTTCGGCAGAGGTTAAAGGTCATCTGGTGTCACCAGAGGTCAAATAGTGAAAATCTCGTGCACACGATATCTCCAGATGGGAGTGATGGATACTCTTCATACTTGGTATGCAGGTTTGCCATATTGAGAGGAAAGACTCTATTGTTTTTGGTGGAGGTCAAAGGTCATCTGGTGTCACCAGAGGTCAGATACTGAAAGTTTTGTGCATGCATTATATCCCCAGTTAGGGATGATGGATACTCCCTATACGTGGTATGTAGGCTTGTCATATTAAGAGGAGGAACCCTATTGTTTTTGGTGAAAGTCAAAAGTCATTTGGGGTCACCAGAGATCAAATACTGAAGACCTTGTGCACACGATATCTCCTGATAGGAATGATAGACACTCTTCATACTTGCTAGGTTTGTCATATTCAGAGGAAGGGGTTTTTGGTGAAGGTCAAATACAGGGTTTTCCTTAAGATGGTTTGAGTTCCCAGGAAGGAAATTGTCATGCAAATCAAACTTATGCAGGTATGACATATTAATTAAAGAAAATATTGTTTTTGTAGGAAAGGGCTTTAGGGTCACCAGACATCAAAAACTGGAAACCTCATGCACAGCAATTCTTAACAACAAAAATTGATGGACCTCAAACTTTGCTTGTGGGCACATGGTACCCCATATTGAGTGCAAAACCATCCGATTTTTTAGTGGATGTCAAAAGTTGTTTGGAGTCACTGAAGGTCAAGGTCTTCTGCATGCCATGTCATAAGAATAGTAACACACATGACTCTTGCATTTTTTAAACTCCAAATAGTTTCTTGCAAAATTGTTGTTTTGGTTGACATTGATTTTTCATCAAAACTTGCCTTCTTGTGGTATACATCGCATGCAACAGATTTTCAGTCTATTACTTCTCATTACTTCAAGCGACCTTTAACCTCTGCCAAAATGAAGAGGTTTTTGTACTAAATTTAAGGCATTTCAACATACGGTATTTAAACCTTCCCTTCTTGAAATATGACAGGCACAAGGTTTCCAGTGTTTTTCTAGTGTTTCACCTCAGGTGATGACCTCATATCTTTGCACCAAAAATAAACCCTGATTCTTAGCTTAAGAGTTATATTTGAGAAACAAGCTTAATAAAAAAAAACTGTAATGAGTACATCGAAATTACAATGCATTTTTTGCATTCTGGTTCACTTTTATATTCATATTTTTACTTATCTCTTCTCGTCTGTCTACAGAGATTACCAAGAGGTATCGGAAACCTCACTAAGCTAAGGGTATTAGACTTAGAAGAAAATAGATTAGAAGCCCTACCTTCAGAGATTTGTAAGTATTTTGTTCCGTTTGACAAGTTTCAAAGCACCATATTCCTCAGGTCATTAATCAGGTATTGTGCAAGACAGTGTAACACATGGCAAGTACTTTATATAAGTAGCCACATGCTGCTAGAAGTGAATAGGCTCGTTCAGCCAAAGTTCCCCTGGAAAGCGCTGAATTGTTGAGGTGAAATGTATCCCCATCTTGTCATAATCTATTTCAACTGTTGTGATACACAAACCATGAAGTCCAGATGTGTAGAGGACTATTTTGCACAGTGTTATACTACACTTGCTCACATCACATGGTGAAACTAATCCACATTTGCGCGATGGAGCTCTGCCACAATGGGCAAATGCCTGGTTGGAAAAGTTTGGCATATTCCCGCTATTTAATTCTAGTCTCTCACTGAGATTCAGTATTTCTGATTGTGTGAATATATGCTGACTATCAGGTAGCTTGTTTTATCAGGTAGAAGACACTTTTTACCAGATCAAACTCTTTCTTAAATATAAGGTCAATACTTGATACCATCAAATTAATTGTTGACTGACACTACATGTCAGTTACCATATATGTGGTATTAGGTACCATTTACATGTTGCTTGGCAACAGATACCCAAAGACAGGATTTCAATATTTTGTTAGTTCTGATGTCCACTCTCTCATTTTCCAAATCTGAATTGATTTCAGTTTTGTGAGAGAAATTTTCCATCGTGCAAAACTTGAATTCGATACCATAATCCAATGAAACATGAAGATCCACATCAACCTGTCACGTTTTTGGTGGTGTTATAAATCCATGGGTAATCACCATCTCACTCAAATCACACAATGTTTTTTTTCAGAAATGATGGGAAATACTGTGACTTATTGCTACCAAAATAACCATGATTTATTGCTATCAAACTACACTTTATTGCTTGAAAGTTTTACTCAACCATTCTTTTCTCAGTGATTGTTCCATCCTTTCATTGCTATCAATTGTCCATGTTAAACATTTTTACTTCCAATTGTTCCTTCTTGCGTTTCAGCTTTTCTCACAGATTTGCAGAAGCTCGTGTTACAATCAAACCAGCTAACATCCTTGCCAAGAGGAATAGGGTAAGAGATGACAAGTTTGCAGTTTACAGTTTCCCTGTTACCATCAATATTCCAGATGTGTGGCCACTGTCAACCTTAAGTGATGCTTATGAGTTCCTTCCACATGTGTTGTTAGCAGGGTTCCCACAGTCTGAAAACTTCATGAAATTTTCTTTTCACCTTCCAGGCATGGAAAAACCATGAAATGTTTTAAAAGTAACAGAAGTCAAGGAAATGTCTTTGAATTTAAAACAAATTCCTAGTTTTTTTATGACTGAAACAGAATCACTATCATGATTATTCCACTATAATTCATTGAACAAATCCTCATAGATGTATTTGCAAGTTTGGGGCCAGTGCAACCCCCCTTACAATCCCAGGGGTTATTGTCAAAAAGGAAACTGTGAAATCCTTAGAGGGTTAATGTCTTAGAGGACACTTTGAAAAAATTTTAGTTGTAACCAGGGCACTTTTTGTCAAAAAGGGCACTTCGTATAGAAATTTAAATGGTAAATACCCTCCTACCCCCCTCCCCATGGCTCCGACCCTGAAGTTGGTCGTGAAATGATCATGTAAATTCCACACTTAATTATATGATTTTAAATAATTCCTTGTTGAGAACTATCACATAACCCAATGTTTTTGCCTATCCGTTCTTCCACAGCCGTTTGACGAATCTCACCTACTTGGGAGTCGGAGAGAATAACCTCACCTCAATACCAGAAGAAATTGGTTAGTACACTTATTCCTTCATTTGAATCGTAACCCTTCAAGTTTACCAATTTCACTGGCAAGAACTTATGTTCTCCCATCTTCTCTTATGTTCCAACCCAAAGTCATCTCCACATAGACATGACCAGGATTTGACAGATAAAGACTAGTGGTTCACATTCTGTGACAATTCATTACGGTGAAGTAAGAGTCTTTAAGTTCAACAGCAAATACTCCACTAGTTACATTGTCCCCCAGATACGTTACCATCCCAGTTTTCACTGCTCCTTCACTTTTCATCTTGTATTAACCATCATCTAGTAAACGAAGAAAAGTTTCATATCCATTTCCATTCTCTTCTTTAATAACTTTGAAAGATTACATTTTGCTATATTTCTTTGTTTTGTTTATTTTTCTTTTCTTTTTCTTTTTGTGTATCATTTGCCAGGTACCCTGGAGCTCTTGAAACAGTTGTACCTAAATGATAACGTCAACCTGAACTCGCTTCCTTATGAATTGGTTCTCTGTTCATCTCTAGAGATCATGAGCATCGAGAACTGCTCTCTCACCACGATACCTCCGGAGATTGTGTCACAGGGACCCTCGCTGGTCATACAGGTAACATGACAAAGATAACCCTACCCATCCATCATCCTGGACCCCTCTCAACTAAGACTCACCCCCCTATCATCCTCAGCCCACCCTACCTAGACCCCCCACATGGTAATAATAAGTGAGGTGCTTTCTTTGTGATACCTCCAGAGATTGTGTCACATGGACCTTCACTGGCCATGCAGATATCAAAACCTTTCTCACCATTCACCTAGTCCCCAGCACTCACCCTAGTCCCCAGCCCAGCACCCAGTCCAGTCCCCAACACCCAGCCCAGTCCCCAACACCCAGCCCAGTCCCCAGCACCCACCCATGTACCTCTGCTTTCCTGACCAAACAGAACCTACCCTCGGTTAATAATTATAACTGCATAATTCTGTTAGTGCAATTTATGTCTATCGAGTCTGCATCATTACTTATGGGAAACCCCACTGGCCATAACACCATAGCAGGCCTCAACAACTGGAGACTCCACAATCACTGCTTCTCCCCCACTATTCAGTGTTAAAGTCACGAAGCTGGTGTCGTTATGATGGTCATATTCCTTTTAAAGCTGGAATAAGAGTTGTACTGGAAATTGCCTGGTCATCTATCTTTGTTCTACATCAGTGTTTCAGGGAAAAGAAAGGTAAAAAGGTCAACTGTCCCAAAGTCTGAAAGAGAACTAAGCATTTACCATCCAGATATTAGAATATGAAAAGTGTCTGAACATTTTTGTTGGCCCTACAAATTCAGACTCTCCAAGAAAGCCTAGCCTTCAATCACTGTCACTTCAAATCAAATGACCAGTGGGAATGGTTGTGAATGTTCATGTATGTGAAAATGGTGTTTGAACAATGTTCTTTGTAGTGACTGTAACATATTTCACTGTCAGTGGCAAAATATGACAAATTTTTATCTCATATTCCAGCTTTGACTGCCATTCACCAAGTTTAAACTCAGGAAGGCCCTTGTCTGTCACATCTTACCACATTTTTGTCTTCATGAAGGCCTTGGTCTCTACATAACTTTTTGGTATAATCTTAGATTACTTTGGTATCAACCATTCACCAGATAAGAGAGATCTTTCATTTTGTTTCTACTAAGTGAGTCTTTCACTTTGCTGCGTATTCTGACCATTGTATCGTGCGTTATCTTTGATTCTTCCACTGTTGCAGTACTTGAGGGTTCAAGGACCTTACAGGAGCATGGTGGCCAGTCAAACACTTTGAGATTTCAGGGCCATTAAAAAATCGCTTCCCCCCTTCCGCAGACAGAAGGCAGATTGTGGCCGTCGCCCACAAATGGACAGGTAATTCAAGGGCGAACGGTTTTCGTTTAATGAAGGATCCATCAGCTGGTGAGAAAACTGTATCGAATAATGAAATAAACCAAATGCAAGAAGTTGAGTCAAAGAAGCAAACAAGAAGATGTTTGCAAACTCTGGTGATTTTGTTCCATGGAACCTCCGGTGTGAAGATGGAAGCAGGATTTCCTCCTCATCTGCCAGTAGGATTGATTCTGCTTGGTCGTGTTGCACTTTGTATTCGGTATCGTCCTTTGTCTCGTCTGCTGTCGTTTGGAAACGCAGAAGCCAAATCACGAATGACGTCCGGCGGTTCCTCGCAAGGAGCGTCACTTGTCTTTTGGACGGTCTGATTAAGGTATCTACAATAGGGGAGTTTCAGAGTGATTGGCGATAGACTGCTGGAAATGAAATTGTTGTTCAGAAGAAACTGTAACTCGTGCCATTATTTTATGCCCTCTCACTCTCAAAGGATGTCAAAGGTCCGTCAGTGGTTTTGAAAGACACAGAAGAAGACGTGGTCTTGGTTTGCCTCAGCAGCAGTAACGTTGTAAATGCTAATTGAATTATTTGAGGTCAGGAGAGAGAGGGTTCTCAAATCTTCCAAGCTACTGCTGTCATTTTTGCCTCAGTACATCTCAAAGAGGGGTCTGTATCTTCTGACAATCGTAGCCTGTGGAAGAGATGAACGTTAATATGCTCTTGTGAAATTGGAACCTTGTCAGCCTATTGGTGGGTGTAATTTTTTTTTTCTTTATTCTTATTATTAAGTGTGAAAAAATTAGTTTCTGCAATTCGTAACTTTTTCTTCACATCTTAGACATTTTACAGAACTTAAGACATGTGAGCATTTGCTGGTATTAAAGAAAGGAAAACAGCAGCAAAGACACCAGAAACCAAAACTGGACTACAATACATGAACACAACTTGAAACATGATTTGAAAAAGTTTGAATTTTGTAAGTGGAGTAATAAGTGAATATAGTCTGTCTGTCTTGTGTGTGATAGGACCCACTGCAAAGACAGAGAGGTGAACGATGGAAGAATGGAGGGGGGAGGGGGGAGGGGGTAGCAAGGGTGAGGGGGGAGGGGGCTAAATGATTCTGCTTTTCAGCTAATGATGCAGAATCATACAGAGGTTTACATAAGAAAATGGGAACGATATTACGTTGGTGCTACTATCATTAGATTCTGTTATCACTTGTGTCCAAAGTATGGTTGCGGTCAGATTAATATCTTGGTAATGGAACTCTCAGTGAAATGTTTATCAGGCACTGTCATGTAAATGTCAGACACTACAGTGATAGGTCAGGCACTGTCATGGACATGTCATTCACTATCATAGACTTGTCAGACACTCTAATTGACAGGTTTGGCACTATCCTTGAAAATTCAGGCACTGTCAACTAAATGCCATTAACTCTCAATGAAATGGTCATCCGGCACGGTCATGTATATGTCAGATACTGCATTGATAGGTCTGGCACAGTCATGGACATGTCATTCACTATCATAGACTTGTCAGACACTCTAATTGACAGGTTTGGCACTATCCTTGAAAATTCAGGCACTGTCAACTAAATGCCATTAACTCTCAATGAAATGGTCATCCGGCACGGTCATGTATATGTCAGATACTACATTGATAGGTCTGGCACGGTCATGGACATGTCATTCACTATCATAGACTTGTCAGACACTCTAATTGACAGGTTTGGCACTATCCTTGAAAATTCAGGCACTGTGAATTACATGCCAGGAACACTCAATGAAATGGTCATCAGGCACTGTCATGTATATGTCAGATACTACATTGATTGGACATGTCATGCACTGTCATAGACTTGTCAGACACTATCAATGCAATGTTAGACAATATCATGTACATGTCATGGACTGTTGTTGATGTGCCACACATTGCCATGGACATGTCAGATATTATCAGTGACAAGTCATGCACTATCATAACATATCAGGCACTGTCATTGACATCACTATGATTATCATGATTGTGTCAATCACTATCATTGACATGCCAGATACTGTCATGTACATGTCATTCACTATCAGGTACATGTTTGGCACTATCATTCAAGACTCACAGTGTCAGAATGAAAGCATTGAAGAGAAGTTATCAATTGCTTTCTCGCTAGGAGGAGGTACAGTATGGTGAGCAATCTTTTCAGGATTAAGGCAGATAACCCCAGCAGTCCTGTCGAATTTGTAGCATACTTCGGGTCTGTGTCATGTATTTGTCAGAACTAGTGTTCATATCGTGTATCTGGTTTCTTGACCAAAGATGTCAGTACCTGGGTCTGAAATTGCTACTCCGGTTCAAAGTTAAACCAGCGTAGATATATGGTGTTATGATTATGTGCAAAACAGAGTGCTATGTTATGACTCATAGACTATTGAAGTTATAGTTTGAGATACACATGTACAAGGGTGTGCCTAGTTGACTCTGGGTGCTGGGTAATTATCACACGTCCATTCGGTGCAATCCAGCTTCAAATTCTTTTCATGAAAAAGTATTCTACTGAGTTGAAAAAGCTGAAAGAAAAGTGCCAGGTATTGTTTGTCATTTCTGGATGAATACCGGGTGAAATGCACAAATGTTGGGTAGTAGCACCCGGCATGGGCACATCCCTTTGGGCAGCCGACTCACTTTGGACGGCGGGCACCTGGAATCACCAGTCATAACATTGATCACGTTGACGTGGATATTATTGAATGCTGGAAAACAAATTCTGTGGAATATTCAGTTAATTGTGTTGAATCTATCATTGTTATCCATTTGAATGTTGAAAAAAAAAAGGCATTAGACATCTTGTTTCACTACTTTCACTGAAAACAATTAGTCTCTTTCAGAGCTGTTATATCACGTAGAAGGGTCCACTTTTTCATATTTTCTGTACACATGAACTGTTTTGGACAGTCACAGTATACATCTTTCATCAAATATCAGAGCTATTTTCCTTCAGTTGCTCATAGGAGCAATTCATGCACACTTACAAATATTTCCCCATTAGTCAAGACTCATAACAGTTCTCTACTGGCTGACAAACTTTGTGTGTAACAAAGTTGGTTTTATATGCTCTCTGACAGTTGATGTATGTAGTAAATGCAAAGTTGGTTCCTTAGTTTGTTCTTGCTGTGAAGACTATGTGATGGCTTGGGGGGGGGGGGGGGGGGTTGACAAGGTAGCAAATGAGAGGGGTTGCCGATCGGCTTGACAAATAGACAAATATAGGAGAGGTTGGGCACTGGGCTTCTGAGTTGGAGGGGGAGAGTGGGGTTAAATAGAAGTAAGGATTGTACTGGTAAGATTATTGAAGTGGAAGTGAGGGACAAACTTGTCAGAAACTTTAAAAGTTGGAAAACGGACATGAATATGTAATGATCTTTCTTCTTTTTCGTTTTAAACAAATGGTTCCTTTGATTTAGTGCAAAAGATTGTACGTAGCACATGGTGTTTATACTGTTCTTGGTGCTAAATTTAGTGGTAAAATCACAACCTATGTCTTTGGATTTTGAACAACTTCTATTTTTTTCTCTTCTTTTCCTTCTCTCTTTTCCTCTCAGTTATTTTTGTTTTTTCCCTTTAAATCAACCAGTACTGCAATTATCTTTGACGTTCATCTTTCCGCATCTTTGCTTCGGGTACGAGATAAAGTTACCTTTTCCATCGCAGCTATGGCTTTGGGAATACATGTGACAGAATCAGTGTGTGTAAATTGTACAGTGTGGTGTTCCAGCTATAGGTTAATTTAGCCCTATGGGAGGGATTTGTGGGAGAAAGTTACACCAAATCTTAATGTTGTTACAGTGTACAGTGTGATGAATCCAAGTAAGTTTACCACAATGAGATTAGCATTTCCCTGTCTATTATAAACTTCTCTTTGTCAAAGATTTGCAACCCTCTGGGAGGGGAGTATTTTCACAGATACGCAAAGAGGTTGAATCATAGATGAAGATACAATCAGTAACAAATAGACAATGTTGCCCTCTTTTTAGGGCAGAGTAGATGGAAGTTAGCATGCATATTTGACATATTTTGTAAATCTTAGTCTATGCACTTTTGTATTAGTTTCCCATGGTCAGTATTACAATGTCATAAACTTGATGTAGGAAGATCAAATTGCAGTGATATATGTAGTTATCGATACATATTCTTGTCTAAAATGTGAGGATTATCCACGGTCATTGCTCTTAAATGTTTGTTTGCAACCATTACACACTGAACCTCACTATGGCCAGAACTGCGCTCTTACGGCCGAGGGGATTGTCCAACAGGGCACAAATCTTCCTCAGTTTGAGGGGGGGGGGGGGGAATGTCCAAAACAGGCATCCTCAAGTGGCAGCGCATGTGCCACTTGTGACCCACAATGTGGTTTAGAGGGGCACGAAAAACAGTACTGGGACAATATTGAAAAGTTGAACATTTTTTAACCATGCAGATAAAAAACAGTTTTTTACCATTTTCCTGTTTTGACGGTTCTGCTCCATCACATATATGACTGTTGACAAATTGAAGCAAAGAAAATGAAACTTGTCTAAGAACTCAGAACAGGGGAAGGGGAGGGGGTGAAAAGAGGGTAAAGGAGTATTGGGGGGGAGTGTCAATGAGGGAGTTATGGAAGGTATGAAGACACACTTCACTCCTGAAATTTTAACAGTTTTACAATCACCTTAGTGTAAACCTATCATTTATATTGCTAGTTTTGGAAATTGTTTGAACATGGTAGACAAGGTGGAATGTCTCTGTCTTCCTGCATTTAACACAGGTAAGACAGAGAACCCCCTCCACCCCAAAAAATAAACAAATCCACCAATTAGATAGGGAACGAACTGAGAGCCAAAAGGCTTTGCAACTACTTTGTCACGTAGGCATGTAACCAGTAATTTGTCATAGAAGTGGTGAAGGCTGTGGTCAGACTAAGCATAACACAACCATAAGTGGCAGAAGCATACAAGAAATTTTGGCCAAAATACCTCTCAGATCACTGGATATGGCACTGTCCATGCCTTGTAAGTTAACTTAAAAAAGGCAAAAATACTAGTTAAAAAAGAAAAATACCAAACATAGGCTCAAGGAGTGGTAAGTTGCATACTTCACACCTCTCCTCATCCCCTAACAATGCATCTGCTGTTACAGTTACATCTTAATTTATCTTGCCTGTCTCTTAAATTTCCTTTTCATTTTTTAACTTTTCTTCTTTTCTTCACATTTCCTGCAAGATGAAATTTATGTATGTGGGTCTTTTTGTCTGTGTGTATGGACCAGACTGGAACTTATAGTTTGTGGTAATTAGAAACCAAAAATGTAGAAAGTATATGTGTGAGTCCATTTGCAGATATTATGCCAATGCACAGCCTGGTATGTTGTGAATTTGTACAGAACATTGAATCAGTGAGGTTTTTTGTTTAGGTTAGTTGTGGAGGAAGGTGGGTTATTTGTCCGTTCCTCTTTTTGGTCCGGTCCACATCTTCCCCTTCTTATGACCTCATTACAATCGCTGTTTGAGGATAATGTTGCTGTCTGTAATGCACAGACTTGGAAGCTGAACCATTAATGGTATGAGATACATTTGTTAGTAAATTAATTCTTTTTCTAATAATGTAAGGGTATTTGTATGTGAAAGCCATATCTTAAATTTTGTTTGTGAAATTGTGTGTGTGTGTGTATGTGTGTGTGTGGTGGTTAACTGTGGACCTCATTGTATTTGACACTTATTTAAATTCTCTTTGTCACAAGGATTTTCCTGGCCTCCTACAGCTGTATCTTGTGGTCTTCCTATTTTCCTATTCCAATGGCTGCCATCACCCACTCTTTCCACTCCCTTGATCTCTACCTACACAGATGTTATCATTATTTCAGTACCAGACTGGGCCCCATACCCTTTTCATGGCCGTTGTGGTTAATGAGGAGGATTTGTTGTTAATGGTGCAGGAAAGGCATCCTCAAATGGTGGCTGGTGTACCACATGACCCACTGTTTAGTTACAGGCAAAAACATATACTGGAAGAATATTGAAAAACCAGTTTTGAAAAAATCGTTTCGAAAGTTCCCTCCAAAAGTTGGATACTTTATGAAACAGTCATTTTGTGTAAAAATTCAGTTGAAAAAAGTGAGCAAACTTTGCATCATTTTCTCAGCTCAAAAACATTCAGTGATTACAAGGGAGGAGGGACACCCCTTAAACCCCTCCCCAGAAAGGTAATTCAGTTGGTATAAGGGGGAGGGATACCCCTTAAACCCCTCCTGCAGGAAGGCAATTCAATCGTTATAAGAGAGGAGGACACCCCTTTAAACCCCTCCCTAAGAAAAGCATTCAGTGGGTATAAGGGGGAGGGACACCCCTTAAACCTCTCCCCCAGGAAAGCAATTGGTCGTGCCATGTGGCACTTCAGTAAACGTAATTGAGAAAATCTGATGTTTGATGCGCTAAGGAACCATCAGAGGGAAGGCAAGGTTGAACAAAATTGTTTTTTTTTTTGTCTTGGTGGTGGGGGATGACTGTCATTAATTTAGAACTAGCATTTCAATATAGTGTCATTTTAAACTGTTGAAGTAAAAGACTTCGATTGTTGTTAATGTCCTTCCAAGACTTAAAACAAAATTAATGGGCACTTCATCGCGTGTATGTTCAACAAAGGTTTCGAACTTGAAAATGACCTCCATAATCAGTGTATCAAAGAAACCTGCATGCTAGAATTTTATGTTTGTTACACAGTGCTGTTAGAGCCATTCAGGGATAGCTGCTTTTTAGAATCTAGAAACTTTTTAAGCATCTAATTTCTTTCTTCTTTGTCTTTTTTTTGTTAACTTCTGTTACCATTCTGTTGCTGCCCCTGCCTTCTCTTACCTCCTGCAACCATTTTACTCTTTTTCCTGTAATAAAAGTCCTCTTTTGGCTTTTTGTGTGTTTCATATAATACTGCATATTAATTCATGAATATGCATAAACAATCACTATCGCATGCATAATTTAATGTGGATACCTTGAATAATTATGGTCGCTAAGCTATGAGGTGTTTTATCAATAGTGATTCAGAGCCATTTCTTTTTCACCGTCTTTTCTCTACTTTTATTCAAACCCTCTCCTGAGAGTCCTAAATCGTCATGTCGGGGACTTCAAAAATGGCTCCAATATATATATATATACATAGCCTATATATATATATTTTTTTTTAATTTCTTTCTTAAGTTGTACAGTATCAGTGGAACAGCCAAGAAAATACCAGTATTTCAACAATGTTTCTTGCACTAAGAGGAGTGTTATTTGGACTTTCTAATAATCATGACATTTTTTTTCTTTTTTTTATCATTCAGTTGCTTTTTGTCTTGTAACGCTATATTAGCAAAATATTGTGCTTTGTTGTACAAAAAAAAGTACAAAATATAAGAAGTATAAACCAGAGATAGTATTACCTCATCAATCTTTGGTCTTGTCTCGGGTCTTGTTTCATATACTCATTATTTGAGGCATCTATTCATGTTGAGTCACAGCTGCTAAAAATCCTGTTTTTCGTACCACACTAAGACAAAAAATAGGTGCAGTATATCTTGTTGCCTTCCTCATCAGATCATCACCCCACTCAGCTAACAACACAGACAATTAAATATAAAATGCCTAGGTGCCCTTGAACTGTGTTTTCAATCATGGCAAAGGTCCTGGTTGTGATGCCCATATAAAGCAAAATTGTGTGAGTGAGAAAGGACTGAGGAAGGTTTCAGACTATTTTAGTGATTCCAATCATCTGGATAAATTGCATTCCTAAGGTCATGAAGCTGATCTTGGCAACATCCTTGGAAGGTATCCATTAAAAGCAAATGAATGTCTATTCCAAAAGATGTAACAATGGTCTGCAAACGCAGGACAAATCATGTGTACTCCAGACATGTTAAGGTCTTCAATCATCAAGGTCATTTTTACTCGTGTTGTTCTTTTTTTTCTTTGTTTTGTTTTTAGTTGTTTTTTTTTTTTGCTAGTGTGAGAATTCTTGTTTTCTCCTCTTTTTTTTCCAATTTTTTTTTCTTTTTTAAGGATTGATTCCTCCACTTTTTTTTCTCAACAGAAAGTAACTAAGGGAGACAATAGTAAAAACACAAATTTGTTTAATCTATAGGTGAATAACTTTCGTTTTATAGTGGAAGCAGGGAACTGGACTATTTAAGTAACAGCTCCCTGGTTGAAGGAATTTCAATTGCCTGTTTTCAACCATACAAGTACACCCACAATTTACCAGAATTACGTATGATGAAGGCGAAGAATAAGAAATTTAAGTTCAATGAATGAGATACCAGCCAGTTTCCTCTTACCTTGATCCTCTTTAAGGCACCGAAGGTGCACCACCAGCGCAAAGAGCGAGTGTGCACTCAGGGGGTTCAGGGGCCCACGTTAGGGCCCCTGATGGTGGGGTCCAGGGGCAGAGCTTCACTGGGGGTCCAGGGGAAAAGCCCCCGAAGCTATAGCAACCTGGGTTATAAGAATGCCTAACAATAATGGATTTAGAGGCCTTATAGATGAAGTTTCTTTGGTTTTAGATATTGCAAAAAATAACACGCCAATGACATGAGAGTTCAGGATATCCTCTGTGCGTGGTAGCGTTAACATACATTGACAAGACTGTAAGTTAAACATCAAGAGGCCAGTCATTTGGTCAAAAATGCTGCTTGAGATGTTCGTGAAAGTTAACAGTACTTGTTTCATGCCAGTTTCATAAAATGTGTATTTACTAGAGGAACATAATTTACTGCTGATTTATTTTTTCCCTGCAATCTAAAATGTATATTTGCAAAGGGCACAAATTTTGTAGTAATCTTACATTAATATATTAGAATATAGGTACTTATGGAAGGGACTCATTGAGTTGAATTTGTGAGGATTTTGAGGGGTACCAAACACATCACAATGCTTATGATTAGCATGATAAAAAGTGTTACATCCAACAGTTACAAAAACTGTCAATTTTTGTTCAACCTTTCATCCTGGCTTGAGCTGGCTGTGAGCATTTAAATTAGTAATGCTGTAAAAAGCATCTGGTCATGAAATTTCAAAAAGCAAATTGAATCGTTAATTACTATGTTCCTTTGTATGAAAAACCATGGGGATCTTCTTAGTTTGACCATTTGTCATAAGTGTGTGAAGGAAACTTGACAGGTGCAGGAAAGTTAGGTGAATTTCAAGAAACAAGTCAAGGTGCCCCTTAAAAAGCTTACATAGGTCAGTAATTGCCCTGGCCGGTTGGGTACTTTTGGGCTCACTACCTTAGTACGCCATACTTGTCTTCTCCAGTCACTGTAGATGTACCTCATCGACAAACACATGAGAGAACAGCAGCAATGCTTTGCAAACATGGGATGAAATTACCACTAGGACCACATAGACTGTGTACTTTACCTACATGTTACTTGATAAGGTGGGCAGGGCCTGTGCTGTATAGTAATGTGGGATGGAAGTAGTGAAAAGCCTGAAGGGACCCTTCAGTTAGTTACAGTGCCGGTAGCGTGCAGAACACTTTTGGTTCTTATCAGGAAAATTTCCTCTGGAGAGCAAAAACAGCGACTGCAGCGGACTGCATTCTTTACGGTATCGACTAAGACCCCCTGACTGGAGGTCGCATCCCCGGACGGGGGGATACCCCTACCCTCAACTGGCCTGGCAACCCCTGTTGGGAATCTTCAATCTTTTTCTCTTCCCCTTACTCTTAAATCCTCTAAGTGATTTTCCTACAACTGACTTCGAAGATGGGGGGCTTTTCAAATGCTGCTGCTTATCAAGCATTCAAATACAAACAGGGTTAGGATGCACATAACTCAGTTCCGTAGTTAAGAATTACAACATGTAAGACGTAGGCCTAAACATGAAATTTGATCAGTGTTACGAGGCTTGACATCCCTGTACATGTTTTTCTTTTCTTTTTTTTTTTGAAGAAAAAACTTTATTTCTATCCTGAACATAGAAACGTATGTACACATAAACATAACTATATTAAATATAATATTTACAAGTATTTACAGCCTAATTAAAATACCTTAACATTACCCTTCTATTTACATTGTACTTCATTTAGTATAGGTCACATTTGTCTTTGGATGACGATGTTTCCTTCATTAATTTGTTCTCAATTGTTTATCACACATTTCCCCCTCATTAGAAAAAAGAAATCTGGGGATTCTGACTTTTTTCCTTTTTTTTTGTGAATGAAAAACTTTATTGGTTCTCAACCATGATATCTTTTTGTTGATATCTTTTAACATAAGGACTTTCAATTTGGTTCCTCTTTATGAGGAGGTAACCGAAAGAAAAACGAAAAGGTTAGCCGTGCGTTGACCGGGAATTGAACCCGGGCCTAATGCTTGGAAGGCATCAATGCTAACCACTACACCATCAACGCCCGTTCGAAGTTATGTGATTTTTTGTTAGTATTGTATAGTAGATTGAAGAATTTAAGTCATTTCCTTTGGTAAGTTACTATCTTCATTTCTGTCTCTCTACTCCCTTTTCGGGGGAGTATAATAAAATTCTCTACTTTTTTAGACTGAGTTTTTTTTCATCCAGCTCTGCTACTAAAACTGCAGTATCACAACTGTGGACAACGTTAATGGACAGTCCATGGAATCATAGGGGTAAAAGTAATTGCATTACGTTCAGGAACTGTATTTTGCACGTAAGCATTCATCCGTGGCATAAAATCAGCAAATATGTTTATAAAAATGCAAATTACAATTGCTTCATTACCACATGTAGCAAAATAAATTATTTGTTGATGGAATGATACGATGTAATAGCATTACTTAGCAAACTCTCCTTGTTGTGTAGTGTTCGACGCACGTGCCGAACCGTGTTGTTAACACTAGGCGGATTTTCTACAGGTTTCGCAGTACATCCTACAGTAGCCTATGAACGCTCAAATTTCGGAGACGCCGTGACGAACGTATTCACAATATATTGTTACACCAAAGTTGAAAGTATAGTTTGCATTGGAAGTACAGTGCTATAGTGATCGCGCACGTATATACGGTACGACCGCAGCGCAGACTAGACTAGCATTTGGACGGTTGCACTTGAAAACTGCATTTGCAGAAAGATTCTGCTTCATCGCATTTCCCTTTGAGAGGTAACGGCAAACATCCGCTCATATTCTGGATGTGTGTTGGTTATGAAGCAGTGTATGATTATGTAGTGTAACAATTGGACCTAGCTGTTTTAATTTACCATCAAAGTCAGACCTAAAGAAGTGTAGCGTACCGTTTCAGCCTAGCCTAAGTTAGCCTACCGTGATTGTATCATGTCAAGTGAACTTGAACGTAGCCTAATTCCCTACTCCACCTTTGCTAACTCACATTGTCAGATTGTGGCAGAAAGTGTATTGTAACTGTGTGTAGAACTAATACAGTAATAGTAATAAATCAGCTTTATTTACAGCAGTGCGTTGTCGGTCATCTACGTCTCACTGTGTTACTAACTTTAGGCCTAACTTAGTACTGAGCACATGCGTCTCCCCACTATTAGCTAAGGCTCTGCCCTAAATGTAGTATATTTACAAGATAGGAAAGGAAATTTTCTGTTTTTGACTAACTTTTTTCAAACAAGTCATCGTCCTATTCAAGCGATCAGGGAAGGTTATTGGAATGTTCTTGGATAACAAAATTTCAAAAAGAGGTAAATGAAGTAAGAAATAGTGAGCAGTTTGCTGTGTGGTGGTTGGCAATCTCTTTCACCAGTGTTTTTAGTATGATTTGGGTGTCCCAGGGATGCAATCACCTTAGAAAGTTTGCTTGAGAAAAAGAAGTAGGCCTACAAGACTCTAAATGTGATTTTAAAGAGTTTCTTTTTGTTAATAAAGCTGTAACTGTAAGAAAAGTTGCATCCTTTTTGGCACATTTAGCTGGAGGAATTTGCATCCCTGGGTGAGAACTTGTGATCTGGACACAGGATTCTGCATTGGTAAAAATGCTGCTTACCTTGTCTTTAGACTTAGAGCTATGTTTAATTTATACTTAAAGCTAGAACAACCTGTGGTCAGAAGTATCGAAGGCCTACCAAAGGTCCATGCCCCACACAACAGTTAACAATACTAAACATATCACTTAAGTACCCAACTGTGATAGCCAAACTTTTGTATCGTTCCAGATAAAACTAATTGCCCAAATGGAGATTCAACCCAATTTCACAATCTACATCAACAATCTGAATGAAAAGGTTAAGAAAGATGGTAAGTATTTTGTATTCCAGGGATTCTACCAGAAACACAAAAGGGGGGAGGGGGGGATTTATTACTCCTAAATCCAAAGAACAATTTGGGTCTTAAATGCCATTTATTTATTTTAGTTCAAAATTGTTGCAAAAGTGTGCTCTTCTTAAGTTAGAAACCAAGATATTGACAGTTATTTATTTTTGTTGAGTATGATGGGGGTTGGGGGGGGGGGGATTTTACCCATCTTCTTGTAGGAAGGGGACCAACCCCCTTGGGATGTGTACGGCAGTCTTTATCATATATTATGAGGTAACATAGGCTAGGTTTGTAATTACAGGTCATGAAAGATTTTGTGCCCAAATCATCGGCAGATAATGCACAAAATTCTTGAAATGTGGGGGGGAATTTTATGGCACCAAAAACCATACTCACTAACATCACCGCCTCAGGAACACATCAAGGAGAATGAGCCTCATTTTACAACAATTCTTTCGCAACGAGGAGTTCTTTGGTACAAGTTTTTGACAAACAGCAACATTGTCACTGCAAGTAATCTTGCATGTACAGTATACATTTTTTTCTTAAATTTTTTTTTCCCTTTTGCACACAGAGTTGAAGAAATCGTTATATGCAATATTCTCCCAGTTTGGTACCATCTTGGACATTGTAGCAATGAAATCCCTGAAGATGAAGGGCCAGGCCTTTGTGGTTTTCCGTGACATACCAAGCGCTACAAACGCCCTTCGGTCCATGCAGGGGTTTCCATTCTATGATAAACCTATGGTAACATGTTGTTAATTTGATTGTGTCTTCAATGACTTAACAACATTAATTTGAGGATGTCTTGGATGTCTTCACAACATTAGTTTGTTGTTGTCCTGAATGTCTTCAGAATATTAATTTGAGGATGTCTTGATTGCCCACAATATTAGTATTAGGTGTCTTTAATGTCTTTTCAATAATATTAATTTATTATAAATTCTTGAATGTCTTCACACCATTAATTTGAGGTTTCCTGGAATGACTTGACAAAATTAACCAGAAGGTGTCTTAAATGTCTTCATGCTATTGATTTGAGGGTGTCTTAAATGTCTTCGTGATATTAATTTGTGGATGTCTGGAATGTCTTCTTATTGTATTTGTCTGAGGGTTTTTTTTAGTAGCTGTCAAGCACAAGCCTGCTCATGTTGTAGCCTGACTTTGGATGAATTTGTTTATTTTTTTTTTCAATATCAGAGAATACAGTATGCAAAATCAACATCTGATGCCATCGCTAAACTTCAGGGAACCTTCGTCCCCAGAGAGAAAAAACAGCCGGAGAAGAGAAAACCAGAACCTGAACCAGGTAGGACTTCAAGAATATTCACCTTCTAGTTTGTTTAGTCAGCCAATCCTCACATGAAATCATACATGTTTATCCCTTCTCAAGAGGTACCTACCCTAAACCATTTTGGTTTATTTGGCTATCTCATCATGTTCTATCATGTAGAAAACAGCACATTTGGAAATTCTGTGAGGACTAGGTGATTTATCGTGTAAAGTATGTAACTTTGATAGACTGAGGATTCTAGGGTAAAGAGGGGTAACAGTGAGCCCTCTTATTTAGGTTAGTCAGTTGCCTGATAAGTCAAAGTAATGGATGGTCTCCTCTGACTCAAAGCAGGGCAAATTTTTGGGGTAGTTTTAGTCTTTTTGATTCCTTGCCGAAGGCCGAAGGAATCTATGCGATGGTGATGTCGTGTGTGTATGTGTGTGTGTGTGACGCTGCTTGTAAACACGATATCTAAAGAAGGGTAACCATGAATGATCTCATACATGGTGTGTGGGTTGGTCATAGTGAGTAGATGATCCCTATTGTTTTTGGTCGAGGTCAAAGGTCATTTGAGGTCACCAGAGGTCAAAATGTGAAAACCTTGTATACACAATATCTCAAGAATGGTAACTGTGACTGATGTCATACAAGGTGTGTTGGTTGGTCATATTGAGTAGATGATCCCTATTGTTTTTGGTGGAGGTCAAAGGTCATTTGAGGTCACCAGAGGTCAAATGGTAAAAACCTTGTAAACACAATATCTCCAGAAGGGTAACTGTGGCTGATGTCATACTTAGTGTGTGGGTTGGTCATAGTAAGTAGATGATCCCTATTGTTTTTGGTCGAGGTCAAAGGTCATTTGAGGTCACCAAAGGTCAAACTGGAAAAACCTTGTAAATACAATATCTCTAGAAGGGTAACTGTGACTGATGTCATACTTGATGTGTGGGTTGGTCATATTGAGTGGATGATCCCTATTGTTTGTGGTGGAGGTCAAAGGTCATTTGAGGTCACCAAAGATCAAACTGTGAAAACCTTGTAAACACAATATCTCCAGAAGCATAACTGTGACTGATGTCATACATAATGTGTGGGTTGGTCATATTGTGTAGATGATCCCTATTGTTTTTGGTGGAGGTCAAAGGTTATTTGAGGTCACCAAAGGTCAAACTGTAAAAACCTTGAAACACATTATCTCTAGAAGGGTAGCTGTGACTGATGTCATACGTGGTGTGTTGGTTGGTCATATTGAGTAGATGATTCTTATTGTTTTTGGGTGGAGGTCAAAGGTCATTTGAGGTCACCAGAGGTCAAATGGTAAAAACCTTGTAAACACAATATCTCCAGAAGGGTAACTGTGGCTGATGTCATACTTAGTGTGTGGGTTGGTCATAGTAAGTAGATGATCCCTATTGTTTTTGGTCGAGGTCAAAGGTCATTTGAGGTCACCAAAGGTCAAACTGGAAAAACCTTGTAAATACAATATCTCTAGAAGGGTAACTGTGACTGATGTCATACTTGATGTGTGGGTTGGTCATATTGAGTGGATGATCCCTATTGTTTGTGGTGGAGGTCAAAGGTCATTTGAGGTCACCAAAGATCAAACTGTGAAAACCTTGTAAACACAATATCTCCAGAAGCATAACTGTGACTGATGTCATACATAATGTGTGGGTTGGTCATATTGTGTAGATGATCCCTATTGTTTTTGGTGGAGGTCAAAGGTTATTTGAGGTCACCAAAGGTCAAACTGTAAAAACCTTGAAACACATTATCTCTAGAAGGGTAGCTGTGACTGATGTCATACGTGGTGTGTTGGTTGGTCATATTGAGTAGATGATTCTTATTGTTTTTGGGTGGAGATCGAAGGTCATTTGAGGTCATGAGAGGTCAAACTGCTCTCAAACTTGTCATGTGGATAATTCATGTTTGATATATATAACCATGTTGCAAGGATTCACAAAGCCTTTTGACTTTTTGGTGTTTTTCATTTTGACATGGTCCCTTCCCTTCTCCACTGAGTTGCTTTTGTTGGTAAGTGATTGTGTGTGTATGAAAAAAGTAGATATCGGCAAGGAATCACTAAGTCATTTGACTTTCTGGTTTTTAACCTGTTTTGCGACAGAAGAGGTTTCACATTTTCATCCATTCAGGAAGTAAAATGGTTGATGAGTGTCCCCGGGACAAAAGTTTCATTGGGCCCTTTGTTTTTTTTAGTCAGAGATATTCCAGCTCAATAAATACAGTGTTCTAATGGTCTGGAAAATGTGACAAAATCTGAAATTTATTTACACTTTCCATGTCTGGTAACTGTCAAAAGATTCATCATTTTTACAAGATAAACAATTTCCTTCCTATCATCATCGTCATTGTGCCATTATTCAGTAATCAAAGTTAGTCATGATGTTGGTAGTAAAATTGTCTTGTATAAAACAGCATGAAATAGTTGTGCAATTTTATTTTTCACTGAGGTGCAGGAACCTCTGAAATAGTTTGTGTGGTATTTGTGAGGTTTCTAACCACAAATCATGATGTTGGTTTTTTTTTTCCCTTCATGGTCCACACAGTGTATTTTGTAATACACCCTCTGAATCACCCACCATCTTTACAATGTAGTACCAATTTATTTTGTATAACCCACAGCCCCTGCTCCAACCACAAAGAAAGGGCGCAAGGCGGCAGCACAGGCTGCGGCTGCAGCTGCCGCCGCTCAGCAGCAGGTACCGGCAGCCCAGCCTCCGACAGTGGGTATGGTACCTCCCCTGATGGGACAGATGCCCCCTGGTGTACCTCCGGGTATGATGAACCAACCTCCTCCAACCATGCAACAAATGCCTACCATTCCAGGTAAAACTTCAAACACTTGCGCAGAATTAACCTTGGCTAAATATTATATGCTCATTACTTTCTTTCCTACATGCTAATGATACATAAGCGACACATTTTGCAGAAGAGCTAGTCCATTGTCCTTATCAAGGACAACAACCAGTGAAGTCATTTATTACCAATTTGTATTTTTGTGCCCTTAATATTTCGAGTTGTCCCACTGTGGTCAAATCTATTGTAATTTGAATGTCAGACATACAGACATTGTTTGAATAATTCTAGTTCAAGGGATTGGTGACTTGAAGTCAAACTTGATCTGATCGTTTTAATAATAGATGTTGTTTTAATGGTTTATCCTTTGTTCAGCTCCAGATGTACCAAACTCCATCCTCTTCTTGACCAACCTACCAGAAGAAACGACAGAGTTGATGTTGGAGGTCCTCTTCAAGCAGTAAGTGATAATTTTCTCGTCTGTCCTCCTAGTTCACCATCCATCTTCCCACAGACCCTCGTCTTACCCTCATCTCACCATCTCTAGCCTGTGTATCTTCAGAGAGTAATAAACATCTCCAGTTATTATGATTAGGTCTAAACCACTGACCCATCAAGTTGTCCGATTTTGAATGTTTCTCTCGCTTACCTCGAAAGAGTTTGAAATACAAATTATATCCTTGTGTAGACCTCTGCTAGGTTGATAACATGGTGTGGTTATAACGACAGGCTGGCTTGAATGGGAACAGTTATGCTAGAGTGTTTAAGGGTGCATAGTGTTGGTGTTTGTCTGGTGCATGGTGTTGGAAGTGTTTAATTCATGGTGTTGGAAGTGGTTGATGCATGGTGTTTGTGTTTGGGTGCATGGTATGGAGTATATTCTGGTTTGTTTGAATATGTGTATGGGTTCACAGTGCTGGAGTGTTTACATGGGTGCATGATGTGTTTACAGGTGCATGATGTTGGAATGCATTTTGGTGCTTAGTATTTGAGTGTGTGAATTGTTTCATGGTATTGGTCAGTGAATATTGGTAGATGAATATAGACTGTGTGTATGTTACATGGTATGTGTATTTCTTCTCACTTCGTGTTCCTTTTCACAGATTCGATGGCTTCAAGGAGGTCCGTCCAGTTCCCGGAAGACATGATATTGCCTTTGTAGAATTTGTCAACGAGACTCAGGCTGGCAAAGCAAAGGACTCGCTACAAGGATTCAAAATAACTCCGACAAACCCACTTACGATAGCTTTTGCCAAGAAGTGAACCTCAGTAACTCTTCAAAAGTTCCCTCCAAAGAAGTTACACAGGCTATTATCGTTTAGGTCCTGGTGTGTGAAAGGCAATATGCAAAGACTTACATATTCAGTTTTTGTCTGTATCCTTGGTTACTCCCTCTTCTGGTTTAGTAATTTACTGTAAAATGCGCTGTCGACATAAGCAATAGACATTGCTCTTTTGTCCATCTGTATATCCTGGAAAACTTCTGCTTTAATTAAAATGAGAAACCTCGAGCAATATCCGTGGTGGTTTGTAAAATTGGAGGCGGTTGCAGGTCAGTGAAAGAAAAGTGAATGTAACATGGAAACACGATTGGTCATCTTGTTGTGGTCGCATGGAGTAAGAGGAGAATTGAACTTAAAGGCAAGTACTTTGTGGACCGAAGGCATTGCACAAAGCCTACTTTGTGATTTTCTTATGTTTCAGAACTTTTTTTTACTTTCTGTATGTATTGCTTGAAAACTGGCATTGCACAGTTGCCTGAATACAAAAAGAGGTATCCCAAGAACCAGAAAATTTTAGCAATCATTTGCTTGTTTATCAATTATTATCAATATCATGATCTGTGTTTCCTCAGTAGCAAAGCGATGTTTGTTTGGGTGTGTATGGTATAGTGGTACCAAATAATTCAGTCTTGTTCTCTGGAGTCCATGGAAGGACAATGAAATCAGGTCAAATACGAAGAACAGTTTTATATTGAATTTTCTGTCAAACGTTGTTTTGCCAGTGGTGAAGTCATTTTAAAAATCCAAGTGTTTGTCAAATTTTTAAGGTGGGTTGCAGTCCCTGAGTTTTCTGCAGCAAAAAGGGGAAGAATTTTCACATCAGTTGTTAAATCATCGATGGTATCGCGGTTGTAAAAGAGGTTATTTTGTACCTGGTGAAGCTGGAGATAAAATCCAGCATCATTGCTTTGTCTCTGCAGTATGCACATAACACTTCCTCTGCAATGATCATAAATTTGTTTGATCAGTCTCCTTGTCGCAGTAAATGTTAACTCTTCCAAAAGTGCCACAGTTGTGTTGAATGAAGAAATTTCCTGGCGAGGGGTGGAGCATAGCACCCGTAGGCTCCGCTCTTCGCTCCTCTCCACAGCTTTACCAGCTCTGCCACCGCCTCTCCCTCGGGCCAGAGGTCGATGTCGGATCCTCTTTTCGCAAGTCGTCCGATTCCATGGTTTGTGTATCTTCTGAAGCCTAATGGTATAACAGTCGCTAAAAGAGCATTGCACTTATCGGGTTAATGAGGTTAATAACAAAAATTTGTGACATAGTAAGGTGTTTAACCTGATATTTTTACAGAGTTCATGGTTGTAGTCGTAACAAATTTCATTCGGTTGCATGTTGAGCCGCCTTTGTTAGGTGTTTATGATTTTCCATTCTGGAGAAAAAGTATATTTAAACAGAAAATCCTGGAGGCCGGCCAGACACTTATAGCATGTGAAAATGGAAAGTATTGTTGCAAATTTAAAGTGACATCGAGAATCTAAGATATGCTGAGCATCGTTTCCAGGGTGATCAAAGAACTCTGTTGTGTTGAAAAGTTCATTCGGTTCACAGGTAGTTCAGTAAGAAAGTACACCTAGCAAACATGAATTTTAAATTTTGCAACATTCGATAGATACTATTTCTATTACCACTGTCCAGTCATTAGTGTTGTTAACTCAGCAGAACTCCAAAAAGATCATTGTATTATGTGACCACATACGTGGTAAGTACGGAGGGTGTGGAATGAGTGGTTAGGTTTGAAGAACGGATACACACCAGAACTGAAGTAAGATAGAATGGCATGAAATTGACTCTGTTTGATCAACAAATGCCAATAAAAATATCGCATCAGTAATCTCTTTCCAGGGATATTTTAGTTTTTCAGCATTCTCCATTTTTTTTTTTTTTGACTCATGTAGTGTGTTATGTACAATAAATTTGACAGAAACAACAAATTGTATGAGTGCTGCGGTTTTCTTCTTTGTCAACAGCATGGAATCAATGAATGTATTCACTAGATTGATGTTGATTTGAAAGAAATACACTGAAGAAAAGTTGCAATTTTTGAGCTGGTGACTGTACCAACACTAATTTTTAATTGTCATAGGTTTGCATAGCAAAAGAGGTCTGTTTTGATTCCCCCAGTGAATCTTTCCTAAGGGATTAATGCCTTCCCCAGTTACCTCTGCTTTATGTCTCATCTGAGCCTTCTCGACCCCGGGCGGATCCAAGGGCCAAAAAAAAGTTCATGGAATTTATATCTTTTGAAGTTAAAATGTTCAAAGAAGGAATTTTGCAATTGTACACTTGTTCCACAATATCACATTTGAGGTCATTCAGTTACATGAGCTTTTTACACTCCCCCCCCCCCCCCTCCCATACAACACTGTACCACCAGTTTGTCTCCTTTCCAAAAAAGTACTTGACTATGCAGGCCCGTATGCAGCTTTTTCAGTGAGGGGGTTCGGTTTCACCACAAGTGGAACATTTTACCCGACAATTATGACCAACAAATCAAAACTCATTGTATATGTTGCTAACGTAGGCCTACTATCATAGGCTGAGCGGAACTCCAGATCTTGTGGGGGTTCGTCCGAACCCCCCCCCCCCCCCCACCAGGATATGGGCCTGTTATAGGCTACTTGTGATCTGTCGGTGTTCGCAACCCCTTACACCTACCCGTTTTCGGATCGACAGCACTGGACTGTCACCAGCAACTCCCGCTAAAATCAGTGAAAGATCTCCAGGTGCTGACACTCATGCCCCACCATCCCACTCCCTCCTTTTTCGATGACCAACAATTTTTCATGTCTCGCTGCAAATGATCTTGACAGTCAAATACTCCGAAAAAATGAGCAAACATGGAAAATATTCTTCCCAGATGCTGGGAGATGGCGTTTAAGCGCATCAGGAACCCCAAATGCTTCTCGCACTCTTCGACCGATAGTGTGCACTGGCACCCCCCTCCCCCCCTTCTCCGTTCTCGCACAAAAGACAGGATCCCCGTCTGATCTCTACTTGCAACCAGCAAGGATACCATTCCACACTAAAACTGCTACAGATAACGACGAAAGATGTCACTGTTCACCGTAACTACAATGATGATAACTTGAATTAATGTCCCTGCAACACTCTGTGGTGGCCGAGAGAAGGCAAAATATTTCTAGAGAGTGCATTATTTGAAAAATTCGACTTGCAAACAGTAATATAGCGAAGCTTCGAGACATTAACTCGAAATTTGTGATCTACAATTTCGAGATAAGTCATTTCAAAATTTTAAGTTGAAATTTCGAGTTTTTTTTTTTTTTTTTTGTCTTTTGGCCACGGTAAAATTCCACCTCCACAAGCAAGTTTTTTAAGCTTAGGCCTACACGAAAGGATTCTCCATCGTTTCACATGCCTATGCGTTATTTTCTTCCCGTTGACAACTGGAATGGTGAATGATAAAGCCCCTGAACTGAGAGGACAGTATTAGATAGTGGCTACTATCAATTGGCCGATTTCATCCCAGCACTATCAGTGACGTATAAGCAATCGGACTATTTCAAACAGTCTGCGATGGTGTATATAGTTGTGCGTACTTGATATGTTTAACCAGAGCCACGATTTGTCTCACAAGCATTAGTCCTGTAAAAATAATTCAATATTTTGCGTCAGTGATATTAAAGTTTCCATAGCAAGAAATAAAAATGTCAGAGGGGACTAATTTTAAATTTTCAGTTACAGGCCTGTAATTACAGGGCTGTCAGTCTCACTATAGTGTTGTTTGTAAGGTCATGAAATCTGTTGTTAAAAGGTCTATGGTTAGTTTCTTCAGTAAGCCTAGTTATTCTTTAATCAGAATGTCTCAACATGGCTTTTGTCAGAAAAGGTCGTGCCTCACCAATATTTGGAGTTCATGGAAGATGTTACTAGTTCATTGGATAAGCAGAAGTATGTTGATGTTGTTTTTCTGGATTTTCAGAAAGCTTTTGATAAGGTTCCCTCACCAGCGTCTTTTGCTTAAATTAAAGAGTATGGGTATCTGTAGTAATTTACTGACCTGGATTCAGAATTGGTTATGTAATAGGAAACAGAGGGTGGTTTTAAATGGTTGCGCTTCGTCTTCTTGGCAACAGATTACTAGTGAGGTCCCCCAGGGGTCTGTGTTGGGTCCTCTCCTGTTTATTGCTTTCATTAATGACATTGATGCTGATATTGTGTGTAGAGCCAAGAAGTTTGCTGATGACACTAAACTGTATTCTGAGGTCTCCTCTGAAGGTAATTCAAAAAGTTTTCAGAAGGATTTAGACAAGGTTTTCACTTGGTCTCAGGAGTGGCAAATGCTGTTCAATATTGATGAATGCAAGGTAATGCATATTGGCAATAACAATCCTAGGTATTCGCGTACACTTTAAATGGACAGTCACTGCAAGAGGTTTCTGTTGAAAAGGACTTAGGTGTACACATAGATTCTTCTTTACAGCCAGCTAAGCAGTGTGTTGAAGCAGCTAAAAAAGCAAATAGGATTTTAGGTATGATTAAGAGAAATTTTAGTTTCCTTAAGCAAGACATTGTTGTTAGACTCTATAAGCAGTTGGTTAGACCCCATTTAGAGTATGCTGTTCAAGCCTGGAACCCATATTTTTCTAAAGATAAGGAGTTACTTGAGAAAGTCCAGCGCAGGGCTACTAGATTGATTAGGGCCTTCAAGGGCGTTCCCTATAACAGCAGATTACGTCTTTTAAATCTCACTTCACTTGAGCTGAGAAGAGAGGATTTGACACAAGTCTATAAGATTGTTCATGGATTTGATAGTTTATCATTTTCTGATTTCTTTTCAAGTTTGCTAATAGTAAAATTACTATAAGTCATTGTCTTAAACTCCAGAAGGTTCAAAGTAGGATCAGTATTCGTCGTTACTTCTTTTCTCAGAGGGTAGTGAATGAGTGGAATGGGTTGCCTGAGGATGTAGTGATGTCAAAAAGTGTAAATGGGTTTAAGAATGCACTGGACAAGTACTTTAAGATCTGCTGACCGGGGTTGATTTTTGTCACCTTTTTTTTCAGGGTCCTTGATGGGGACTTAATTGTTCCTCCTGATCCTTTTTTTAAACTAAACTAATTTTTTGCTTGGAAATATTCCTAGTTCACATAAGCCCCAAGTACGTCTTGTTTGCTCTACTTTTAAAGCCAATTTGGAAGTTTATACTTTCCTTAAGTGAATGCTCGTCGAGAATCTTATATCATGATCCCACATCATGACTTTATTCTTTTAATCCGGTTCAGCGGGTAACCAGAGACTGAGGGGATGGACCCCGAGGATCACATTCCTCAGTCAGCTGTGGTCAGTTTCGTGGGGGCGTAGCGAATGTGAAAGGTCGCCTGCGGAGATTGGGACGCCGATTTCCAGGGATCAGCTGGGTATCTTTATTTAAAGAGAAATGGGGCGTTTAGAATACACTAACATGACATGCAAAAGAAAATAGCAGTAATCATTGTTAAACCATTCCGTGTAATCAATAAACATCTACCAAAACTTCATCTCCTCAAAACATTTTGCATATGATGAGTAATGGAAGATGCATCATTTGAATTTTGAAAAGTTTGGGTGAACAAATTAGTTTTGAGCAACAAATAACTGAAGTTCTGTCTGTGAGAAGCTTATTTCTTGAACAGAAGACTACTGTCCTTCCTTATTTTGAATAATCTATCGTTCCACGTCCTCAAACATTGCTTTTAAAAATATGGATGTTTTCTCTAAAACAAACGCCCTATTTCCCTTCAAAGAGTTTTTGGATACGTTTCGCGCCGAATGATGGTGGTGCTCACTAGGGTAGTTTTCCCACATTTTTAACTATCATGATAGTGAGAATGGACGTCGTTTTAGCCTCGTCTCCCAGAGGAAGGTTGCACCCACATCCCCATCCGTAAAGAGGCAGGGGTGACCCAAACATAGACTTACCGTTTTGGTTCGACAGAGTAACTTCGAACCGACATTGGAACAGGGCCGCCGAGAGCCGATCCGCGGCCAAGTACAAAGCACAAGCGCGGAAAACTCACACCGCCGATAGTAATGGATTCACATACAAAATCACGGCGGAACCAAAAAAAAGTTGTGGCGTGGGAGCATGAGTATCACAGGAATTAGAGTTTCAACGTAGGAATCTTACCACAAATATTTGCGGAGTGTCACCATCATTTGACGAGGAACTTATAATATTTTTTTGTTCGACTTTGCAGCCTCCCATGTATGGCCGGAAACGGAACTTTCGGGATCTTCCAAGCTGCATATATCTTAGCCTTAAAATAGTCAAGCATGTCTACAATTTCTCAATTAATGAGAAAATCAATCTAAGAAGAATGCTAAATTGGTAATTAATATGATATGGGTTGAGATGATACAAGAACCATCGCCATGTGCATCCTGTTCACTTATCCTTGTGGTAAATAGTAATTAGGGGGGTGTACATAGACCCCACATTTTTCATAAGATGGCTGACTAGTTTCATACCAGTACCAGTATCATCCGTGGCTTTCAATAATTTTGTGAAGACTTTCATTTATGAAGATTTTACGAATCATAAAGTGCACATTCACTCCATGCATATCTGTGCATGGAATTATTAATAAATTACACAAACTGAAAAACTTTTAATTGAAGTATTTATTTAAATGAAACTAGTCTGACTATTATTTAATTCAGAGATAATTTATTGATTTAATACGATCAGTTTTTACTCTTTTTTATTTTACATCGAATGTAATATGTTCGAGGCACTCGCTTCTCTTTGAATAAAATACATTAGAGCTAATTAAGCTACTTAACTTTTGAATATTAGGAAAGGGCCACAAAAGTGAAACCTTCTTTATCTAATTTTCACTTCAAGTGTGTAGACTGGGCTTCGCGTCCAGTTGCAGGCTATTCCGGGCCGATTCCATGACATATCATTACGGGTCAATTCCGAGTCCAGAAAAGGAAAACTGGACTGAGAGTCCAGAATTGAGTCTGAGTCCGGACTGGGGCGTTACAGCCCTGGGTCATATAGTATAGTTAATAATACTAACATGATAGCCCACCGGTATATACATGCACAGTTTACCGTTTCAGTTTGCTGATATATACCTGCAGATGGCATCCCTTAGCTTGTAACGTTAGCACTTACAGAGGCGAGTTATCAGTTTAGTTTAGTTTAGGTTAGTTTAGTTTAGTTTAGTTTAGTAGAAAAAGGATCAGGAGGGACAATTAAGTCCCCATCTAAGACCCTGAAAAAAAAATACAAAAATTAAACCCGGTCACAAAGACTGGCTACTTGTCCAGTGCATTCCTTGAACCCATTTACACAGCATCGTTGTTAACTCATTCCTAACATAAAGTTTTCCTCAGAAAAGATCTTGTTTGACTAAACATTTGGAATTCTTGGAAGATGTTTACTAGTTCTTTGGATAGTTGTAAGCCGGTTGATGTTGTGTTTTTTTTTATTTCCAGAAGACCTTCGACAAGTTAATCGCAAGGTCTGGGTATTGATGGTCAGCTTTTGGGTTGGATTAAGGAATGGTTAAGTGATCGTAAGCAGAGTCTTTAGTGGCCACGCTTTTGATTGGGCAAATGTTATTTTTTAGTGTTGTGCCTCAGGGCTCTGCTTTCGGTCCTTTGTTATTTCTGGCATATATTAATGATCTGGATGATACTGCTCGTTCTTCGGTCAACTTGAAGAAATTTGCTGATGATACAAAAATCTACCCTGATAGTTTTTCTTAAGATAAGCACGGATGAAATAATCTTGATAAAATTTACAAGTGGTCGGAAGATTGGCAAATGTTGTTTAATGTCGCCTACAAAGTTGCCTACATTAGCAACATATATAATGAGTTTTAATTTGTCGGTCATGATTGTCGAGTAAAATTTCCACTTGTGGTAAATTCGACCCCCCCCCCCCCCATGAAAAAGCATGCGGACCTGATATTATTAGACGGAACTTCAAATTTCTTCACAGTAAGCCGATTTTGTTGTGAGAATCTACCATTGTAACCAGTTCGCTAGGCCCCATCCCTGCAGGGAGTATGCAGGTTTGGAATCCGTATTTTTCAAAGGACAAATTTATTTTGGAAATAGTTCAGAAAAGCTACCAAACTGATTTCTTCCATGACTGCACTGAGCTGTTGGTAATCATAACAGATTAAAGATACTCTGTCTTACATCCCTTGAGCCTAATCTGCGTCTTATGTGTTGGTAATTTAGTTTTCAATGATATTTTTTCTTTATTTTCAGTGGTCTAATTCAAGGAGTTCGCGTGGTCACAGATGAACTCCAAAAGATACACTGTAGGCTGGCTGTTCGAAAATACCGTAGTTTTACAAATAGTTACGGATGAACGGAATGGTCTACCAGAGTCTGCGGAGTGATATAAGAGTGTCAATGCCAAAAAGTGTGCTTGATAAATCAATAT
The DNA here is from genome assembly GCA_021234535.1 of Stichopus chloronotus. Classification (NCBI taxonomy): domain Eukaryota; kingdom Metazoa; phylum Echinodermata; class Holothuroidea; order Aspidochirotida; family Stichopodidae; genus Stichopus; species Stichopus chloronotus. The sequence continues at coordinate 13,419,691 of CM037833.1, forward strand.
TTTTGGTATTGTGGGAGATTATGACTGTTTTTCTCTCAGGGATCTTTTCACTCTGGGTCTTTTTAAGAAGAATTCGTCCTTTCTGACTCTTTACTAACTAAAATAAACTTGAAGAGAAATTAATAAGACGGACCACAAATCACCAGTCCTGTGAACCCCGCCTTTTGACCAAAAAGTATATCCCCATATGACATGCATATATGATGGTATTTTTAGAATACATTAGGTGGCTATATTCAATATGCATTTGCTATTGAAATGAGGGACGTCCAGTATACTCAACTAAAATATTATGATCGCTACAACTGATACGATTTAAGTATTCTTGTAGCCATTATACACATCAAGTGTATGTCTGCTATTATGGGGTGGACACTTTTTCACCGTACTTCTTTTCATTCCATAAAATGAATATTTTAGTAGTGTATAAAATTAGTTTCACTGCCTCGACATGAATATGCATGGACACCAGTACTTTCCCTAAAATGTTTTGCTCATCAGAGTTGAAGCACAAAAAGGTGTACCAAATAAGGTTCAGATTGTACCTGAGAGGGCGTCTGGAAGTTTAGCGCTTCCAGGGGTCTATGTAGGGCCTTGAACCCCCGAAGAAGGGATTTCCCGCTCCTCTTTCCATGATTATCTCATCCAATCACTCACCTTGGCATCTCTCAGAAAAGGTTTTGAGCAGATACAAAATCAAGTATACGCCTCCGCCTCTCTCCCATCTACATCCCCGTTACTCTCACTTTTTTTCCTTTCTCCCGTCGATCGTCCTATTTAACACCCATCTTTTTTCTCACCCGTTGCTATTACTCACACCCATCCCTTATTTAAAGATTTAAGCTTGGGTTGAGGGATGAGGACTGCATATGGGAAGGGGCCTTATAAGAGGTCTTGACGCCCTGTTTCTTGACGCCTTATTTCAGGCAGCGTTTCTGTGTTGCTATCTGATTGTATAGGTTCCACCCAGCAAGTTTCTCGCTGGATCTTTCTCTACATAAATGTATTTGGCGCCCTCACCAAGTCTTTTGGATTCAGGATTCTCATCGCCAGTAAGTGAAATGTGAATTATCCCCTGTATCCGCTATTATCTCAGGCTCATCAATATCTGGATGACTGAAAAACCCTCAGCTTGTAACAATATTAATATTTTGTAATAATTTTGTCAATCTTGTAAAGCTGTGGTTATTTTTTATGATGATATGCTATCAGTTAAAAACCTGTTACCTTTTGGTCATTAGCCACGCATAATCAATAGTCATGTACAGTAAACGTAGTTTATGGAGTTAGGCTACGATTTAAGTTGACTGGTAAGTTAGACCTATCCATGCAATTGTCTAAAGTGCGGCCTCGCATTGATACCGATCTGTGGTTAATAGGAGAATGATGCACCAAAATGTCAGCTCTGTCAGTCTATGAGTATGATCCTGTATCAACACTGAATTGCCCAGTGCCAGGCAACTGACGTTCGGCAGTTAACGTCACACAGCCTACTACTTGCTAGCTGGGTGCAGAAGTACAGTAGGCCCTAGGCCCAACTTAGTAGTAGTACAACAGTATACTAAATTAACAGAGTTAACACAAGACTAAGACATCATTGCTACTGTTAGGCCTAACTTTAGTCATTAATGGGCCGAACAGCGTAATCTAGGGACAGGGGCTGCATATTGTTACTAATGTTAGGGCTGCAAGTGCAAGGTAGAGGACCAAATGGACAGTGTTATCTTGAAATAACCCATTGCTCTGGAAGTTTCAATACTAGTTGTCGGGATCTTGCCTACACAATGTCGGGTATGCACATAGGTTACAGGCATGGAGGCAAGGCTTAGGCCTAATTCATCAGATAACTGGACTCCTAGCTGTTCTAAATTTTCCATCATTGAAAATTTTGTGCAAAGGGAATAAAAATCATAGCCTCTATATCAAATGGTAGCCTGAATTTTTTAATAAGACAAAGGCTATAATATACAGAATAAAAATACAGGTATTAGTACAGTACAAAATGTAGAATCTATTTTGGAAGTACATGAATGATTAAAATGATTGGAATCCATGCTATTTTTACCATGATCCCATCACAAAAATGGTTCCTTAACATTCAACATACGTAGCAAGTGAATAATTTATCCAGTATCGCATCTCATTTTGCTGCAAAAGTAATAAGATTGCTAGACAAATTGAATACTGTGTAGCAGTGTACAATAACTGTACTAGGGTTTTCTCTGATTTTGAAGTATGGAAGAAAACCCAAACTGTTATGCAAATTTTGAACACTAAGTTATTCCCTGATATCATTACATTAATACTGCAGTGTCTTTGGTGCATAATTTTTATAGGCAGGGTAGCACCAGTTTTTACTGCTTTTACTTGCATGCATATTCCATCAGGCTCTCATCCAGAAATTTAGTTGTTTTGGCTTTTTGAACTTAGTAGAATGTACTTTTTAACAAAAAACAATTAGAAGCTGGAATTTTGCACAAAGTGGACATTTAAGATTGCCCAGCACTCAAAATCAAATAGGCACAACCCTGTTCATGTAGAATTGTCTTAAAGCCAGACTGCTTTTGAATTCAGAAATTTGTCAATTAAAGAAATTTTAAACTGTCCATACACACATATTTAAATTGTAAGCAAATGGTATTTTGGGTGAGAGGTGAGTAAACTCAAACTTGTGAGAAACAAATATACAGTACAGTGTCACATTTCAAAGGTTTGAATGTGCAGATGCACATATCGTGCTTCAAGGTTTGAATCTAGACAAGTATAGTACAGTTGCAGTGATGTGACAGACTGTCACTTACATGACTGACTGTCACCCTAATTGTCATCATGTGACTCATCATCTGACTCATTGTCATTGAGTTTTATTCTAAATGATCACGATTCTGACTGGTTCTGTCTGTTATCGTCAGTTCAGTAGTTCTTCTCAGCTCATCTTTTCTGTAAAGTGTCATCGTCATTTCCATGGTAATCTTAATACTTATGCCATTTCTATCATCTGAATAGTTTGAGGACACCTGACAGTCACCATGGCGATCGTCAGGCCCATTCAGACCATCAAAATTGTCAAGAAGAGGAGAAAGAGGTTCAGGAGGCACCAGAGTGACAGATTTATGAGAGTCAAGGTAAGAACAATGAACATACATACATACATACATACATACATACATACATACATACATACATACATACATACATACATACATACATACATACATACATACATACATACATACATACATACATACATACATACATACATACATACATACATACATACATACATACGATTCTATAATTTAGTTTGTTTTGTATGGTTAAGTTTTATGTATGACATAAAATGAATGCAATAGAATCTATGTATCCTCTCACTTCAAACGATAACTGCTTTCCTGACATTGCTCAGATGTGGACATGAGCAGAATCTGGGTGTTAGTAGCTAGCACGGCTGGAAAAAGTGTAAATTTCCCAGGAGGCTAATTACAATACAGTCGGATTTGCCGCCACACCTAACATGACGCCTACGGCGTCATTCAATAGGGAAGAGATTGTCATACCAGCGTGGGGGATCAATGGGCCCGCCATAAGGGCCCCTTGTGGAGTCCATGGGCGACCACGGTAGGGTCCAGGCCTCCAAGGTGCAAAGCCTTGGAAACTCAGCGATTTTAGCATTTATTGAAGTGTCCGAATCATTTGAAATCCATGCTTAATTTCAACTCAGTTTTCAACAAGTTGCAAAATGTTATTGTATCGGGTGAAAACAGGATAGTTCGATCAGGAAAAAATCATTGATATTGCATCAAAATAAAAAAATTCTACGGAATGTCGCACATGTCATGTAAAGTAAACTGTGTTACATACATTCTTGAAGTTGAAATGTCCCTAAAATTCTCATGAAAAGAATCACGTAAGATCGTGTGCAGTCTTCCGAAAATTTTAAGTAATTCTATCCTAACGTAGTGGGTGTAAAATCGAATAGCCTAACCACCTTGGAATTTCATGTTTCCGTATTACAGGGCACAACTGACATTTTGTAAGTTGCAGGCTTCAGAGTTTTTCAAGGAACATGGAACTTTCTTTTGTTTTGTTCATTGATCCCAGTCACTTTAAAATGTTTAGACTTAAGGTTTGAAGGAGCAGACTTGGTTTCGTGAAGGGTTTTGGACAAAGAAATATGCGTTCATTTTTGCATTTGTGTTGGTTACGATATGTCCGCTAGCTGTCATTCTGCAGATAATTTGCGTGTGCAGACCTAAGGCAGGCCTAAGCTTATGCTTTTTAATTGACATTGTAATGTAGTAAAGTAGGTATACGTAGAATCTTCTGGAAACATTTGTCAACATTGTGGGTTTTTTTTTTCAGATAACTTGAAAAATATTGATCATGAGTAAAAAGTAAGCACATGCGTTTACAGGAATAGTAATTTACTTTAATTTTTGGTGAAGATTGAACATGGATGGGGCATTTGGGATACACATTTGAATGGATTTATTGACCAGTCATTTTCAGACGTAACTATATAGGAAACCACATGTATGATCTTTACCATTCTGTGAGCGAAAGTTTGAACAAGATAAACACAGCCGGAAGTAAAAGCTTTATGGGAAAATGATATTTTGAGAACGTTTAAAACGTTCTTGGTCCTTCAGCATGTGCAATGCGTATGTTACTCACGTTATACGCCGCATTAAATTCCTGTTACAAGTTCATGTTTTTTTGGTTAATATAACTTGCTTACAGTTCTGTGGCCATTTCGTAAGCTATGTGGATATACCTAGTGTTGAGTCTGTGATTGGGGGTTGCGGAAAATTCCTCGCCACGTGCTTCACATTATGTACAACAAAACTGCGTACTTTACCGGGCATATCGCGCACAAGTTAGCAGTTTAGTAAAAAGAAAAAAGTTGGGGACAATGACAGATTAAAATTAAGTAACAATGGCACAAAACAGTAAAAACAAAACAAAGCAAGAGATGGAGAGAACAAGGAACATTCCATAATACCATATACCTATCTGGATAGACAGTTGCAAGGCCGATTGGCTGATGATATTACATGTACTTTCCATCACGTAAGGTAAAGTGAAAACAACAAAAAGACGAATGGATTACGTGCACTTTTTTTCATCTCCTTACGACAAATTGGAAACATGCTTGTTGGTAGAAAAATAAAGTTACACCTTTCCCATAAGTCCCGCCAAAAATAACCTCATTGATTCAAAGATGGGAAAAATGCACTAAGTATGGCTTTTACCACAGTTTTTAGCCTATTCACATTTGATTCTGTGCTGTGGTCTGCTTCCAATTGCAACCCGCACATGTCATGTTAACATTGCAAAGTTCCGTTGCAAGTACATACTGTACAGGATCTTTGCCTACATAGCACTAAATAACAGCTCCCTGGATTGATTTGCGTAGCCCTCTGACTTTTGAACGATCGTTGAAGGCAAAGAAAATCGGGTGAAAACGTTTTCAGTAGCTGTGAAAGGGATTTTTCTATTATTTGGTCCTCTACAGGTTTTTCATAGGGTGGAAGAAAAAGTTCTGTTTTTTTTTTTTTTTTTTATGATTGTATCTTTTTCACTGTCGCGTGGATTTCCTGCGAGATGCAAAATTTTCCAGGAAGTAGCCTCCCGGCTTCCAGACTTTTTCTAGCCCTGATAGCTAGTAGAATGAGGACATGAGTGGGATGTGGACATCAGCAGAGCTAGTAGAATATCGATGTTGGAAGCTAGTAGAGCAAGAATATGAGTGGATAGCAGAGCATGGACATAAAACCATCTTTGAGTCATATGCAATGACCCAGAATTTTTCCTGAAAAAGTTAGCAGAATTTGGGACTAAGAGAGGAGACAGGAACTGGTGTGTTCCCACGACAACATGTATTGGAGTAGTATTAACTCAAATGTCCTTCTACCTGACAAATTTTTAATCCAAGTATAGATTCACGCCTTCACTGATGTGGATTATTTACTTTTGATGGAGATGGTTGGTGGTGTTTTTTCTATTTCAGTTTCGGTATTTTTTTTAAATTTTCAGCCCAGCTGGAGGAAACCTAAGGGTATCGACAACAGAGTACGACGTAGGTTCAAGGGTATGATGAGGATGCCCAATATCGGTTACGGAAGCAACCGAAAGACCAGACATCTCCTCCCTAATGGATTTAAAAAGTTTGTGGTCCGTAACAAACGGGTGAGTTGCTCCCCTTTAAACATCTCCAGAAAGTCTGGTCATGCAACTTGATTTTAAAATAGCAACCATTAAAGGAGTAGGAAACCCTGGGAATAGAGAATTCCAGTACAGCTAGTTGACAGTCTATAGCTGGGTCTATGATTCTGTGCGACGTTGCCACACAAAAGTTTCGTTTTTTGGCTTGGGACTGCTGTGGACCTCTTTAGTGAAAAATGCCACGATCAAGACAGTTATTTAGGCATATTGCATGTTAAGATAGCATAATATAGGATTCAAGTTTCACTCCTTTCTGACATTCTGTAGGTGACGCTTATTCTTCACATTAAAAAAGGTATGTATTGTAACTGCGCAAAGAGCCCAACGTTAAGCTTTCGTGATTGATTTTTCAAGTATCTCACGAGTTCGCATGTCCATTATATCGATGCACAAGTCTCAGCGGGAAAGTGGTAGATTTTCTATCGTGTTAGTGGGAAATTTAGCAAGGTTTCCTAACCCTGCCCAAAGTTTCATTCAGAGATATTGTTGCATATCCAAGTTACACACCTTGAAATTCAGAGTATGGTGTTCTATTATCCTGCAAGGGGAAATGTGGTATTTTGTCTTCACATCTTGTAGCCTAACAGAAGTTATATTTTTAGTTACCCAACCGACCATGGATTTCAGATCCCATGGTGCTTATTTGGACCCAGTGCAAACACTAATTGAAACCCTAAAAATTAAACACTTTCTCCATTTTTTCTTTTGACAGGAACTGGAGATGCTCATGATGAACAACAGAAAATTCTGCGCCGAGATCTTCCACGGAGTGTCGGCCAGGAAACGCAAGGAGATCGTAGAGAGGGCTCAACAACTGGCCATCCTCGTAACTAACCGTCACGCCAGACTCCGAGGAGAAGAACACGAGTAGTATAATATTCTTGATGATGGTCGCTGGTCTGTAAATTGCTGTATCAATCGAGTCAAAAATACAATTTGCAAAGTTACAAAATATTTTTTGTCGACAAGTATTTTTTGCGTGATCAGTGCTTCGCCATGCCCGAAGTTTCTTTCCTCTTTAAGTCTGATGATGTATTCCATTGCTTTCAAAGCAAATTTTTAGACGAAAAAGGCAGTTAATATGCTCTTCAAGACACAGAAGCTCAAGTGAAAATTCTCTGCATGTTTTTGCAGTTGGTTTAAAATCAAAGGATTGAATTTTCTTTTTAAGTACTATGACATAAATGCAAAGATGTAACAGATAAAGGATGCAAGGATAGAGTCAGTTTCAGTTTAGTTTATTCTGTTAACCTCTCTTGAGGTGTGAGAATCATAATACAATATTTACAAAAAGTTGCAAAGGGAAAAAAACAATACAAGTTATCAAAATACACAAAATACGAAGAAAGAGAAAAAAGAGGAAAAAACAAGAAACACAAGTATGACGTGGGAAGGTGGAAGGTAGCGAGAGACCTAAGCCACCAGTCTAGCAGAAAGGTGAAAAAATTAGCAGAAGGAATTCATAATAATAATTACAAACTTAGTGAGATTTTTTGGAACGGATCTTTTCGTAGTCTGAAAGAGTTGCCTCATTTTAATTGCATTGGGGTTAACTGTAAAAAAACGTTTTAAGTAAATTTTTCTTTCCTTCTGAAACCTATTACATTCAAATAAGTAATGAAATTCATCTCCTAGTTTCTCGGTACTACAATAATGACAAATTCTTTCGTTAAAAGTCAAAGTACTAAAGACAAAATACTGGACTCAGATAAAACAGAATGTACTTAACTGTTGAAAGGAGAACTGTGCAGAACTTGGTACAAAGGAGGATCAATGCCTGTTCATGGTATCACAGGGTAGTCTCCGCTGACTAGAGGGTGGTATGATGGGCAAACGTGAACTTGTGGCGACTTCGGTGACATTTGTCATTCTTAAATAGGAAGACCTGTGCCATCCAGTGGGGAGGGGGTAGAAATGGTAATCCCTCCCCTCACTTGCCACATTTCTACATATCGTTCTTTTTGACAAAAGTGCCCTTGCTGATATATTACACATGAAGAAGGTATTTTTTCAGAGTGTCCCCCCCCCCTCACCTTTTATACCTTTACCCTCACCCCTATGGTAAGAGCGTTACATTGGCCCTGAATTGAGGGGAATTTGATTATGTTATTGTGAACATTCCCCATACAATCGACTGTCTCGAATCACAATCCCTTCCGCTCTTCCTCCCTTCCTCTCCCTTGGTAGTTGAAGCTATCATAGGGGCAAATAGGCCTACGGTATCGACTGTTAGAAGAGTGCCACCGGTTGGCCTACAAAAGCCCAGTGTAAACAGAGTGCCACCATCAGTTGGGGCAAGAGCATATAAGAAAATCCTCAAAGTTTACACACCTCCCAAGTGGTGGAAAACAACCCTTCCCAGGTGTTCTAATTAGCTGCATTTACCATGAAACAGGAATCATACCTGCAATGAAACATGTCTGCCATGTCTCAATAAATCTCTGAAGGTGGGAGTACATATCGGATAATTTGCAATGAAACAGGAACCATTACTTATGCATTCTCTTTCATGTGGAGCATCCTTTTTCCTCTTGGAGTACTTGAGAAAGCATTTGGGGAAGGGGGGGGGGGGGACTAAACTTAACTTTTTTGCCTACTTTTTCATTTGGGTTATAAGTCACATCACACCCAAACCCAAAATTAGGATGAGACACGCGATGGCCATTTCATCAGAAATCTTGAAACTCCAATACTTTGAAAGTGCCATAATTATAAGAATCATGAGAATCATAAGACAAAACAACATGATGTAGAACGTAAAGTGAGTCCATTCTACGGAAGGAACTTAAGCAAAATCTGCATCGAGAGGGGGTGGGGGTGGTGGGTACGCCTTAAGCTAAATCTGCCCCCGAGGCGTGACAAGCCGATGGGGGGGGGGGGGGGGGAAGAGGAGAGCTTCACCCTGGAAAGGTAATAAATAGTTTTTCATTTCAAAGATCAATAGAACTTGAACGCTTCAATGAAGGCTTGCTATGTTTTTGAGTCATAACAATCAGCTATGATTTTCCCAGCGTATCTGGGAATGTCTTGTCCTGTATACCCTTTCATTAAAATTTTAATTGATCGTAAATCACATTTTAATAAATTGGTGATGTTCACGATATCTAAAGGTAATGCTATGAAATAAATGAATGAGAGATTTAACGCGAAATCAGTAAAAGGGGTACAAACTGCAGTAAATAACGGTCCACTAGAAGACACCGTAGAAAATACCTCGGCGACACAAAGTGGGAAAATAGGCATTATGGATACCCAAATAGTCGTACATTGGACCTAATGTTATGACTTTTAACTGACCTTGAACAGAGTGCCCTACCGTGAAAATATGCGAGAAATCCATCTAAAGATTTCTCATTCAGATGAATTGATCTACAATCAACATTAATTGCCCTCTTTATAAGGTTATCCTGTTAATCTATTTATTGCAAAATTTCATCTGAATACTCCCTAATTGCAGATGACAAAATTTAAAGTTTCGGCCGTGAAATGATGTCTCTACGGATACCTTAAATGTCCATTAACGCGTCACACGAAATGATACCCGTATTTCTTGGAAGTATAACATAAAAGTGTAATCTTAATAGTATAACCTTTCAATTAGTACTAACTGCAGATTAATTCATTTAAATGAGAAGTTTTAACATAGATTTCTCACATATTTTCACATTAAGAATGACATTTTGACACCGACTTCCACAATAAGATGAACACAGGAAAGAAATATATCAATATGTGTCAGTTTTATGCCATGTGGGAGCCATTTTCGTAAACTTTATCGACGATCGATGGGTACCCGTAGTATTCCAATGTATATAATCTCTTTCGTTCAACAGGCCAATACTTGAAGGCATTTAATCATCACCCAAGATACTTCTGCTTTTTAGTAGGCAGCCTGTTTAAAATTTGGTGTTGATAATTTAATTTTCAATGATTTTTGGGTAGTCTAGAGTTTCCATGATCACAGATTTAAGCTCTAAAAGATGGGCTGGAGGTTGCATGTTAGCAAGTTCTTCTGATCACAGAGAGTTTTGGATGAATGGAATGGCCTGTCGGAGTCTGTGGTGATGTCTTAGAGTGTTAATGCCTTTAAAATACACTTGATAAATACTGTCGACAGTGTCTGGGGGTGAGTCTTATTGTTTTTTATGGGGGGGGGGGGGATTTTGGGAATGTCTACTCTTTCAGGGTTTCAAGTTACATGAACACATTTTCCTTTCTGACCCTTTACTCACGAAACACTATTGAGCAACGTTCCTGGCGACCAACTTGAACAAAATTGGTAGATGTGTGTGTAAATCGCGCATAAGTCGATCGGAAAGGGACGCTCACGTTCGAAAGGGAATGGTAAGGTATCATGTTCCTGTTACTCCTCAAAGGTCAATGGATCTGAATGCTTATGTCACTTTAGCAATTGCATTCCATAATTATTTTACCGGGCCAGCGGAATTTTGGAATCTGTTTTCCTATTTTAGGGAACAGGTTAAAATTTGAGGCGACATTTACCAGTAAGTTGTCTGTCGATCGTAAATAATATTTAAATAAAATTGGAGATATGGACGATATCAAACGTAATGACATAAAATACATGACGGAGAATTAGAACTGGGTAGAGAAAAAACTGCAGTCCACTAGAAGACACCGTGAAAAATTCAGTCGGGACGGCACCGTGAGAAATGGCATTTATGAGACTCAAATAGTCGTACATTGAACCTAATGTTACAACTCTTAACTGACCTTGAACGGAGGGTCCTACCGTGAAAACATGCGAGAAATCCTATGTTTAAATTTCTCTTTCAAATGACTTTATGTACAATCAACATTAACCCAGTTATTTGTTATGTCATTTTATCAGGATTGTCATTGCATAAATTTGTCTCTATGTCATGTTATTGTTAGTGAAAAAATGAAAAATTGCGGCCGAAAAACGACGTCCTTACGGATACCTTAGGTATCCATTAAGTACAGTCACTTGAAATGACCACTTTCTTTTTAAACAACCGGTAAAACTTTCTGACGACAACTAAGTAACTCCCTTTCAAGTTTTGACTTTTCAAAGAGATGAAAAAATGCCATCAATCTGGTTTCAGTTTTATAAGTATAAAATGATACAGGTGTAAGATATTTTCTTGAACCAAGTGCAGGGCATATTCCAATATGATTTTGTTCGATACTTGAACCAATATGTGGCTACAAATTCAAACTTTCAAATGTTTCTTAAAATTCGTTTATTCAGTTTGAAAATATATATATAAAAAAAATTGTAGAAACACATAACAAAAGGAGTTATGACTTTTCTTTTAACTTAAACATCACGTGACTCAGTGACTTCATTATGTTCTCTGTTAATTTCAACGTACGTTCCCAACACGCTAAGCGAGAAAATAATGGCGAGACAATCCAGATTTATTGATGGTAACTAAACATCGAAATAATTTAGTCCTATATGACACTGAACTCCGTATGCATGTCGATTTAAACATATTTTGTTGAGCAAATCAGGCTACGTTCCTTTCCAATTATAACGGCGTTATGGGTAAATGATAAGGGTATACAGTGGGGAAAGGGAACGGAATATTTCCAGATACTTAATCATGAAATGTCTAGTTTAATAAGAAAACTTTTCAGGACTCCTTTGCTGCATCCTCTACCATTCCTGGTATCGTCCATAGCCTGTATCTTATTTTTCAAATAGTGCTTCTGCTCTACTAAAGTTATCTTTAACTATTAGACGGAGGAGGGGGGGGGGGGGGCGCGGCAGGGACCCCACCCTCCATTCACTCATTGAGAATATCCTACACTCTCCATTTAAAAGCTTTGGATTTACAGGAGGGACCGAACCGCATTTAATATATAATTTCAATATGTACTGACATAAACAAACACACTGCTAACTTATGTATACTAGGCCATGTTAACCTGCCATGGGCCACGGTATACGCCTCTGCAAGGCAAAAAGGGACCGTCATGGCTACACCCCTACCAGAAATATGAATGGGACATGACGTCTTTACTCCTACCAAAGATTTGAATCATGAATGGGACACGATGGGATAGGCCCCTAATTGAAACAATGGGGGAGGGGTAGGAGTATGGGTACATGATTCAAACCCTACCTGAAACAAAGGACAAAATGCATTATCAAAATCTTTGGATAAGGTTAAGCACACTTCAAACACGGAGATGCAGGTCAGTTGGAGGAGAGGCAAGTGACAGTCTAATCTATTGTAATCCTGTTCCGGTGTGATAAGAAGTTTCAGTTTGCAAGTAACGACTAAGTACGGCTTAGAAACCCTTTCCCTTTTGTGTGATACATTCAGTCGTACTTAGTATCAGATTAACCGTTATTCACACCTGCCTATACCTCATGAAAAAGATTATGTAAAACAACGCTTTGTGTCAAGGAGATTGCCGAATTCAAGTTCGAAGCACTGGCTCATAAATCAATGCGACTAATTGTCTCTTCCAAATCACGATAAAATGGTGTAGTAGAACAGGGAGCTGTTCATTGGGTGGAGATATGAACAAAGCTGATGAGGCAGAAGTCTATTTTTGTTTTGTTTGGATAACTAAATGAGACATTTCCCAAAATGTCCTGAAATAGCCATATCCAAATTCTTGTTCCTGTTTTAACATACAACTTGCACATTATAATGTCATATGCGACCAACTGACAAAAGAGAGAGAAAATTATTTTTATTTCCCCTACGACTGGCAATGCTTTGTTAGTTAGGACAACATCTGTTTTCTGCAACCTATAGCAGACGACAAACACCAGATTGAGTTTACTTTCATATCAGGTATAAGCCTTATAGAATGGCCAAGAAGATACAAAGAAGATACAATGGTCAAGAAGATACAAAAGTCAGATTACTGTGTAGTCTCCACCTGTACATCAAATGAGAGCTCCCTGGTTGAAGCTTGTGTAATGAAATTAAATGCCAAATTTAGAGAAATTTGATGATTCAAGAACTAAGAAACACAAACACACACAAAAACAGAACAATTGAAGACAACATATTACATTTGATCTTTTATTTAAAGAAATCAATCACAAACAAATAAATTTATGCTGACCATTGACAACATGACTCAGACTTGCCTCTGCAGTGGTGGGCTAGTGTGACACTACCAACTACAATTTCAATTTAAACTTGATGCAGCCCTCAGAATAAGATAGGGGGAATATTCAGCCGGCCAAAAAACAATTAGATATACTCTGCAATGCCTATATTCTTGACACTCCAGGTGGTAGGGTGGTTTTGTAGTTCTTTTGTTTGATTCCTTCAAATTGCGCAATCAAGCAACTCTTCGTTTACTTGCGATGCTATGGAGAGACCTTGGGGAATCAAATTCAACACCAAAATCCCTCTGGGAAATTTGTTAAAGAACCAAGACTGCAAGAAAGGTACAAAGTGCTTTCTCTCTTTAAATACAAAATTACAAGTACCTCAATCAAAGACCAAAATTTTAAGCCTTGACATATATCTGTCTTAAATTGCAAGCCTTCCAGGCCAATGTAAGCTTTCAGAGGTTATGAAGTTCATGGTCGTAGCTGACAAGTTTGTCTCAAAGTCTATGGAGAAAATTCCTGAATGACCATTTGCAACTCTTTCTGCCTGAAAGGTGACAATACTTAATTCCTTTCATAATTCTTGTCACAACAAGTCTCAGTTATACCCAACTTTACAGTTTTCAGGTTTTCACGAAAAGAAATCTCCCAATTTCAGGAGTTCTCTGCAGCTACGACATTTAAATCATTTCACGGGCCATGACCACATATGAGCCACAAACTTGCCTGCATAGCAGATTCTTTGTTAGAACTAGTCCTTTTGTCCATTTGCTGCCATTTTGCTAATGTATAGAGCAACCTGACACCAGACTCATAAGTTTCTCCCTGCCTAGAGGCAGAGTACCCCTTAAGAAGTGGCAGGGGGTGAGTTTCTCTCTGGTTCTCTTGGCAGCAAAGGTGTTCCATTCTGGACGAACTGTCATCAGGAATACGTTACTTGAGCTTCCAGGTTTACTGGAGAGGCCACACAGCTTCTTTTTTTTTTCCCAGTTCTAAGCATAGTAGTTCAAGTTGGCTTTTTTCTTGCTTTGGACCTCTAATATCCCGTCCATGTAGTCTTCGTGAGCCAACTCCGTGGCGCCCCTTCGAAGAGCGATCATACCCTGGATTGGGAAAAAGTAGATATTGGATCATTGGATCATTTTGATCATATTAGAACATCAAGCAGACCTATGTACTCTAAAAAATGCCCCAGCAGGTGGAACTTTCATAAGGCAGGGGAAGGGGGGGGGGTTGTTAAAAAAGTCAAATGGATAGGCAAGAACTACCACATTAACATCTGCATTACAGATGCTTATCAGGTGCTGCATTAAATGACATGATTGGCATTGAGCAGGAAAAACTTTGCAACAAAATTCTTTACCAGAGAATGCAGGACTTGATGGATTCTTTGTTGCGATGAGGGGAGGTTACTTAGGTTTGATTTTACTCTGTTCTCGCAGGAATTCACAATTTTCCCATATGCAATGTGACGATAAAATCAAGGGGGACTCTTACCAGATGGGAAATATTCACAAGAATAAATACAGTAAGCTTATCGACTGGCCCACTGACAGGTGATTTCATGACAGGTATCTGTGGAATGTGTGGACAATCTAACGGTACAGAAGTCACTGTACTTAGGGTGCTGTCGAAACCAATGTCAAAGATTAAAATACATGAATCACTCTAAATTCATTTTATAACAGGATTATCACATACCACAACACAGGTTTCATTTATTGTCAACTGAACATAAATGAATATCGTTGATATTCTTCAGGATCCTGTGACCAATTCCTGACTACATTTTGACTGTTTTTTCTTTCTTCCTTTGTAAGGCACGTGGAAACCAACTGTGCTCACAAACTTGGTGTCATGAGTGAAACAATTAGGCAAATTCAGCCCAAAATGAACACTGACGAGAGGCCAGTTGTGACCCAGAGAGTAATGAAAAAAGTTTTAAATCAAATTTATGCCCAACTACGAAAATCTAGCGATGCCAGAGAGATTCCACGGGCAACTTCCGGCTTAACGTGATGAGTTTCAACTCACAGCTTCAACGCAGACAGCTTTACACTGAGCTCCATTGAAATCATCTGTACATCTGGCCAATTCTTCAAAATTTACGTCGGCACTGCGGAAGAACGCAGAAAGAACGGATTTCAAACAGAGACTTTGGTTGTCATCAAATCAGCGTTCAAGAAAACTTTGACAGCAAGTTAGGAACACGGCAAAATGTAAATATAATCACTGGAAAGGTAGCATATCTAACTAAAGGTAACAATACATATCAACTGAAGATGAAATAACTAAGACTGCATCACAATTTGTAAATCATGGAATCCCAGTTGTGACTAAATATCAGGTAAGCCTTCCAAAAGTTGCAAAAATCCATATTTTCTCTTTAACCACCTGAAGAGTTTAATTCTCTCTCTGAATACTTGAAGGCTAAGCCACAACTCTGCTAATGGTACATTTTTGAGTGAATTTTAAGTTTTCAACTTATTCACACTACAATGTTTTAACATCTGCTAATCTAAACATGTTGACTGCTAACCAATTCAAACATTGATTAGCACGAACTACTGATCAATTTGTTCACAGTATTTTGTCCTTTGCACATGAATGACAGAAAGAGACAGGCTAAATGGTGCAAACATTTTCCCATCTCCCCAGTGACTCATCTGCATTTATGGTAATTGTCTCCTTAACATTTATATCAAGCAATGTTCTGCAGTTTACCAATTTAAAAATGAAATGGCACCACCCATTACACAGCATCTTCATACATCACATGAGACATCATTAACATGGACAGTGACAGTCAGCCTTTGACTAATATTTATATCCATGATCCCGCCACATCTATTTGTTGGATATGTCATTTTGTAGACAGAGGGAGAACATCATCTGCCCCACAAAGGAAAAACATTTTCTGCTGCAAAGCAAAAGTAATGCCAAAGTATATAAACAGTTTGCACACTGCATCGAAGGATCAACATTTTGACCATAGCCAATGTCAAACGATGGTCCTCATGCCCACTTAACACTTTGAAACCAAAATATGAGTTGAACTGGCAATCGCATGGTCATCTATCTTTGTTTTTTGTCAGTGTTTCAGGGAAGAGAAAGTAGGGGAAATGATCACTTGTCACAAAGTCTAAAACAGAACTATACTTTCATATTCCAGATATCCGAATATGAAAATTGTCTGGACATTTTTGTTGGCTCTACAATATTCAGAGTCTCCAAGAAAGCACAGCAGACAATCACTGTTACTTAAAATCAAACAGACCAATGGGAATTGATGTGAATATTCATGTCTGCAAAAATGGGGCTTTTTTTTGTAGGGTGGGTATGACAAATTCCGCAGGATTTGACTTTCACTAAACAAATTTTCAACTCATATTCCAGCTTTAAACTCTGCTGTTGATCTTCTTTGCAATTAACAATGCACTGTACAGCACTGGCTAACATGCCCAATGTCATGAAGTAGGCAACATTTGTTTCAGACAGACTGCTGTGCTTACCCAACATTCATCTTCCGTGAGTGGATTTGCATAATTCGTGCCCTCGCCTCTTCCGTTGGTGATGGGAATTCTATCTTTCTGTCCAGTCGACCAGATCTGAGCAGAGCTGGGTCCAGGATATCAACCCTGTTGGTGGCTGCTATGACCTACAAATGACAATAACGGAATGAATGTTGGTATATTAGAGGGGGAAGACAGGCAATAATGCTGAACTGGTGATGCCAATGGGGGCTGCCATAAGGCACACTTTGTGAAGTCGTTTACACATTTTTAAATGAACCAATCATAACCGGTGTCATAATTGGAACTATTTCACTTAAGCAAAACTTCCATTGTTTAATCCCACTGTTTATTTTTAGAGTAAGGAATGTTGATTACAACCATTCAACACAAACAAAAGTTCCATTGTTCTTTTCATGGTGAATCAATTCAATACAAACAAAAATCCATTCCAATCCAATCCATAAATTCCATTGTTTAGATTTGATGAGTGAAAGAATGTTGAAAGCTAGCATAAGACAGAAGAGAGGAATAGGCACTGAAGGGAAGTAAAATTGTTACTAAATAATCAGATTTGGTAGGGGTGGGATGGATGTTGTGGTACGGATGGATGCAGAAATGCATGTTGGGAGAAAAAGTCAAGAGAAGATTGGAGAAAATTTAGCAAGAATAGTAATAAAAAGCAAGCGGAGGGTGGTTGGACAGGGTGGTTTGGGGAGAAGTGCAGTGGGTGTGGTACAAAGAGTTGACGATTTGGAGGTGAAGTTCAGGATGTAGGAAGGGGCAGTAAGAGGTGTAATGAAGTGGAAATTACAGAAGACAATGCCTGATAATTACTTTAATTTCTTCGGTAGAACTGAACCCATCCAGCTGGTTTAATAACTCCAACATGGTCCTCTGCACCTCCCGGTCTCCGGCCTTCTCGCTGTCAAACCTCTTGGTGCCGATGGCGTCCAACTCGTCTATGAAAATGATTGCAGGCAGTTTCTCTTTGGCCAAAGCAAAGGCATCTCGGACCAGCTTGGCCCCATCACCGATGAACATCTGCACGAGCTGAGGGCCGGCTAGTTTAAGGAATGTGGACTGATGCAAGATAAGACATGGCAGGAAATGTTAAAACAGATGTAAAGTTTGCTATACTTAATATTTTTTTTTTTTTTGAGGAAAGCAAGTGACAAAAGGTAATAGTATTTTGGACAAATATATATTACATTTTCACTCTTTAAAAAAAAAAAGTACTGTTTTTAATGGTCCTTCCCAAATACTTTTTTAAATTACAAATTTAACAGACAAAGCATTTCTTAGGTCTTACCTGTAATGGAAAAATTTATTGGACTTACTGTCTAATCCACCAACATTGGCACATGGTACATCCAGAAATATTATGAATCTTTGCATAAGTTAAAACCGTCAGACTATTCATTGGATCACTCAGATAATTATTCCTAGTCTCACAAAGAAAAAGCATACCGGTATTGATTTTACACCTGGACCTACCTTTGTCTGTGCAGCACAGGCCCTGGCCAGCAGCGTTTTACCAGTCCCCGGGGGACCATAGAGGAGTACTCCTTTAGGGGGTTGGATGCCGATGTTCTCAAACCTCTCTTTGTGCGTCATGGGCAGGACAACTGCTTCAATGAGCTGCAAAGGACGAAAAGAATTTCTTCTGATAGAGACGAACAAAAGCATAAACAACAACCACTACCTATAGATAATGGATCAGCCGTGATCTTTAATCTCTAAGGTTAATCAGAACTCACCATAACACACCAAATGGACTTAACAAATTTCCAAATTAATGACATCCAAACATGACGAAGAGTTGTCCATTTCCTGACATCAAAACACTAAATGGACTATACACATTTTCAGGTTAATGGCACCAAATTCAGAAGGACTACACACACTCCCAGGTCATGAATACATCAGGGGCAAACACAGCATCTTGGTATCAAACCACTAGAGGTGCCAAAAACAGGTTTGTGGCATAACCAACACTAAAGGTACTTACTTCCTGGATTTGTTTATCCAGACCTCCGATATCGCTGTACTGTTCCGTTGGTCTCTCGTCAACCTCCATTGCCTTCACTCTTGAATCAAACCTGGCATAAAAATCATTTTCAAATAAGAACAATAAGACTTACAACGTCAAAGCTGTTGATTGACCAGACCGGCAAAGTCTACTACGTACATGGGTTCTTTGGCCAGCACACTTTCATTTTTGGTAGAAAAGCATACATGATGGTCATTTTGTTCTATATTTAGTTATGTTGGACACTAAAAAGGATGGTCTAGCCACAAATTTAGCTTGGATATATTGAAGAGTGAGTGTATCCAACCATTCTGGTGAAACTTTGATTCAGTTCCCACGTGTGGTTCTCAAGATATTACCAGTTGAAGTTACCCCCTTTTCTACCAACTGTGAACTTGAGGCAAGCAGGAGTGACATAATCTCCTCACATGGCTGAATAGTCTTTTGTTTTCTTTATTATTGAATTTATTATTTTGACCTTGAAATCAGAAGGTGGTCAGCTTAGGTACTGGTTAAGTGAAGGTCACAACCCTCTCATACTCATCATACATTCACACTTGTGATAGCACTAGATACTGAAGTATTAAATTTGGTGTAAACTTTAAAGAAAAACATAGGATGCTTTATCAATGTGGGGAGATGACATCACTCCTGCTTGCTTCAAGTCAAGCAGTTGGTAACAAATGTGGCAACTTCAACTGCTCATATCTCCGGAACCACACATGGGAATTGAACGGAAGTTTCACTGTAATGGTCAGATTAAGTTACTATTCAACACATCAAAGCTATATTTGTGGCTAGACCATCCTTTAAACGAATAATAAATGGTAGATAATAAAAGGCAAAGACATCTAATTAACCTCATAAAACAAAATAAACATGAAACAGGGTCAAGGTCAACAGAAGCTGCCTTTTTCTTCTTAACAAATACTTAAAAATCTCTTCAAATGTTTGGTGACACAATACTTGCAATTTGTGTTTTCACAGGTTACCTAAATGTGGGTACCAGGCCTACAGTTACTCCCCCAGTACCAAAATTACTTCTCAGTCCCAAAATTACCTCCCAGTTCCATCATGGAGAGAACAACAAGACTTCTGCAGGTCAATGTTGCACATTGTCTTTGATTTATTTATGTGTTATAAATGTTAACTTAAGGAAACTGTAAAATAACGTGCAACAGGATTGACTTGAAATTAACATAAAATGATCATTTTATCACAGTTAAAATCCCTCCACACTCACTATGAAGTAAGGCATTGTCAAAATGCCAAGGCAAATGAGAGGTCTCACATTTTTGACAGGTATAGGATGAGCACAAGATCAAAATGTACCTGGTTTCAATTTTAGGGAACAGATGAAGATGCTACCTTGCACTGTTCTCTTGGTACCATCCCATCTACGTTTATCTCAGTACCTGCTCAGTCCTACGAGGGCGCTGTGCTAGAATTGGCATCGGAGTCGATTTGAGCATGGGGCAAATGCATGCAATAGTGAGGCAAGGGGTAAGTACATGTCTACAATGTGAATACACTACTTGCACTGTTCTCTTGGTACCATCCCATCTACGTTTCTTCTCTTACCTAACCATAAACATTACAGCTACACTACAATATCAAGCTGCGTGATAGGATAATGTGATGTGAAGGTACAAAAATGATTATCGAGAAAAAGAGTCATAATGGTTGCCATGGTAACTTACTCTTGTGGTAGTGTCTCTAATATGAGGTAAGAGTCTTTGTTGACCCCGACGAGATCACCGGGGTGGAGCTGTTCTGGATCTACAAGGCCAATGACTGGCAAGAAATATGTCTACAACAGAAAAAAAACAAAACAAAAAAAGAATGAAACAATTATAAGAATTAACATGCAATATCACTGTCCATTTAATATTGCAGAAGTACAAGTAGCAACAAATTGGAACTCGCCATCCATAATGAACTATTAGTCCTTTCGCAGCCACGTACGTAATATTACGTATCCTGAAAAGTTTCGATTTACAGCCACCTACATGATATTACGTAAAAATTCAATGTTCCACTGCATGTAGTTGGCTAAAAAGGGTGGTGTCCTGGTAATGTAAGCTGGCTGAATGATTAAAGGTATACACAGGAGAAATGACAGTAGGAAAAACTGATCCATGAAACAAGTTGTAGTGGACCATATTAATCCATAAGACAGGTACTGCATAAGCTGCGACTGGTGATATTGTGAGGGTAACCACCAATAGTAGTAGGCATATATCTGCAGACACAAAAAGTCCACACCATGGTGAAAGCAACGATGACATTACCTCAACATCATCTAACCGAGGATCACACCCTAGCCTTACCCATATGTATTGGGGATCATTCATCATTCATATCATAAGTGTATGCATATTCAGTGGATCATCATTCCCGTGTTACATACCTACAGTGGATCCTTCAAGCCTAAGAACTACCTGACTACTTACTGGACTATATTTATTGTTCATTGTGGATCCTTCTAGGCTACAAATACCTGCATAGTGCCTAATTCTGGTCTTACCTAAGTGGACCCACTTGGGTCTTTCACATTCAACTAGAAAGCCAAAAGGCTTAGTGATTCCTTGCCTCATAATATATATTGTAACAAACATGCATCACCCACATGACAAGCATGAGATCCCACACAGTTATCCTACTTGAGATACCATCTTAGTAAGGTCAAAACCTTTTGAAATCTCGTGACCCAAAATGACCTTTCACCTCCACTTAAAACAATAGGGATCACCTACCCTATATGGCCATCAACATGCTAAATATGAACAATTCACAAACTAAGTATAAGATCCCTCTTATTTATCACCCTTAAAATATCATGCATACAAGGTTTTGACCTTTTGTCACCCCAAATAACCTTTGACCTACACAAACATGAGAAAACTCCCAAACGGATATGATGCTGCAGGGGAACAAATTATATTTTGTCGTGTGTAATAACTTGATAAAAAGGTAAACATGTTTATTTAATAAAAATTATAGCACTTTATTTTGTCGAGTTACAGCTATTGGTGGCAGCTCTTTCATATTTGATTTTTTGGCATGATGCCCTTCCCAATGGCTATGAGGTCCTTGAAAATTAGCAAAAACTGATATTCCTATTAAACAAGAATCTAGCATGACTTGCAATTTTGCCTTTAGTCTACTTAAAGACACAACACACAGTACAAGTTTCCCTGGTTTGATACACAGTAGTCATTTGTTTAAAGCTTACCTGAACTACTGTAAAGTGAAATAGGGCGTTTAGAATACACCAACATGGCATACAAAGAAATTCGCCTTCACCATTGTTAAACCATTCAGTCTCATCAATAAATATCTGTCAAAGCTTCATCTCCTCAAAACATTAAGCATGTGATGAGTAACGGATGCATCATTTGAATTTTAAAAAGTTTGGGTGAACAAATTATTGTTGAGCAACAAATAGCTAAATTTCTGATCTGTGAGAATCTTATTCCTTAAAAATAAGGCTACTGTAATTCGTTATTTTGAATAATCTATCATTCTATGTCCACAAATAATGGTTTTAAAAATATGGTTGTTTTCTGTAAAAACGCCCTATTTCCTTTTAAGGGCTAAACAGGGACACTGTTTATACAGTAAATGGTTAAGTCCATTGAGCACCTGGCTCAACAGACTGTATGATTTATTCTGGACATTGTGGTTTCTACTGGCAGTCAACTGTGATGAATTATGTCAGATAACAGTGACCAATTTGAACAGAGGGGGGTCAGTTACAATTTGATTCATTCAATTAAGCAATCACAGTTCATGCACGCTCAAGGGTATTTGATCCAAATGATCAGTAACTTAGTTCTTTTTATAAAGCTAATAACCCGTGGCATATTTAATCAATTCTAATTTACAATTCATGCATGCTCACATGTCCTTATGAGGATAGTGGCACAAGGTTTGCAAAATAATAATCTTTGATACCAAATTTAATGTTGTCTTCATCTTTTCTTTATGGTTATCAAAGAGACTATGTTGGTATGTCCTAAAAGAAGTTCTCAAATCAACAAGAGGATTCTACATTACAAGTATAAAATTCACTAGAAGGACCGTTCTTTAAATACTGTAGATTCAAGTTTTTCACATTTTGACCTCCCATGACCCCAAATGACCTTTCACCTCGGCCAAAAAAAATAAGGATCATCTACTCGATATGGGCAATCCACACGCTAACTATGACATCTCTCACATTTACCGTTCTGGAGATATCGTGTTTACAAGCAATTTTCAAGGTATTTACATTTTGATCTCTGGTGACCCTTGTACTCAATAAGATACACCTACCCACTTCATATGACATCTGCTCAAGCTTCTCTTCTTGAGATATCGTGTTTACATGGTTTTCACAATTTGACCCCTGTTGACCCCAAATGACCTTTGACCTCCACTGAAAACGATAGGGTTCCTTTACTCAACATAGTGCAACTACATACTAAACATGAGATTTCTACAAGCTTCCTTTCTTGAGATATCGTGTTTACAAGGTTTTCACAATTTGACCCCTGTTGACCCCAAATGACCTTTGACCTCCACCAAAAACAATAGGGATCATCTACTCAATAAGGGCAACCTTCATGCCAAGTATGAGATCACTCAGAGTTACTCTTCTGGAGATATCGTGTTTACAAGCAATTTTCAAGGTATTTACCTTTTGACCTCTAGTGACCCCAAATGACCTTTGACCTCCACCAAAAACAATAGGGATCATCTACTCAATATGGCCAATCTACATGCCAAGTATGAGATCACTCAGAGTTACGCTTCTTGAGATATCGTGTTTACAAGCAATTTTCAAGGTATTTACCTTTTGACCTCTAGTGACCCCAAATGACCTTTGACCTCCACCAAAAACAATAGGGATCATCTACTCAATATGGCCAATCTACATGCCAAGTATGAGATCACTCAGAGTTACGCTTCTTGAGATATCGTGTTTACAAGCAGGCGTCACACACGCACATACATACATACATACACACACACACACACGACATCACCATTGCATAGATTCCTCTGCCTTCGGCAAGGAATCAATAAATCATTCTAATCTTACATGTTCAGTAGATCATTCTGGTCTTACCCACTTGTCCAGCGGATACTTCTAGTCTTACCAGCTATCATTGTAGGGGATCATTCCAGTCACACACCTGTTCTAGTGGATACTTCTGGTCTTACCAGCTATCTTTCTAGTGGATCATTCTGGTCTCAGGTCTCACACACCTGTCCAGTGGATACTGCTAGTCTTACCAGCTATCTTTCTAGTGGATCATTCTGGTCTCAGGTCTCACACACCTGTTCAGTGGATACTTCTACTCTTACCAGGTATCTTTCTAGTGGATCGTTCTAGTCTGGTAGTCTAACACAAATGTCCGGTGGATACTTCTGATCTCATCAGCTACCTTTCTAGTGGATAATTCCGGTCTTACACACCTGTCCAGTAGAATCTCACATCTTTGTGCAGTGGTTCATTCTGGTCTTAAATCCCTTTTGAACCTACCATACTGTCTACAGGATCATTCTACCTATCTAGTAGATCACTGTGGTCTTACTTACCAATCTAGTAGATTATTCTGGTCTTATACATGTCTAACAGATCATTCCAGCATGACTTACCTATCCAGTAGATCAGTCAGGTCTCACATACATACTGTATCTAGTACATCATTACATTCTTATGCGCCTATATATTAGATCATTCCAGGATTACAGTACATACCTGTCTAGTGGATGTTTTAATAACTGCACATTTTCCCTTCCTCTGAGAGTCCAGGTCAACATTGGCTCCTTCAGCCTCACTGGAATCCTCTGGTTCAACGTCAAGCAGCTACGAAAAACAAAGAGATCACAGACTTAAAAATTCCGGCTGTTATTGTTTCAAATGTAATACGATATAAAATTTTAAACCTCTTTCCTCAGGAACACACTGATCTGACTTGGCAGCCAATGATCACATCAACTTTATCCAGTTACAGCAGGTATAATTATTTTCCAAACTGCACTGTGACCTTTTCTTCCAACAAATGAGAACAAAAGACTACACAATCAGCGCAACTATTGTAATACCAATGATAGGCTGCCACAGGAAGAATATTGTATGTGCTGTACTCATGAAACAAATCTCACCACATGCAAAAGTTACAACTTAACCTGAAAATCTTAACTTTTACTTTCTTGCAATGTTTACTTGTGATTAATATTCATAACTAAGGAGGCGGCTTTTCACCCCCTACAAATTCATTTGCTCCTAATTCAACCTTCTCAAGTAAAAACTCCCATCACGATGACACCTAAAATGTACAATTAATTCTGTACATTAATTCGGTAAAAAAAATAATAGTTGTTGATGTATTACACATGTATTCATCTACAGTAATAGGGCTACATAAAAATGGGTTACAGTTATTGTAAGGAATGAATAAGTGGGTCAATGATGAAATAGCTTGGGCAAGCAGTGATGTAGGCTATATGTCTCAACCAGCATGTACAGTACTGCAGTGAGAAACTAGGCAATGAAAGAATGTAACAGGCTCTCAAGTTGACCCAGGCAATAAAGAAGGATAAAAGTAGGATAATTCTCCATGAAAAAGGAGAAAATTTGGATAAAGGAGATTCTTTTTTTTCTCAGTAGTGGCAAGTCAAAAAAGGTACGAAATATGAAGAAGGAAAAAGTCCAAAAAGTATGAAAAAGTACTGTAGGATAAGCAGGAGTCATTTGAAGGCCTTGTGTGCTTACACAAATCAACTAAAAGGTAGGAAACCACCGTCACTACAAGAGAAACTTACCTCTATAACATTTGAAACTAAATATGGGAGGGTCTTGTTCACTTTAATCTTTTCTTCATTTTCTTTAATTTTTTCTCTCTGTGCTGTGAGCTCATGTTGAATTCTCATCATCTCACTTTTCATAATCTTTGAAAGGAAAGAAAAACGAAACAAAGTGAAAACTTGGGAAAAATTTACTCACTGTACTTACAGAGTTAAATTGCTAGTTTTCAAAAGACTGAGGTAAGCTTTAAGCATAACTGACAGATATGAAATTTCATTGAAACTTTTATCACAAGGTTTGGGGAAAGCACTCTGCAATGGATGTAGAGAAGAGTCAATCTTTGTAAAGTGGCAACCCTGAACTGGAGTTTGCTATTGGAGAAACCAGATGCTTGGTGAGGCACACCCCACAGAATGAATCCAGTGCTGACGTTCACCACTTTGCGTTAAGGCGAAGCAATGTGGAAATCCCGCATTTGTCTCCTGAGTCCGGAACAAAGATAAATCTTATGCCTGAAAATCCCAGGTACACATTTCCACAGCTGAGGTACAGTAGTACTGTAGCTGCAGGTATAAATACACACAATAAATTGCAATAGAATCTTTACCAAATGACTAGCTCTCTAGAAAGGGGTAACAAACATATGTTTGCCAGTATTTTAGTTATTGCAATCTTTCATTATAAATTCATGTCTTCATGTAAACTTTTTTGACACAAGCACTGCAGAATCTGTGACAAATTATTTTCTTCAAAATAACAACTCAGTTGGGAATTTTAAGGCCTAGAGCGAATTAAGTTTACAATAGCTACAAACAAACCAATAACCAATTCTGAGAAACATGAATTTGCATTCTAAACAACACAATCCAAGTACAGTGGTGTGTTCAAGTACACTAAGCAAAAAATTATTTTCATTAACTGTGCTGACCACATTACTTTTTTTGGAGAGCAACTTAGTTTTGAAACTTGGACAACTACAGCACATGAGCCACTTTCTTATCATGATTCTCCAAGGAGGGGACCTTCTATAACTAGCAATGAACTATTTGCTCATTTCTGACTTGCTTGAGGTGATTTACTGTAACATATTTTGACAGGGTTGCAGCTACAGTGGTTGGCAGGTGAAAGGCCATTACTCACCTTACCAACCGCTATTAAGAGACAGAAATACAAATACCGACCATGACAAGAACAACTAGAATGCCACTGCTGTTGTCAAAATCCCGTAAAAAAAAATTGCTCATGAACTTTGCTTTCCAGGGTCCACAAATTAGCCAAGTACATTTTCAAAACAACCACCACTCACTTCTGTCTAGCTACAACAGTGATTTTGACTGTATGCAAACATTGAGGCATCTCTTTGACCTGTGTTCACATTTCCATTGTGCACATTAACTTTTGTGACTAACTTTCAACCAGTATTACAGTAGTTGTGAATTTAAGTAAGACAATTCAGGCAACCATCTTGCAACGATGTACACATCTTCTCTCATCTGTTTTCTTCGTCGCTTATTATGGATTCAGACATTAGAGATAGATACCGCGCTCAACACATCATGAAAGGTGTATGAGGTTGATTAAAACTACACAGGGAGCATAGCAAGTGAATACTAGAGCAGCAAAGCCACTGACTCTCGATACGGTACTTCTGGGTATTCAACGCTCCTTTGAAAGGATGTCCTGAATATATTAGAAACAGTTCAATTGTCATTGAAGAGATTAACAACAATCACCAGAGAAGTTTGAATCTGGTTGACGTATCTGGCACTGACAAAATATTAGACTTCTGTCACTGAGTTCATTTGCATGCCATCCATTGTTAACAATTAAACAAAGTAAATGTATTCATTTATGTCAATTAAACAGTTGTTTTGAGTTTGGCTCACCTTTCCTGAAAAAATGAGTGACTAAACACCTGGAATAAAAGCATTGTTCTGAGTGAGCTAATTGTGTAAGGATTAGTTGACTTACATGATGTTGCTGGGTGAATGCTATTGAACGGGAATTGCCTGAGAAAATTTAACCAAATGCCTTTGAGCTGATTGAACAGCTTATCTTTCCTCAATTTTAGTGGGTCTTACATTTTTAGTATTAAACACACACCTAGCATCTGACATGCTTCTTTTGTACTTTTCTTTCATGACATTCTTTACATCATTCTTCTGCTAATGTTGAGAATACACACAATTGAGTTAAAACCTCAATACTACTCTGTCCTTTACTATTACACACTTCAATCACAGCATATCAAAGGAGGAGCTTAAACAACTACTGCCTAGGGCCCAACAATCCAAACAAAGGATCAAAACATCTATAATTTATGCAAGTAAAACATGTGCAAAACTATGGGGAAAAATCTACACTTTCCAGGTTTCAGGCCCCCTTTTTTAGACAATAATTTGTAAACAAGAGACTGATTGTACGTATTTTTCACACATTAACTGGCAATATCTTTTGCTTACTTGCATAGAAACATGGTGGAAAAGTTTGATACACATTGACAATGGATCGATACCCTGACATCATTTCAAAAGAATACCAGAGTGTCCAGCTAGCCTGACAATATCTCTATACATGTAAAACATTGAGATAAAAACCCTAAAAGGCTCAGGGTAACATAAATGAAACATGTTTCTTCAACTGATATAGACTCTCTGTGATCCCACAATCAAGCAAGTAGCCCGACGGACCTGATACCTTCTACAGCCTTAATGACAGGATAAAAGCAGGAAGAGTCCGCAACAGGAGATGGTCACATGATCGGCCGTATTTCAAGAAAATGATTCAGAGATTCTATCCTCAGGAGAGTGAAATCTGTAATACATTGGACATAACGAGAGAAAATATCAATACCTTAACTTCATTGTCTAACAGTCTTGTTCTACCGATGACCTCATCTGTCGACATTCGCAGGACCTCCTCCCCGACTGTTTCCTGAAGGGAGCAAAACAGCAAAAGAATGAAAGGTGTCTAATCTAAACATTTTTAGTTATGTTCTTGCAAAAAAAAAACTTTATATAAATTGGATTTAGCATTTTATTCCACCACATGAATATCAAGACATGCAGAAATAACTCAAATTTAGGAACAGACTGGATAACACATGTTCACATCAAACACACATGTTCCCACCAAACACTGCTCCAGCAACCATAAATCAAATCGACTAGCATTGGGCCGATATGGTTATATCGGAAATTGCCAAAAACTGATAGGCAACATTAATGTTGGCCTGATACCGACACTAAGAACAATACCCCCTCCCCCCAATATTAAATATTCACTTTGTTGTTACGTGTACTGCCGTCGTCAGGGCAAGCCTATTCACGTACTGACATAGCATAACACTGCGGTACAGTACATAATAACCCTAAAAAAGCCATTCCTGTGTAAATACAAGCCTTGAAAGAATAATAATTTGAGCCACTAGGATTTCTCAGCACTAAGCAATCTTGGAACTTTCTATAATCACATGAACGTCATAACTTATAAATAGTCAGCTGTTCATTTCCACTGACCATGAATTATTTCTTCTGGTTGGGAGGCATCGCCAGCGAGTTTGCCTCTTTGCCTGACACCAAAAGAGCTTACATTGATAGCAACGTTAGACCTAGCGGTGTAACTTTGGGAATCTAAATGTTTAAGTAAAGTTTATGATACCTGCTTGTTATCTGCAATGGGGTTCTAGTTTCTACTTCTAGTTAACTCTTCGGACATGTTGGTTTTCCTTAGGTTAAATTTTGTTACTTTCCTACCATAGAAACACCTCACCTTAGCTCCTTAAGAACGTGTGTGGCACTGTTGAGCCCTGTATCTTTCCAGCATACATTGCATGTCTACACACTCATCAATTAGCAATATACGCTAGCTTGTTAATGATTGGATTTTTCTTATGTTGATGGCAGCATGATAATTTTCATGAGTAACCTAGGCCTATGTGTTTTATGCCTCTCCCTAGCTCTGCCGCGGGAACGTTTTTGGTTGAAAGCCATGTCTACTAGTACTACTACTAGCAGAGTCCAGACTAAACATTGATAACCCTTGACCAACTACACTACACAGAACCAAAATTAAACAACATACATTCCATGTATGTAATTCTAATTGCAGTCAGCCAGCAGTTATCCAGCATAGCAGATCACGGAGTGGGGGATAAAGAGGTCAACAGACCTGTTTCCACTGAGTGGAGGGTCCCTAAGCCTCAGGAGTCAGGGCAGTAAGGACTATGGACAATAATTAATGGAGTATGGTCTGGTCTGTACTGTACACCGTACACGGTACAGTATGTGTCTTGTGTGTAGGCCTAGCCTAAGCCTACTTAAGCGACGTTCTCAACAGTGCAAAATATGTAGCCTAACAAACAACAGGCATGACTTGACAAATACTTGGTCACCAGAAACTAGAATTTGTTGCTCGTTAAAATATTTCTACCCACAAATACTTGAAAAGAAAAAGATTATTTCGAATATGATAAAATGTGTACTATCTGTCAACAGAAGGTAAAAATACCTCTCCTTCCTCCCATATAGATTTATCTTCAAGTTTTTTCGCCGAAGCCATTATCGGTTTGTGTGGAACGTACGTTTTCTAGGCCGGATAACGCACTACACTCCTATACTTGTACTCGCTGTACCGTGCTATCGATAAAAAGAAGATGGCGCCATAACATAATTATAAACTGATCTTTCGAAGTTTTCGTCGTCTGCCGCGCCGCCGCAACAATGTAACTTGTCCTACTATACTATAATTACTATACAGTATAGTGTAGTACTAGTTCGAGTTGGCGAGCCTGAACCTATCACTGAATCAGCCGTCCTGATCCCCACAATAAGGGAAAACGTTCATATTTTAAAGGTAACGGTTTCGTAAATAGTTTCAGGTGCAGCATATTTGTCTTTAAATTTGGTCATTTCGAAGGAAAGTACTTGTGGATCAGTATTGTGTGTAAGAGGTCTTCTCCAGCCCAGGAAGGCCTTTTACTAGTTTTACCATGCACGCATAGAGCCTAAGACGTAATACACGAAAATCCAGGATGCACCTACCAAAATCGTTGAATAACGCAAACATGCCAACCTTCAAATAGCAAACCTTGAGATTTTCGTAACACAACCTGGAAATTGGTACCTCAAAGCTGGAGATTCGATTTGTCCTGTACTATACCATGACGAGTTTTTTCATTACTGGGAAGATAACACAGATGATGAGGCAGGGGTTCTGGTCAGGGGCACACTGACTCCATGAATACATGCACTCTCATTACTAGGCAAGGCCTTTTCCCTTGACCACCAAATCTTTTTGGGAAAACAGGGTTACGGGCTCTCTTGCGGGGGGGGGGGGGGGGCTGTTTGTATTTCTTTGCACATTTTTACCGTGAGACCTGAGATGATGCCCCAAACCATGGGACTCATGGTTAAACTGTGAGAGTTACAAGTATTATAAGATAGTTTCAAAATTCAAATATTTTCACCTGGACTGAGATGATATAATACATAATGTAACTGGGGACTTCGGTGCAAAATAGGAGAGTCAAATGTAGCCCACCAATCTCTATAGTAATAAAGAGGCATTTTATATGATGCTCGGGCCTTTGAAAGTAGGTGTAGCCAGATATATAGGAGTAGCCTATATCTGGAACTCTTTCAAGGTATCGGTCTTTGTGTGATCACCACATTCACGAGCCCAATGTAAGCAGCATACAGTAATTGGAGACAAGTTGGACAAGTAACAGCAATGGGAGGGTTAAGTGGATTTGCCCTGAGGTTTCTGTTTTTGAAGAATTTCACGAAACTTTTGTCAGTGGTTGGCGGTCTGAACTAGTGTTCAGTGCAGGCTATAACAAGAGGATCGCCTGTGATCAGTTCTTTCTTTTTTATATGTTGGGGGAGCTAAGTGTCCAAAAGGGCACTGTAGTTAGTCAAAAAGGGCATTGTACCTGATTGTCAAGTTTGGTTTGTGGTGGGAACAAAGACTTAGGTAATTTTCAACATTTTTAGGGTCGATTACTCAGTCCTGGCTTTCGGATACTTAACGACTCTGAAGTTGCAGTACTGGATATTCAAAACACTTCTATTGGCTCCAAACAAATTTGTAAGTTCGCATGCAGTACGTCCCATAGTTGGCGCACTTAAGGGTTTCATTGGTGATATTTAATAGACAGAGACTGATTGTCCCAGACAGTTCCAATTCTCCTAACCACTTCTAGTCCCTCCCACAGTCTAATTCCTCCACATGTTTGACAAAAATAACAGGTCCCACATGCTGTGTAATATGAGGCACTCTGCATTTTTTTAATTTACTGTCAATTAAAAAGCAGAACTTATTAAGAATTTTGCATTTCCCCACCCAAAATGTAGCTTAGGTGATAATTGTGACTGCCTTGAAATGATCATTATGTAGTATTATATTAATTAGGCACAGAAATGGGTTCATAGTCATGAAATGCGACTGTGATTAGGTTCAAAAAGCTTATTGGTGCACTGTAGGTAGGTATGAGAGTCAGTTTTTCCTGGACTCAACATTTTCAAGTCCAGTTACTGCTTACTGCATAGCAGTCATGACAGAAAAGAAGAACAATAATGGGGAAGGTCTGTTTTCTTGCCAAGGCGCAGTATCGCGTGAATCCTGAATCCCACACAAAGATAAATCTTATGAGTGAAAATCCCACACACTTTTCCACAGCTGATGTCGTAGATACAACTATAAATAAATGCATTCAATCGCAACACAATCTGTACCAAGTTACAACTGCCTTCTTGATTTTGGAAATCCCCCCAAAACTTTTTTTAGAGATGGATTTCCGTCCCAGGTTCTGTTCCATAGCGTGAACAATGGGGAAGGGAGTTGTGAGTGCCTGCAGGACTATCTAAGTGGAGAGCCGACATCGGCGCAGAGTGTATAAGAAAATGTTTGGCTTCACAAACCCCCACATGGCTGGAAAGGGAACCTCCCAGGTGGTCTAAGCTTTATGTACCCAGTCTTGAACTGTGGGCATCCGGTAGAAAGAAAATCAAGTGGAGGCAAAACTCTCAATTGATCAGATTAGGGGGATTTTGTAACCCAAGAAAGAAGTCTAATGCAGTGATGTTACCAGCCTGTGTCATCAAGGGGGAGGGCTCCAACAGAAGCGCTACCTAGGTGGCACAAAGCGTACTGAGAAAATTTTGGAAAATAATGCCCTTTAGATTGCAGGGGATGGCACATTCCTGTCTCTCTGGTCTTTCAGCCTAATTTCAGTTTCAGTTTTGGCCTAATTTGTCTATCAATTTATGTTCTAATTTTTCTCTTGGAATTCCTAATTTTCATGAAAAGTAATTTGGTTAGCTTCACACCCTGCCACCAAAAATTACATCACCCATAAGCCCATGCCCTCTCCCCCCACCAAAAAATGTGTGAAAAGTTTGCTGTCAGCATTTCAACATTTTCTTTGCATCATTTCTTCATGTTATAATACATTTACACTGTATTACATTTCTTCATCCAAATGGGTATTGATGGAGCAGGAACAAGAGCCCTGGGATTGTTTTTAGGCCCAATTCTGGGGTGACTCACAGAGAAGGAAAGAGACGAGAAAACTGTACATCTGCATGGTCGGGTGGATCTACAGTGTGTATTGTATTATCTTTGCCCTGGCAACGGTGCCCACAATTTTGCAAAAGTTCTGCTGTCAGGATGAAGTTACACTCGGCCTGGCCTTGTTAGCTAAATAGCTAAGAACTTCTGGCCTATGTCTGTATGGAATTTGTTCACATGGAATTGTTAGTTTTCTATACTGTCTGACATCAGTAATGAGGAGACAGAAATATTAGCAAAATTATTTTATTTCCTTGTTTTCACAGAACGTATTTTTCTGATGGTTTTTATGTACCATGGCTACCCTTGAATTGGATCCTCTCTTTCTCAAGGCCTTGACATTACTACGGTCCAAGAGTCGGGAGTCTACAGACCAGTTGAAGGCCCTACTGGATGAAGTACTCGGAAAGAAGACTAAAGGAGACTCTGGCAAGGTCTGTGCAATATAGAGAGTTGAAATCTTGGGTGTCTCATACACCAGCATCTATAGATCATAAGCTAGATTTTACTTAGTTGAGCATTCTTTAAAGGGGAACTCCAGTTAAGGAACATGTCTTCTGACTTATTTAGAGCCATTTCAAACCATTTTCATTCATATTCTTGACTTCTAATGGGCAACATGATATGTTCAGACTTCCCCCCCCCACCCCCCTCAGACTTTCTAACACTATGCTTGTATAGGAAGGGCACGGCCATTATGATGTAATTGACTGTGATCTCTGTGGCCTGTGAGGTAGTCGACGACCAACCATGATCAACGTGATTAACCTACATAATTTGTTATTAGATACTCTGTGTATTCAATGTGGTTATCACAAGATAAGGTAATCGATAAGATGACAATGAAACACAGAAGAAGAGGAATTTTCCATCAAAAGGCAACGTTACGCAGTGTGAGTCGGTGCGAACAATAAGTGAAGATAAAGAAAACGTAATCTTTAGTAGGTACTAAATGACCCTTTTCAGAGACGGGAATAAGCCATGTAATTACAAATTATGTAGGACAGTCAGGTTGGTCGTCGTGGATTAGAGCTGGTCGTCGTGTACATGCATGGTGTTAGAAACTCTGTTGAGTGGTAAGTTTGAACATATCATGTTGCCCATAAGAAGTTCATTTCAAAAGGTCAAGAATATGAATGAAAATGGTTTGAAATGGCTTAAATAAGTCAGAAGACATGTTCCTTGACTGGAATTCCCCTTTTATTGTTGCAACTGTCAGTGATTACTAAACTTAACTGAACTTGTGATTACTAGAATAGTATATTTTGATGAATGAGTCCATGATCCATCAATCTATCTATCAATCAATCAATCAATCAATCAGTCAATCAATCAAACAAACAATCAATCAATCAATCAATCAATCAGTCAATGAAGCAAGTTATTCAATAATTAAGAAACAATTCAACACAAATAAATATTAAGACTAAAAGGCAATAAATTACGCTCAATGCTTATTAGTCAATTATTACATCTTTTAAAAAATGTATCAGCGATTCATTAAAGTATATAAATCAATTTATATAGGTTTCTCAGTGGTTTCAAAAAAATGCCAGGGGTAGATCAGTCTTCCTGTGGTCTGGAAAGATCATGAAATTTTTACTTGAATTTCCAAGTCAGGAAATATTGTAAAAATGACAGACACTATGAAAAAGTTTGGAAATTTTGGAAATTTAAACCAGACTTTCTAATTTTTTTACAAATTAAAAAATTAACTGTCTATCATGGTTGTTGTGTCGTTGTTCATTGATCAAATTCTGGGAGGTGTGTTTAGCAATTTGGTCTTGAAATGGTCAAGTACAGGTCATGAAATAGTTGTGAGTCAGGATATTTTATTTTTCCTCAAGGTCCTGCTGAATGTATGCTTGCACTTTCATGAACTTCTTTTTTCACCAACAGACTGAAAGAGATGGTGATGAAAAACAGATTCGTAAGAAGGAGGAGAAGGACAGCAAACTCTCGCAACCTCCGAAGAAATCGACTAGTCTGGAGGAGAGGAAACTAATTAATAAGAGACCCTTGGATAAGGTGAGATCTGAATGTCTGGTGAATGGCCGCCATCTGAGTGATTGTGGTGTTGAAATTTGATGTCGACAAACGTCATCAAGGTATTACACCTTGCCCTTGTTGTCGTTTGTGAAATGACCCAAGTGATATCGTCATCAGTGCACTTGTGAAAGAAATACAGTGAATGTTTGTCAGAACAGATAGGGGTCACAAAAGTACTAGTAAATGCATGGAAACAAATAATACCTTGCTGTTACAGTAAACATGAGTTTACTAGTGTGATTAATATACAAGTAAAGTAGCATGTCAGAAGGGTAGACTGGAGGCAGTACAGTGTACAGTGCGTACTGTACATAATCCACTCTTACACATTTTGCTGACATGTGCTTTGGTTCCAACCATACCCCTATGATATCATGGTGTAGTTTGGCAATTTATGGTAAAGTGCATGCGATGTCGTTTACAAAACTTTCATATCACGACAAGTTTAATACTGACTGATGACATTATGTTGGAAGTTCACAGATCTCACACATTAGTGAGCAGTTTTAAAAATGTCAACTTACTAAGTTCTAAACACTAAAAGGATACTGGGACATTGCCTTAGTAAGGGTGTGGTCTGTGGATGTAAGGTTTGTTGTAGTTTTTGTATCGGGTCCAAAATTTAGACCTGGGTACCTGCCGTCCATAGTGGGTTGGCTGCTTTAATTAACCCTTTAACTTTGTTGTGCTTTAAGTTGGTTGTAAAGTCTTGACACGACATTTGTGCTTGGCACACATTTGTGCATGATTCATTGATATAACACCAGATATCTCATGTACTGCATGGTCATGACAACGAAGTGCTCTTGGATGTATATGTGCTTAATTTTGTCACATGTTCAATGTGTGTGTTAGTGAAACTTTGGATCCTTGTAGATATTTTCTAATCACGTCCTGACATTGTCGGTCAGTGACCCGATGCAAGCACTAGTTTGTTAGGTCTTTGTGGCTGGATTTGAAGTGTTACATGAAGTACCAGATGAAAGAGCAAATGAATACGAAAATGTGAATGAAAGTCATAGTTTATTTCAAATGTTTTGGAAGATATTTCATCTTCCTCCTCAGGTAAGGGACAAAAGTACTGCACATATCAAATAAGTCACAAAACAATGTAGCATTCAGAAGTTCAAAAAGAGGACAAGTTTTAAAACAGTCTAAGTGTGTAAGATGATCCATGTTGGTACAATTGACTGTTTAAAAAAGATATATTTGAAACTTCTTTGATTTTTAGTTTGAAGTCTGTATTTTCGTTATCTATGCTGTTAAATGGATGACACCATACTGGTCATATGGCTCAAGAATATTACTGCTCTTATACCTCCACCCCTTCCCCCCTGCCTCTCTTCAAAAGACACAAAGAGAAATTCAGAAAAAAAAGAAGAGATTCCAAGATTAACAATTTGCATAAAGGAAGTCTTTATAGTTAGATTGACAAGATACCCTGACATTGTACATATTCATCACAATGTGGCGTCCATAGTAGATACCCTTAATCCACACAATCACTGAAATATCAATCAATTACAGCTCACAGGCCAATCAAAGTCAGACAGCGCCCCCCTTGAAGAAACCAAAAGTAGAGATCCCGAAGAAGGCCTCCGTCATCCGAAAACCGGTCATCGACGACGACGAAGATGAAGAAGAGGACGAAAGCGACGAAGATGCAGTGTTTGAGAAACCGCCAGCAGTGATCACCATCAGTAGTGACAGCGATGACCACACAAGGAGGGATGAAGGAACCAAGAAAGTCAAAGAAACGACTTCAGAGGCAGAAGAGGCGGCGGGCAGTACCAATATGGACGACTTTGCTCTGGAGCTGGGGCTCGCCTGCGTGGTCTGTAAGAAGATGGATGTATCGGCGAAGAACCAGCTGATTGAATGTCAGGAATGCCACAACCTGTACCACCAGGTGAGGGGGCTGTTGTAATATTGGGGGGGTCAGGAATGCCACAACCTGTACCACCAAGTGATTAGGCTGTGTTGATAATTAAATATGGTGGTTGCATGTGTAATGCAGTGGTAGTTAAAAATGACACATTTGGGAGCCTGTAGTACTAATAGAAGGTGGGAGGATGGGGGGGGGTGGAGTAATAATTAAAGATGGTAGAATGTGGGGCTGTGGTAGTAACTAAAGGTGTTCAGGGGACTAGAGGCTATGGTAATAATGAAAGATGGGGTTGTCAGGAGCTACATTAGTGATCGCAGATGGGGAGATTGAAAACTGAAGTTTAAGGTCTGGGGAACTGCTGTGGTAGCTTAAGTCAGGGGAATTGAGGGAACTTGTGCTAGGGTAGATGTTCAAGTATTGAATTGTGTTGTTGTGTATCCATGAGATTGACGTATCGGCTGCATTAATCATGTTGTGGACATTCTAATAGTCAGTAATTTGGATGATCACTACCAGTAGGAACTTTGTAGGTTTTCAAAAGTGTACTGGTTCACTCTGTGTTTGGGACGTCATTTCTCCAAAATGGTTGCTCTGGATCACTTCTTCATTTTTGTATCAAAATTCCTGTGCCGCAATTGTTGTGAAATCGTCATTCACTTACATCGTATAATTAATGAGGAGAAAGAATCTTGTTGTATTTATAATCATGTAAGATGGACACCAAAGAGTATTGTCAGTAAGTCTTAACATTGTTTGCAAGTTGAAAGGCAATCTCAAACTGCATGGTATTTGAGAGGCATAATTGGCAGTCTAATAATTATTTAACAGTGAAGCTCCGTAATTTGCTGAACAGCTTCTTCATATTTGTCTGGTATAAGACCATTCTTCAACTGCTCATGTTGCTCTCCATCTAATAAACTGTTTCTCCTTTCCCTGCAGTTTTGCCACAAGCCTGCTGCAACTGATGCAGATGCCAGCGATCCCAGGTTGGTTTGGTACTGTGCCAAGTGTCAAAGAAACATGAGAAAGTCGGTGAGTCTCAACATTCAATTGTATGATTGATGTTAAAGGGTTCTTGAACTCACTTCCATGCAAAAGACCAGATTGATCTAATTGACCACTTTTTTTTCTATTTATATCGTCATGTTTAGCAGCAGTTGCAAAGACATAGATGTGACAAAGACATGCAAGTCTTACAAAACTTTCTCTCATAGCATTTATAAATCTTTAATGAGCTAAGCTTCTCCATACAGCTCACGGTATGAGAGAGGCCTTTGTGAAAGTTGCTCCTGGTACAAGCTGCTTATTTGAGATTCAGTTGATGTACCCTTTAGACTTGTGATGTAAGTTGCGATGGAAAGTCCATTGGGACATTCTGATATTTTGATTGGTCTGTCACCATTGCATTGGTAGTACAATAGAAGGGTGTTACCATACCCCCCACCTTGTTTCAACATGCCTGTCCCACTGTTTTAACATGTGTCTGTCACTGTTTTGACCTGTGTCTGTCCTGTTGAACATGTCTGTCCCCTATTTTGATGTAAGGTTGTGACATAATTTTACTCATGTCTGTTTTTCTGTTTTTGATGTGTCTGTCCCACTGTATAACCTGTGTCTGTACCTTTCTTTTGAGATGTATCTGTCACACTGTAAAATCTCTCTCTGTCCTCATGTTCAACCTGTGTCTGTCCCTTTGTTTTGACTTGTGCTTGCCCCACTAAATATGTCTGTTCCTCTGTTGTGATGAGATGTCTGTCTTTCCATGCTGATGTATGTCTGCACCACTATGTTCACCTGTGTGCCTGTCCCATAAACTTCCCCAAAACTCTCTTGTCACCTTGGTGGAAAGTCAAAGAATGTTATTAAAGTCAGTAATACCGACTTAGTAAATTCCATCTGGGCCAAGTTGAAGC
This sequence comes from Stichopus chloronotus, assembly GCA_021234535.1. Taxonomy (NCBI): domain Eukaryota; kingdom Metazoa; phylum Echinodermata; class Holothuroidea; order Aspidochirotida; family Stichopodidae; genus Stichopus; species Stichopus chloronotus. The sequence continues at coordinate 13,458,747 of CM037833.1, forward strand.
TCGTGTCTTCTGATGAGTCAAATCGTATCGGTGGACCTGACTGGGTACCGTACCTGACGGACGGTGCCAGGACCCAGTTCTGCAGTTGCTGCGAAGGTCCAACCTTTCAATAATTGTAAATAAAATGCCATTCTTTTTCGCTATGAATACCTCATTGTTATGCCCATACATAAGATCCATAGTGTTTTATCAACATGCAGATTAAAATGTTGTATTATGACTTTGCAAACAAACTAGTACCCGATCACTATGGACTTTGGGTACCCGTAACCGACCGCTATGGACTTTGGGGTACCCGTAACCGACCACTATGGACTTCGGGTGCCCATTTCGGATCTTATTAGCTCTGAATATGACGCTGAGGACACATAGGAGAAATATTTGATTTTCCTTCTTTTTCCTGTCATGGAATTCAATATATATATCTCCCATAGTGTCGATAAGTGACAGTGATGCCCATGCCATCACATTTTATTTGTGTTTTCTTTGATTTCTCTCCTGTCCAGGTTGATAAGAAACCTGTGAAGTTACCTTCCATGCACTTGGAGCTCTCGACTGCCGGCTCCGAGAAGAAAAGTGGAGAGCAGAATCTTAACCTCTTCAAGAGATCAGAACCAAAGGTCAGACGAATGTGGTTATGAAATTTACCAAAATTATCCTGATATGTACTAAAAATAACATCATTTGGCAACAACTCTGGCAATAGAAGTGAAATTTTGCATAGCCTATGCTACAGAAATAGAATGAACAATGTGTCACTATAATGTGGAATACAATTTTCATTCTTTGTGGAAATTATTGACATTTTACCTTTGAAGTGGTGTTATGGTGTAAGAATTTACAAAGTCAAATTTTCAGTCAGTTTGTAATTGGACCATGGGATAATTTGAAGGTTTCTGGTAGGTATAAGGTGTGTGAGTTTGTTTAACCTTATAGCAGAGAGCCTTCATGTGGTTACCAACATTAATCCCCCTTGCTAGCTCTCATGCTATCATTGGTCCCCCTCGGTATCCTTCTTGCGATTGAGCTGCTGGCTCGCCCCTATCCGTTATGCTAGTTAATCGATAGCTACTATTCCTCTGCTATCTTTAATACTATTAATTGATGGTTACTTTTCCCTTGCTATCCTTTATGCTTTAATTGATGGCTACTTTTCCCCTGCTATCCTTTATGCTATTAAGTGTTCTCCTTTATGCTTTTTATTGATGGCTACTTTTCCCTGCTACTCTTTATGATATTTATTGATGGCTACTTTTCCCCTGCTACTCTTTATGCTATTAATTGAGGGCTACTTTTCCCTTTCTATCCTTAATGGTATAAATGGGATACCAGTCATCATCCTTTCCTTCCATTCTACTCCCATTTTAGACTCCACCGGTTTCCTCTGTCAGTAAATCCCAACCGTTCACCGGTTTTGCCAACTTTGCCGCCAACGTCTCTGGCAAGTCCTCTTCCTCCAAGTCCAGTTCGGTGTCCAGCAAACCGTCGACCATCCTCGGGGTAAACAAGAGCAACATCCGTGTCAACATGAACAGCAGCCTGAACAAGACTGGTTCTCTCAGCAGCAGCAGTAACACCAGTAGGACCATCGTCTCAAAATTTAGATCCTCCACCTCGGAGTCGCGCTCCCCTTCCCCGCAACCGTCGTCGGGTCCGTCGAAGAGCAAGGTAGGAGGTGTGAAGAATCTGCCACAGACCAGTCAGGTGTCAGCGATGAAGAGGCTACAGCAGATGAAGAAGAAGGCATCCAAACGATGATGAAGAAATTGGTCTGTGAAAGGGAGATCAGTCGTATTTAAAGGAAGGAAAGGGTATTGTAATGAACCCTGCTGGCCATAAGAGTTGTTCCATGAGCACCTTAGCCAACCTCGCAGGGAGTTCCAGAGTATCATGAGCCACTGGCAAAGCTAAGCAAAGACTTCTCTAAGTGAAAATGGGTATGTTTAATACTCTAGTGTTTGAGTAGTACATATTTCTAAATTTTTTATTGACAGCCTTTCCATGTTTCGTTCAAGCTGTCAAGTTTTTGTCAGGTCACAAGGAGACTATTGTAACTTTATTGTAACGAAGAACTAGCTGAGACAGTCATCATTGATTACAACCCATAAAAGTGATTGCAAATTGGCAGTCCAATTATTTGTGCTCAATACCTGTGTGGTGATTTCCTGAGCACAGATATTGCTTTGTATTGTTTAGCTCCAAAGCAGGTTGCCAGAAAACATTTCACTTATTTTTACTGCTACTGAACATTAAAAAAATCGATCGTATTTAAAGTTCGGTGAGAAAATACAGATAACAGAGTATATACTATGAGAGATTTTGTTTCTGTACTTTCTTTGACAATGATGACATCACATGTGTAATCGATGAATCACAATAACTGCGAGATGAGCTGTAAGAAAATTATGGGGAATATACCCCCCAAACCCCAAATATAACCCCAAATAATATTAGAAAATGTCTGCTCCACCGTGTACTGACAAACAGCAGCCATCACTGTTATTTTTCCAGTATCAAGTGGTTGATTCAGTTCTATTGTGAAACACCCTTAGCAGTGAATAAGTTCAAGGAAGGAAGTTGTCCCCTAAAATCTGTTGTGGTTGTTAACTCTGATTACTTAACTCCTACTGTTAACTCTTAAGTTTGCTGAATAAGTTTGCTCATGTGGTACCTTCTGTTTATTGTGCAAAGAAACCACACACAGGGTGTGACAAAGGCATAGAATGTTTCTATAGGCTATCATTAATACCTTCTAAGGTATATTCAATGGGATTCTTATGCTGTCAGAGGAACAAAAAGATGTCTTTTATTGAAGCATCCTTGTGGAAGGCCAGCCAGGAATCAGCTGCTATCATCGTAGTGCACATGGGCCTTGACAGCAGGACATAAGGGTTCTCCATTTTGCAGATAAAAGGCAAATATATAATAGAAGTGCATACAAATTTCAAGTCGAACATTTTAGCATGTAGTACCATACTGTTGTCTGTGACATTTTCATAAAGTGTCTGTGACAGTGAAGCGTCTGAGACAGTGAAGCGTCTGAGACAGTGAAGTGTCTGTGATAGTGAAGTGTCTGTGACAGTGAAATGTCTGTGACAGTGAAGTGTCTGTGACAGTGAAGTGACAGTGAAGTGTCTGTGTGGTATATTGTGACTGTGACATATCTGTGGTACACTATGAGTCTGGAGTTTGCACATACCTGTAGTATGTAGTCTATGCCTGGGCGCTGTATAGTGTTTAACGGTGTGATACCGTGTGTGATTGTGTGGTGGATATGTAGTATGACTATGTGGTATAAAGTGTGTGACAGTGTGTTAGATGTCTATGGCATAGAGTGTGACAGTGTGATAGATGTCTATGGTATAGTGTGTGACAGTATGGTGGATATCTTTGACTGTGGTTTGTGGTGTGGATTTGTAGTACAGCATATGTATTCTATGCAGCATGTATGTACAGTTTGGACAAACACTAAAAGTGCACTTTTTTATGTGCAGTCACCGGTGAAAAGAGTTACTTGCGAGGCTGTGACAAAAGATTACAGAGATTTTACTATGTGTGGCATCATCCCCCGTCAAGTGACCACACTACAGCCTGAGAACTAATGATCATCAACATCATCATTGTCCTCATCATCATCATCACTATCATCATCACTATCATCATCACTATCACCATCACTATCATCATCATCACCATCATTACAATACACAGGTCTTTTATTCTGTGCATGGTACAGCATGTGTTAAGACATTGGTCACTCACCGTGACAATATTTCCATCATTAATTTATGAAAAGTAAATGAGAAGCAAAAAAACAAAGACGATGATAAAATCTGGCAAGCTTCCTCCTATATTTGTATTTGCAATAGTGTATGATAACAAATTTTTGTCTCATTGTTACACAAACTCTGACTTAGAAAGGTTTGTAGAATAAATGAAGCTCTATCTGAAGCCACGGTGATGTTTTTCTCAGTTCATCGAATGGTTCTACAGTCACGTGACATTCCCAAACCCAGACATTGTACTCCAGACACTGAATTGTGACAACATGGCAATACAAGATGTTACATACTACACACACACACACAAAAGACGACGTGGTTTTTAACCGCAGTACTCCATTGTTTAAGATATGCTTATTCAGCACACACTTATAAGTAGCAGGCGGTTGTCGGGGTAAATGAGAATTTGTGAGATAACAAGTCTGCGGTGGGTAAGGTGACATTTACCTATTCCTACCATTCCCCATTCCTTTACTATCCGAGAAGACCATCTACTCCATGAACTGCATATTTTCATTTACATTCGGACATCAAAAGATCCTTTTCATTAAATGTGGCAGGAAGAACAATGGTCTCACAAACCGGGTATTATAATGGTTCAATCATTTCAACAAATTTGGATTGTAACTGGTATTTGGTCTCACAATCAATTACCATTGCTTCTAAAACCCACCTTCCATCCCCTCCCCCTTTGTCCTCAGTTTAAATTCTTTATTCCTTTGCAACAATCTTGATCTCCATTAAAGTGTTCTACAAGTTTTAAAACATTTCCCATGGACTGGTTACTCTTGAAGTCTGTCTGTGAAATTTGACTTCAACTAAGTTTTTTTTCTTTCTCAGAGTAGAAACTGGGCACCATGACATGCCACAATTTCGTTCAAAATTACAAAACGTTTGTAAAGAGTTCACAAACTTTGGACCTCTTTACTGTAAATGTGCCATGTCTTCCTCATCACAAAACATAAATTTCCTACGATTGCTAGCTCAGTCCTCAAAGTTGGGATAAGATTAGTGGAAAAAACCAAATTCTAGAACCAGGGCTACCCACTACACCTCTTTCTCAGTTTCGCCTCAGTGTTTGCCTAGTTGGATGAAAAAGGCAGAATGCAAAGACTGAATTTGATGAAAAAACAACAACTTTAGACCTTAACAACATGTACAACACAAAACTGCATCATTATCGAAGAACCTTACTACACACAAGATACTTTCAAAAGGGAGAGAAGCTTTGGTCCACCTTCCCAAGAGGAAGGACCTTAGGCCACTTCTGAAAAGAAAGGACCTTAGGCCCTATTCTGAAAAGATGGGGACCTTCTGCATTCTCCCGAGAGAAAAATGTGCTGTGAAGTTCAATCTTTCATGTCCAGTATTATCGACGATGGCTACTTTTAATTTATATTGTCCTGTTTTCAGACTTACCCGTAGTGTGATTTTACTCTTGCTTATTATGGGCTGCCATCACAATTAATTGACTTTTACTTTGATACAAATTTTATACTTGTAACACAGCTTACTGCATGCAGGCTGGGATTATAACACATGCAAATTTGTAGCAGAAACAGCATGGAGACATTTAAAAAGACAACAATTTCTCGTTCTAATACCAAGATATCAAGTTTACATTTTACTTTCAGTATCTTCTATGTCTGTACCTCTACTAAGTCAAGATCAAAGAAATCCCTCAGGCTTACTGGAGAAAAACGTTGATGTAGTTAAACGGGGAAACCCAATCCAGTGATACATTGAGGAAATTACAAATATGAATCTCAATGAATAAATCTTTGATACATAAATTTTGTTTTAGCTTCCCAAATCCAACACATTTCCGTTGCACATGAAAACATCTCTTTCAGGAATCCAAATTCAATTGTTCTCCGTCAGGAACAGAGAAAACGAGCACACACTAGATCCAATCCCCAGAATCTAAAAGCACCTGGGGAAATAGGAAAAAAGCCCCCCCCCTCCTCGTTAGTCCACTGGCAACCAGGGACACTTGGGGAGAGGGTGAGCACCCCACTAGGACATAAATGTCCTCCAGATAAATTCATCTAACTCATAGGATGGTTATTATTTTCAAGGTAAGTTTGAATCATACTACTTGTTACCACACTAAATCCCAACCCCCTCCAACACCCCCCCCCCCCCCACCAGATTTGTCTGAACTGATGACACTCATTACAAGGTCAAATCTTCCTGATGCTCTTGTGCTATTTAAAATAAAAAAAATATGCGTTTTACTACTGTTAACATTTCATGTCTAAAATCACTAAAGTTTAGTTCCCAACATGAGCCAAAAAAGTTTTCAGATTATACAAGTTAGTTGATATGTAAGATTTTGTTGTAATAGGTTCAGTTAGAAGGAACCATCCTCAGGGCCCCTACCCAGCCCCCTTCTCACAACCTATGACTAGCCTCTTTGATGGAAGTGAAAGTCCTGACAACTAAAGGTACCAATATTTGGAGGTACAGTTTGTAAAATAGGTGCCCAATCAAGGTCGCCTCATTGCAGGACTGTCATCAGCTGTAAAATATTTAACAAGCTTTAGAAACTTATTTCCAAACCTAAAGAGATGACCTTTTAGTGCCCTTCTTAATGTAAGAACTGTCACCAGGCTGACAGAGGCATGTGTTCATTGAACGAAGCTTAGTTTCACAGAGTTCCTGAAACAACAATGGCAATGGTAATTACTTTGCCACAAAAAGAACCAGAATGCATAAATCATTGTGGTTTTAATGATATAACTTACAGTAGCCTAGTTTACAGAAGATTACAGCATTTATTACATAAAGCACCCTGAATTGGGCTATGATAAGCAGTACCCTGACATTACAAATAACATGTGTGAGATCAGTCCAAGCTTCTGTTCTTGTGAACATCGTGTATACAAGCAAGGTGTCACAAAACACACATGCAGACACTCACATGCCATAATGAGTGAGCAAGCCGTCCTCCCACATACGCCTCTGTTGTTCTGTTACAACGTGATCGCCATACTAAAATGACGGTTAGTTGTTTCCTATCGCTGGTAACTATGTGGGAGATATTTGTAAGGGTGACTGCACTATGTTCCGACACCCCTATGTTTCAACACCTCTATGTTCTGACACACTTCCATTCCGTCAGCAGTGGCTTAGTAAGACTTTCTGGGTTCCATGGGCGAGGGGCAATGTTTGGCTCCAAAGCCAATGGTATGGCAATTTCAGTTGTATGAGCTCTCTCCGTCCATTCGCACTCACATTTACAAATTAACATATTATGTATGATACAAAATACCATAATATCACATGTTGTTTACTGATGCCATTAACACTGTAGTCTGTTAGCCATGTGTTTAATCTTAAAGTAAGCCCTTCATAATATGATCGATGCATCTTAACTATGCCGAGCATCAAATAGTGTCTTACGTAATGGATGTGAAGCAATGAGAGTCCGAATGTACTGGGGTCGGAACATGGGCCTGTAACCATTTTAAGGTAACTGTAAGACAGTTGGTTTCAGCGTATTCATTGACTTGATGAAGATAATAAACTTTGTGGTACGGACTAAACCCAGCAGAACCATAATAATAATTACAAAGGGATAGGGAAGTGTACCATCAAACACGTCTTCATTCGATGTTTAAGTAACCTCTAAATACACTTCTTTTCAAGTTTCAGATCAATCTATTCAATTTTGATGGAATGAGTGACCTGAAACATCATATCTCATAGTCTCACAACACAATGAGAAGTTACTGCCAGTGACTGGAGGATTGAGTTGACATTCCATATCCATCATGGCAGTAGAGAATGCCTCACTCAGTGGCAGGTCCGTCAGGAGCCGTTTCCATGGCAACATAGAAACAGATGAGCAAGCTAAAACTAGTCTCAAACAGACTGCAAATATTACTACTGTCATTACATGTACAAGCCCATCAGCACCCATGAACACTGGCACCGACTTTGGACTTTCGAAGTTGGGTGTCACATCGCTAGATTTACAAGCATCACTTTGTTTCATTGGCATCAGTTTCTTGCAGAAGATCTGAGTGGGGGTTTCCACATGATGGTGGTAAACTATATACAGGCAGACCAGAATTTAAAGTAGTTCAGGAACCGAATTTAAGGATCAGGACAAAAAGAAATAATTCAAACTTTTAAATGGCAAAGTTTTGATTAATGCTCACGACAGAGTCTTACAATCTTGACAAATATTAGACCGGTAACAACTAGCGATGGGTGCTATGAGATTCATGAAGAGGAGGTCACACATGAGGAGATAGAAATTGTCTTTCCAAAGACATCATACGCAGCATAATCTGTGGGCTGCATGACTAATAGCAAGCTGTAAACAGTTCACACAAATGAGAATTGTAAATTAATTAAGTCCCCCCTGACACCACCATCGATCCCTTACTAGAGGCACACGACACATTTCTCGACAGGCATAACCATTTGTTTTACTTGATTGCATGTTCGACAAATGATGTATCCTTTTTCATCACTACCACCACCCCCCTGCCCCATACACCCCCCCTCCCAAAGCATCATCTGGCATTCCACAGCTGATTGCAAGAACATCAGAATGTCTCCATTACAGGCAGGGTAAGGGGTACTGCTGACAAAAGGTTTGACAAAGAAATTACCAGGATTTGGAATTTCAGCAAATATCAAATCAAAAGATATAAAAGGTTATCGACTATGGACAGACGTTACCAAGCACCAAAATTTTCGTTTAATAGCAGTCAATTTTGGCACTCCATCCAAAGATATACATGTCATGTTCTTTGAATGAAATGGTATGCATACAAACAATATAGGCAGACAATATGAACATATGTATTCCACAATACTACAGTATGAACCATGAAATACATATTTCACGGTAAATTTTGTACACCAGAATTCTGAAACTTCCAAATAGCGCCGGGGCACACAGAGATATTTGCTTACTACATGCTATTTAGTGAAAACATTGCTGAGAAAAAAGAAAAGAAAAAATAAGCAAGCACATGTTATTGAGTAACTTCACAGGACTGGAGAGGTACTTTACCATTTTTTCACTGGAATTTGTTTATAGGCATGGACTTAAAGTCCGTATGCAAAGTGAAAGATTTAGCATAAAATGAGTCTTCCTTCAAACAGCTGTAAAAAGTTTTCTACTTTACAATTTCTTCCCAGAAGTACCCGCCCTGGTAATTTGAGGTCGCAGGGTGATATCCACTACGATGTAAGATCTCGAATTTAAGCGTTTTACATAACTTTAAGTTCACTCAAGTGAATTTCCTCTATGAGATAAAATTTTTTAGAAAATAGCGATAATATGGGTTAGCTTCGTATCAGGAAACATCAAAGTGGATGGACATCTCTACTTAAGGTCAACAAGTATAAGAGAATAAACTGATGGGATAAACAGATGGAAGTTCATTTTCATTAGTTAACCCTCCGCCCCACCCCATCCACCTATGACCGATAGATTTTACTGTCTTACTTGAACAGAGAGTAGAAATTTAAGAATATTAAAAAAGAAAAAGCTTTGCCAATAACTTAATATCTGATATATGTCAAGAAAGAAAAAAAAAGTTAATACCACCAGTCATTTCGTTTGAGATGTAACTGTTTCATCTTTCTGAAAGAAAGAAAAAAAATGAAGGAAAATTGAAAAGTTTTGTAACTTAATAATTTTTCTTTACAAGGTACTAAAAAAGGCGCTAAATGTTGCTCGCATTCTTTTTTTGTTCCATTTTCCTGGATGTTTAAGTTTCTTTTGATGGATAGAGATGTTGGGTGGGAGTTCATTCCCCCTCACCCCAAAGAAAAACGGAAAGTCACATCTTAGTCCGCCTCGACCGAGCTTATTTTGTCGTCCGCAAGTTCGAATGAAAACAAGAACTGAAAGGCAAGAGGCAAACAGGACGACGAAAACGAAGACTGCCCTCTGTCATCTCTCCATAGAGTTCTCTTCGGTCATCTGGGCTCCGCCGTTGGTCATGTGACCATTTCGTATTTCCACGACCTCCTCCTTGTATTTGGGCTGCACCACAGGTGGCGATTCCTCCCTCATGCCCATGTGTGAAAGCTTCCGCCTGTGAGACAGTGAATGTAGTAAAAAAGAAACAATGTAAGGAGGATGGCAAAAAATGGAGGAAGAGATAGCAACCCTCTCACTTCCCCATTCACTATTCCTCTGCCCGATAACAATGTACAACATGTTACAGGTATCAAACTGACACAAATTAAACAAAAAACCGTTTCTTCATGTAAACAAAATGTGTGCTAGACGGGGAACAGATGAGTTTGATAATGGTCAAGTGTTGTAGGCTAGTAATTCTTTTCCTATGAAGTAATGAGTACTTTTCTTCCTTTTTAATACAATGTTTGTATGCTTCAACTTTTGATTGCTAATATTCTGTCTCTCAGACTGTGTATTTTGTACTCACTCTGCTTATTCTAAACACCTTTCATCAAACTGATTTACTTAGTTGTTGCTTTAACCTTTTTAAACCAAACATATTGTAATCACTGACTGGGGGAGAGGGGGAGAGAACACTGGTGTCTGTTAAGACGTTTCCAAACAAAGACCGGCTTGTAATCAACCACTGGATGAAAGTCCCCCTCCTAACCATCCCAACATCAAACACCAACCCCTGGGTAGCAGTCCTTTCCAACACTCCCAGCACCAAAGACCAGTTACTGGATAGCAGCCTCTCCTAAACTTGCCAGCATCAAACATCGACCGCTCAATAGCAGTGTCCTCCAAACGCTCCCACCGTGAAACACCAAAGGGCAGAAATTTAGATTAATATGTTTGTGACTAAACCTTGGATATTTTGTTCACCATTTTTCCTATTCTCAAATGAATATAAAACGAAAGATAGCAAGGAGAGAACGCCTCTGACCTCTTGGTCCTCCTGTCATGATCCTTTGGTTCAGATCTCTTCCCCCTCTGCCTCTCCTCATCCCCTGACTCTCCGCTGTTGTCCCCGCAAACGGAGCAAGAGCCCTCGCTGTCGCTGCTGGACGTCGAACTCGATGAGCTGTCCGAACTTGAGCTGTCTGACTGCACGTTGGTGGACTTGGACAAGTCCACCGAATCTGCGACCTGACAGAGATCCGGGCGGGACTCCTGATGAGAAAGCAGGTACCAAGGTATGTCACTGTGCGAAATGTAGTAAGACGGTCTTAATCTCTTCTCTTAGCTCCAATGTAACTCTGGACTTACCCAAAGCTTTCCCACTAATGTCAGATCAGGTGGTAGAAAGACCACTACTGCAGAGTCCTTTGATTCAAGACCCCTCTGACAGGTCCACTGCCGACAGGTCAAGCTACTGAGAGTACTCATACCTCTGGTTACTTTACCATGTTACTCTATCTACCATCTTGGATATCTTGAACAAAATTGTTGGGACACTGTAGGCGTACATTGCAAATATCATACCAAATATTAGGTTACAGGATAACATGAAACCCTTCGCCCCTTTCCAATGTTGCGCTATAGGAGTGAATGTACACGTGGAACAGTAATCCTACAGCCAACACTGAAAGGGAGAGCAGGGTGTCCAAAGGTATTTTGTCCAAGACTGTAGCTCTCTTAACTACAAACCCTAGACCACACCAATATATTGTCACATGGCATACCACCTCTTCACATTCATTCTTTTTTACCTGTCACCTTCTCTTATCATTAGTCACATTCTCATCTGTCACATTCTACTATCACCTGTCACCTTCTATTATTATCTCTCACTTCTTCTATCACCTGTCAGCTTCTTTTATCACTTGTCTTAGTTTCCTGTTGCTTGTCAATCTCTACTACTTTTCACATCTCAAATCACCTATCACATCTCATACCACCTGTCACATCTCAAATCACCTATCACATCTCATACCACCTGTCACATCTCAAATCAACTATTACATCTCACACCATCTGTCACATCTCAAATCACCTATCACATCTCATACCACCTGTCACATCTCAAATCACCTACCACATCACATACCACCTGTCACATCTCCCACCACCTGTCACATATTTTTTCATGTCTTACCTCAGATGTGACATCTTGTGTCACTTGTCGTATCTTCCTTCACCTATCACATCTGGTACACTCTGTCACACCTTTTATCACCTCTCCCTCTACTTCATCCCTCTCCTTCCACATCCCTCCAGTCTCCAAGACTAGAGAACGTTTCCAATCTTTGTCTCTCTGACATGTTGTATAATTTTCAATCCCATACTGTCATATCACCTTTTCCACAGGGAGTAGCAGACTTCCCTTCTACTTTTCTTCAGTCACATCAGTTACATGCTACTGAAGGTACCCTCCAACGATCTTACCTTAAGAGCTGCATACCACTTCTTTGACAGTTTTGGTCTCCCCCTGACAGTCTTGTGCCACACTATTGGGAAGTTTGTCACGCTGCAGAAGTTCTGTGTGATTGCCACCGTCGTATCAAGGTTCAAAACAACGTGCCACCAACCACCGGGGACAAAAACAGTCTCCTGTGGGCCCTGAAGAATCTCAATCTGCAGATGCAATACAAGCTTTACTGTTTGAAGCATTGTTAGGATATTAGTTGTTTTAAAACATGATAAGTTGCCATGTGGGAATTGACGTCGCCTCATTTGACAATTGATTAACCTTTCTTATGGTTGAAAAGTACAAATGACAGTCTTGTAGGACACACTCTACTCACCATTACTGCACAGAATTTGAAAGTATACTTTGGAGAAAACAGAGTCAACCAAAGAGGAAAAAAGACCAGAAATAAAGGTGACTGGTATGCCACTTCTTCATTTCAAGCAACACAGGTATGAAATCTGTTCAGAATTAAATGTTACCATAGCAACAAAATCTATGGAAGGTATGAGTTGCTATGGCAACAAAATTTTGAATAATTTTACTGATAGAGCTTTGAAAACTTACAGGTCTACACTCAGGGGGCCAGTCAGGGCTCATGGTTCTCGGATAAACATGCGTGAACCAGGTGATTGCTTCGTCCCTTTGTTTGCCCCCCTCGCCTGCCATCGGCTTGACCAACTCTCTAGGAGTTACCCTTGGGAACATGCACCACCTGAACGAGAGAAAAAAAGGAAAAAAGCATTGTAGTCAAACACAAAATATCACATCAGAATTGAGAAAATAGGACAGTTGCATTTCTGGAATTTCCAAACTTTTCTGTGACGTCATATGCAAGGGGTCCACACAGGTTTCATCAACTGTCAGGTGATCGCAGGTTTCTTTGATTTTCAAAGGCAAATGTACATTTTGTTGAAAATTTCTTTGGTTTTGAAGGATAAGTGTATACTTTGTCACAATAATAAGCATGGACAGTGGTGGCCCATGTGCTGTAAATAGACATACACTTAGGGTTAAAGGCATGTGTGTTTTGCCTGCCAATCCCTGGTAGAACCATTTGAGTCACATCACACGAAAACCCTCTGTAATTTCGATTTCATGCCTAATGTTTAAATTTTCTGGACTGAAGATCTCATGCAGACAGTGTTCATCAGAGGTGGTTATTTCTCCCCCCCCCCCAAAAAAAAAAAACTGCAAGTGCAAACATATCGTTGATGCTCTTGTTTTTTTCCGCATATCTTTATGAACAGTTGTGAATAGTAATGGTTTGTTTTCCACAAGTAATACTGACCAGGGTGGGTCATCCACAATTCACATAATGACAACTTGAGCTACATTTAGCTTGGTTTACTTTCAAACTTATATTTTACTCAGTTATCTGTTCTAGCAAGTGCAGCAATCTACTTCTAAAGTGAATGCATAGGTTAGAATTGTAATGCATCACATGTAATTCTATCGGCATGCAATTGCATAGGAAGATGACCATTTTGTAATATCTCAAAATGCAGCTGTGGTTTATTCTGTTTCACAGCAAGCAGGAGACTATGACCTTAGAATTGCACCATTGCAAAGATTGTCTTAACTCAGAAAACTGCTCTAAGGTTTGATATAATGGCTGAAAATAATTCAGTATCAGTGGCTTTGACATTGAAGTTTCAGTGTTTCACAATCTGATATTTTTATATCAACAGCTTATGCTGACCATTTTTCAATAACAGAACTTTCCAGAAGAGAAACTTATTAAAGACAGTGTAATACTTTATCCAGTCATTTGTCTTAAGTTGATTACTAGAAGAGATTGTTTCACCTTTTATGTCCAAAAACCAGCGAATTCCAGGCACTGGTCCCTAGAGGGTCTATGTGAATACCCGTTCCGGAACGGGCAGGTCCAACCACAAACCACCGGTATGGGGGCCGCCTCTTCTCACCGGCAGTACTGGAAAAGGTCGTCCTTAAAGTACTTAGGTATCTCAAAGTCCTCCAAGATGCGATTCCTTTTAGCATGCTGCAAAGTAAAGAACCAAATGCTTTGATATGCACATGTACCATTACTGGTAAAGTTGACCAATTGAATAACATTCTGATGAAACATCTCAAAAGTCACTTGAAATCCTTCCAAAGCCATCTAGGATTATAGAGCAGGTGCTTACCACCGGTCTGGAACCTCTCTTCTGAGGAAAAAGTCAGCAGAAATCATTCTGAGGTAGGAGATTTGTTGAACAAAAAAGTCCAGACAAATTCCTGACGATAGGGTCTTTTTAATGAAGGCAATATCTTGGCCAGTGCAAAAGGCAAACCGGAAACAATGAAATAACAAAGAATGAAAGGCAACAACGACTTGGCCAGCACAAAAGGCAAAACCAGAAACAATGACCTAACAAATGAACGAAATACAGCAATGACTTGGCCAGCACAAAAGGCAAAACCAGAAACAATGACATAACAAAAGAACGAAATACAACAATGACTTGGCCAGCACAAAAGGCAAAACCAGAAACGATGAAATAACAAATGAACGAAATACAGCAATGATTTGGCCAGCACAAAAGGCAAAACCAGAAACAATGACATAACAAAAGAATGAAATACAACAATGGCTTGGCCAGTGCAAAAGGCAAAACCAGAAACAATGACATAACAAAAGAATGAAATACAACAATGACTTGGCCAGCACAAAAGGCAAAACCAGAAACAATGAAATAACAAATGAACGAAATACAGCAATGACTTGGCCAGCACAAAAGGCAAAACCAGAAACAATGACATAACAAAAGAATGAAATACAACAATGACTTGGCCAGCACAAAAGGCAAAACCAGAAACAATGACATAACAAAAGAATGAAATACAACAATGACTTGGCCAGCACAAAAGGCAAAACCAGAAACAATGAAATAACAAATGAACGAAATACAGCAATGACTTACGTCTGCAAAGCTGCTATCAAAAATATACAGGGGGCTGTCATCTCTGGTCTTCTCCATGTAAGAGATGTAATATTTCATCTTCATCTTAACGGAGTAACCTTCATCATCTTCTCCGCACTTGAACTTCTGGTTCCGATACTTTTTCGCCAACCTCTGGATGAGAGATAACAGAAGTATGTGAATCATTTCAAATGATGACGAAGTTACCAAAGCTGCCTTGTCAGTATTACATTTAATAATTTTTCAAAAGAGAAGCAGAACAAACATCACAAAACAAAAAGTAATCTCAAATAGAGGAGATGTGTGACAATGGAAGCAGAAAAAAAGCAAAATGTGGGTCAATTAAAAAAAAAAACAAAAACAAAATCTAAGAACTTGATAAAAAAAGGGAATAGCATAGTGTGTAACACTAGGCTATGAAATATCACATTCATGGGGGTATCATGCCCATTTCCACACTTTTAATCTCAGTGAGGGTAAGATCTATTAGATGCAGAAATGCTGACCAAATTTTCTTCTAATTTGACTGAACAAAATGTCCAAGCAGATATTCTGTTGGATATGCCAGTCTTTCACTGCTTATTCATCTTGCTTAAGCTTACTGCACATATCAGAAGGATGTGCACAGCGTCAAATCTGGAATCTGTTCACGCAATTACTGAACTTACATTAGAGGGAGAAGGAAAAGTAGGATAGTGTTTGCACCCACTTATGGGGTACCTGACCAATGACTATCAGGACCCGATTCTGAAATTGCTACCCAGATTCTACATTTCAAACATTGTATGTATTTGTGACAAAATTTAGCATGTATTCCAAAACATGTCCCTGTCACACCTGTACATACGATACATGGTCTTATTGTAACGGTGTTATTAAAGCAAAATACTGCATCATGACTTCGCAAAAGCTCGTAGCTTTTCGAGGACCCGAGAGATTATGGATTGTGGGCACCCAGATGCTGACACGAGTGTATACATACACTGACAGCTTGCAAACTACAAAATTTTCTAACTTTTTCATGACTTTTCACAGGACCATTTCATGACCAAATTTGATTGATGAATACAGTAAATCCCACAATTACCATGATAGGAAGTCACATTTTTGTTTATTGACTCATAAAAATTAGCAATCTGTTGCAAATTTCATCATTTTCCCATAACTTCTGCTGTCATTTCTACAAAATTTCATGACTTTTTCCATGCGTGGAAAGTGAAATAAAAATTCCATGACTTTTCCAGGCTGCAGGAACCCTGTTTACTGTACCTCCGGTGTCCATTTCTTGAGGGCCTGCCAGCTGTCTTGACAGTTAACGATCACACACGGTATCCCCGGCTTCTCATATTTCTCGATGAATTCCTCCTCGCTGACTTTATTTGCGTCCAGTCTCACAAGCGTGTCATTCACTGTTCCAAAGGAATGTTGTTCGAACGTCTCATAGTAGTTGAACTTCACCCATTCTTCTCCAGTCTTGAGCTCTGGAAGACGGAAAATGATTATGAAACAAGAGCCCATGGGTACTGTGGTTACTTGCACAGATGTACAGTAATGTAAGTTATGAAGTAAAAGGAGCATTTTGCATTGTCTTGTAAAATAGCCCATATGGCCCATTTCTGACCATGAACCCTCACTTTTGTACTATAAAATCTGTAGAGAAAGAAATGCATTTCATGATTTTGTAAAATGGCCCATGTGGCCCATTTCAGACATTGAACCTCAAACATGACAAACACCCAGATGTGTGAATCTTTCATTTAAAGTATTGAAAAAGGGGTTCTGCAAATTGCAATAATTCTTATCACATCTATGCCCCTTAAAAGTCCACCCAACACAGCATGTCCTGGAGGGGACTGCTAGAGTCTTGTTTCCAACTTTCCACTGGTAAGAACACCAAACTGACTTATTTTCTTTCATTGTGTTTTGCCCACCTCACTAATTTAAAGCCATTTACATCAATGTACACATCACCACCGAAGCACGAGGATGAAAACTGATCCAGCCAAAAATTGTCTGGTAAGATCACCAACAGTAGTTCCCACAGCACTGCTGTCCCTTCCTCTGATCATGAAACTACCTCAAGCAGTACTCCCATGATTCGCTGGAAGGGGACTGATGGAACATGTACATATCCATAGCATAAAAATGGAGCAAAGGAATTTCAGAGACCAAAAGTCAATTGCCACAGCATGCACGAAAATTCTAAATTTTCTAACCACTCTTACACAAACTGAAGCCAATAATACCAAAAATGCTAATGACATTGAAAATTTAAATGCCATTTTCATGTACCTAATATTTAACAGCACCTTCCTACCACATTTGAAGCAAAACAGACAAGGCACTGCAAAAATATTGCCATAGGAATTTTGCATTAAGTCCCACAAATTCATTAATATTCAAGATATAGGCATCAAAAACAAACGGGCACATCTACTCAATACGATGCAAGTACACACAGTTTGAGAAAATCTGAGCCATCAATTATTGAGTTATCGTGCCACATACCTCGCATTCCAGTCGTGACATTACACTAAGCCCCACTTTCTCATTAATATGCAAGATATGAGCACCAAAAGCAATAAGGCACATCTACTCATGAATGCATTAGGGAGGCTATAAAAAAAAAATTACCCACTCATTGGGCAAATAAGCAATGGTGCAATGCTTAATTACCTGATCATCAGGTACTCGCATGCAATGTTACTGCTCATTTACCTGATTATCGGGCAAAAGCATAGCGCCACTGCCTATTTGCCCGATGATTGAGTAAATAAGCAGTAGCTTTATGCTTAAGTAGATCACTGCTTACAGTACAGTACTTGCCCAATCATCAGCCAAATAAGGCACAAGTGTGCAACATTGTGCTTTTTTGCCTGATGATAGTGTAAATAAGCGGTGGCTGTAAGCTTATTTCTCCCAATCATCCAGAAAACATTGTGGTGGAGTTACAGTATTTGTCCAATCAACAGGCAAACAAGCAGCAGTGACCATCTGCCTAACCACCGAGCAGACAAGCATTTGGTATACTTACCTACTTCTGTGTCTGATCGCTGATACAGTACTGTAGGTTTGGCTCTTTACTTTACTAGGACCAACTGCTGGGCAGGTACTTGGAGACTGTACAAATTATTTCATAAGACACCATTTTTTGTCTCATAAAACGACATTACTTTTGACAAGTCGCTAATCCTTTGTTGGTGTTTTTGATTGTCCTGCAATCTACCATTGAACATATTAAGTAAGGTTTCTTCTTAACTTTTCTTCACTAGTATGCCAATAATCATTCAAATTTTTTAACTCTATACAGCTGTCTACAGTGCATCATTTACCCATGCAGTGAGACACTAACTACTATACATGTAACTTGTGACAGTGACAAATGTTTGGTTCACAATTGCCCGGTCATTTTGTCAAAGTGCACCCCCTATAGTATGAATAGCCTAAGTTCTGTAACATTAAGCCTAGCCTGTACAGTACGTGTGATTTTGCCATCGTAATGCAAAATGCCTGTTTGTCAACCATAAGACTGTAATGATGCCAATTACAGGACGACTTACATTTATGATTTTTGTACGTAGGATTTAAATCTCTTTCAGTACCCTCCAAAACAGACAAGTTACTGTGACAAAACCGGAACCCAACAAAATTTCAACAAGCCTAACATTAGGCCTAACCCACTATGGAGGCTCTTTTCATGTAATGCAGGGTAATGTAAACCAATGTGACTTTTGAGTCCATAAGAGCTGATCATGCACTTCGAGAGTTACAGAAATTTGTGGCTAAACCCTTATGATTAAGCGCAGCTCTGAGCAAACGTGCTTGTACATAAAAAAGTTCATCGTGCCAGCTGGCAGTACTAAACTTCACAGGCATAGTACATTACAAAGCCATAGCAATGTACCATGCACAGTGTGTTGGTGCAATAAGTAGAACTCTATGATGTCATTGCTATTTGCTAGTTGTACCTTTAAGGAAGATCTGCAGCTGAGCACTATACACACGAAAGGACAAGAAACCACAAATGGCTAAATTATGCCAGAGGTTAATGATTAAACTATTAAACCTTCAGCTAAAAGTTCAGTTTGAAAAAAAAATCTTAAGTTTGCTGTTTGCTTTGTGTTCAGCTGAAGGAAATCTGAGATGTTCTGTCATTGATGAGACATACAGTAATGGTACTATGGGTAGCTGTTGACTTAGTACAATAGGCAACGCAAAGGATAGGCAGAGTGAAGGGTTCTTTCTCCCTTTGCATTGATAATTCCCTGTGTGTATCGCTGGCTTATTCACAAGACTATTGTCTCCCCACGTTTGGAGCAAATTATCGGATTAACACACTCTAATTTCCTTAGTTACTTGTAACCAGTACTACATAGATTACTGCACATAAACCAACAAGGGTCTCTTTCCACTGTGGCACCACCACCGTGCCTCCACCAAGGTCACGATTTACAGTATCTTGATCACGATTGTAACTCTAGTTTAAAAAAGCATTTGGGATGTTGTACTGTACTGTCGTACCTAGTAACCTAGCTCAGACATGGACTGATGTACTAGTCTTATGAACAGTACAGTAGATTTGTACTTAGTACTTTAGCCTAGTTAGGCTTGGAGTGAATGACACAAATGAAAACAAAAAGATGTTTGCATTAGCCTAGAAAAGGATCACTTCACAATCAAAGTTTCTTTAGGGTAACTTTTCACAGGTAGGCATCATTTAAGGTGCAGTGCGTGACCTCCCATGTTGTGCTTCTTGGTGTGCCCTAATTTCGGCACGACAAATTTTCATGATAAACTAGGCCTATGCCCTTGGCTGGAGTAACTTGTTACTTCTAAAGCAGATATTGAAGCAATTGATAATTTATTGAAAGGCTGTATCAATGGAATGAGTGGCAAGAGTGCTTCAGAATCTTGGAACTTTATAGATATGTTGAAGAATGTTATGAATCATCATGTTTCATGGAAGTTTCGTTGTCGTATAAAAAGTAGGCCTTCGTGGATGAACAAAGAAGTCCGGTGCGCCACTAGACAACAAAAGTAGAAAATGAGGAAGCATTACAGGATGAGTAATTCGGTTTCTGACAGGAGCTCAACATTCACCAACTTAAAGTGAAAGGGTTAAAATCTAAAGCTAACCTGAATTTTGAGCAGACTATCGCTGGTAAATTAGGGACAACCCCAAGGCATTCTTTTCTTATGTCAGGTCTAAGCAGAAGGTTAAGGAAACTGTTGTTTCTCTTAGGGATCCTAATGCAGATAGTGTAGTTACTGACAGTGAAGATCTTGCGAAACTTTATAACGATTTTGTGTCAATTTTGTTGAGGTCATTTGCCCATTATTTCTGTGTTCCACTGTCACTAGTCTTTAATAAATTTATGGTTGAACGTTATGTTCCTGAGGACTGGAGGTGTGCTAACATCATCCCAATTTTTAAGAAGGGAGATAAGTCACAGGCCTGTGAGTCTCACTAGTGTTGGTTATACAGTAAGGTCATGGAATCTATTGTTAAAAAGTCTATGGTTAGTTTCTTCAGTAGTTATTCATTCATCAGAATGTCTCAACATGGCTTTTGCCAAAAAGGTCCTGCCTCATCACCAATATTTTGGAGATCATGGAAGATGCTATTACTGTATTTCATTGGATAGCCAGAAGTACTGCATGTTGATGTTGTTTTTCCTGGATTTTCAGAAACCTTCTGATGAGGTTCCCTACATGCTTAAATTAAAGAGTATGGGCACCTGCAGTAATTCACTGACCTGGATTCAGAATTGGCAAGGTAACAGGAAACAGAGGGTGGTTTTAAATGGTTGTACTTCTTCTTAGCAGGAGGCTACTAGTGGGGTCCAGCAGGGGTCTGCATTGGGTCCTCTCCTGTTTATTGCTTTCATTAATGACATTGATGCTGACATTGTATGGAGAGCCAAGCAGTTTGCTGATAACACTAAACTATATTCTGAGGTCTACTCTGAAGGTGATTCAAAAGTTTTCAGAAGGATTTAGACAGCCTGGTTTTCGCTTGATCTCACGAGTGGCAAATGCTGTTCAATATTGATAAATGCAAGGTAATGCAAATTGGCAATAATAATCCTACTGTAGGTAGTCATACACTTTGACTAGACAGTCAGTGGCTCACTGCAAGAGGTGTCTGTTAAAAGGGACTTAGGTGTCCACATAGATTCTTCTTTACAGCCAAATAAGCAGTGTGCTGAAGCAGCTACAAGAGCGAATAGGATATGAGGTATGATTAAGAGAAATTTTAGTTTCCTTAGGCAAGAAATTGTTGTTAGGCTTTATAAGCAGTTGGTTTGGCCTCATTTAGTTTATGCTGTTCAAGCTTGGAAGCCATATTTTTCAAAAGATAAGGATTTACTTGAGAAAGTCCAGTGCATGGCTACTAGATTGATTAGTGACTTCAAGGGTGTTCCCTATAGCAGTAGGTTATGTCTCTTAAATCTGACTGTCTTATTTAGATTTCAGTAAAGCCTTCGACAAAGTTCCTCACAAGCGGCTTATTTTAAAGGTCAAAGCTCATGCTATTGGTTCAGTAGTGGCTGACTGGATTGAAAACTGGCTGGATAATAAGTGGCAAAGAGTTGTATTAAATGGTCATTTTTCCAATTGGCTTCCAGTGACTAGTGGCGTACCGCAGGGATCTGTGTTAGGTCCTATTCCTTTCATATTGTATATTAATGATCTGGATGCCAGTTTGAATAATTCAGTACTGAAGTTTGCAGATGATACTAAGGTCTTTTCTGATGTTCTTTCCATGGGTAAAGTGACTGAGTTGCAACAGGACTTGGATACACTGTATAAACGGTCTTGCGATTGGCAAAAGCTATTTAATGCACAGAAGTGCAAGTGTCTTCACCTCGGTCATTCAAATGCTCAAGCCTGTTACTTTATTGGTGGTGTTCAAGTTGAAACCACTGAGTATGAGAAGGATTTAGGTGTTATTATTGATAATTCATTAAGCCCTAGTAGACAGTGTGCTAAGGCTGTGAACTCTGCCAACGAGATCCTTGGTATTATTAACAGAACGTATGATTGTAAAAGTAGTAGTAATATACTGAAATTGTATAAATCTCTGGTTAGACTGCATCTGGAATACTGTTGTCAAGCATGGCGCCCTTATCTACAGAAAGACATTGATAACATTGGAAAGGTACGACGTCGTGCTACAAAATTGATTCCAGATTTGTCTACTCTCAGTTATGGAGAAAAGGCTTGAAAGAACTGGTTTGATTTCTCTTAAAATGCATAGACTATGAGCCAACTTGATTGAAGTTTTTAAAATCGTTAAGGGTCTGGAAAATGTTGATCAGGCTACTTTTTTTAAATTGTTGGATGTTAGTAAAACAAGAGGTCAACAACTTAAATTCAAAAAGCACCACTGTAGATTAGACATTAGGAAGTAGTCTTTCAGTCAGCATATTATTGCTGAATGAAGAAATCTGTCACGGGAGGCTGTCACTGCCACAACAGTCAACGGATTTAAAGACATTATCGATCCTATTTTTCAGAAAAGATGGGGGCTCTAAATAAGCCAGAGATGGCTGTCTGCCCCAGTTCTAAAGACCCCATCGACATTTGATGCCGGTGGGCTCTGGTAAATCGGTAACTTCACTTGAGCTAAGAAGGTTACATTGAGATTTGATAAAAAACTACAAGATTGTTCATAGGTTTTGATAATTTATTAGTTTCTGATTTTTTCAAGTTTGCAAACACAAAAATTACAAGAGGTCCTTATCTTAAACTCCAGAGGGTTCAAAGTAGGATCAATATTCGTCGTTACTTCTTTTCTCAAAAGGTAGTGAATGGGTTGAAAGGAATGGGTTACCTGAGGATGTAGTGATGACTAATGGTTTAAGAATGCACTGGACAAGTACTTTTCAAGCTTTGTGACGGGTTTGATTTTTAAACCTTCCTTCTATTTGGGTGTTTTTTTTTCGGGTCCTTGATGGGGGCTTAATTGTCCCTCCTGATCCTGTTGTCCACTAAACTAAAAATCTTAACTCTGAGTGTAGCCTAGCCTATACTATACTGTGTACTGTAGGCATACTTTAAGCTATCCTAGGCTAAATCACACTGTGCTAACCGCTAATTTAGACAGCGATCAGGGCTTTCACTGTAACTGTAACCATAACGTCGATTAAGTTAAATCACAATGTTGATATTTTCCGCTCAATACATTGAAGCAGGATATTAACACGAAAGCTTCAGACCAAATTGCATTTCTCAATTTTGCATTTGAATGGCGGATGTAATTCGCGGAACTGGTAAAACATTAGGACAATGAATATATCGTGATGGCCGTATGGCTCGAACGTGGGAGAAATTTTACCCGGTCTGGCCGACTTCTTTGCTTCTAAAACAGCTCTCCGTGTCCTCTTGTCCATCGGAAGAAAACTGCTCTTTTATTTTTGTGTATTCCACCTTCTATCGATAGAATCAGTAGTCAAAAATTGCTCATCATGAAAATCGAAGAGGTGAAAGAAAGAGTTCGAAGACGAATTTTCCCGAAATGGTTATTGCGCCCTCACGACTTAAATAAGCTTGTTCGACTATCCGCACGTAGGCATCGGCACGTAGGCAGGGAAAGTTTAGCTGAGGAGACCATCAAGTTATAAATGGCGGGAAATTGCCCCCCATAGATAGTATTATATCTTTTTTCTTTTTTGAGGGGGGGGGGGGGAGTGTTGTGAATGACGGAGTATAAAATTTCCTCCTACTCTCCGGTGTAATATCTAACGGTATTAGCGGTACCAGTGGATTGTCTCATTGCGTTCAGAGAATGTTTACGCCCAAG
The DNA here is from genome assembly GCA_021234535.1 of Stichopus chloronotus. NCBI lineage: Eukaryota > Metazoa > Echinodermata > Holothuroidea > Aspidochirotida > Stichopodidae > Stichopus > Stichopus chloronotus. The sequence goes on from CM037833.1 coordinate 13,482,604, forward strand.
TAGTTCATAGGTTGCAGGGGACGGCACGTCCCAAGCCTCGTAAATTACATAAATACAGTCTCTTTCGACCTAAATTAAATTAAAAAAGATCAATATCAATATAAAGTGCTTTCAATTCCACCAAAATCCTAATGGAGTAGGATCAGGGGCGCCAAGATTAATAATGGGGGCATGTATTGCCGTAGGTCATTGATGGGACACCAGCCACGTGTCCAGGGTATTCATTACACACGGGTGGGGGAGGGGCACTCTGGACTGATTGCAGAGTCCGTTTAAGCGATGCCTTGAAAAAGGGATTTCACGTCTGCATTTTCTCCATTAACGAGGAAAATATCAATCTATGGCAAATAGTAAGAATTTGTATTGCGTTATTATATTTCCACCTATTAAACCACAAGTAAACCTTATACGAATCTAAGAACAAAAATTCTTACGGTCGTCTGCATATATTTTCGCCACCATTAGTTAGTCTGGAGCGTACCCGAAAATGTTTGGCAGAGAATACCTTTCAGATCCACAGAAACCACATGCCTGAGACATTTTTTGTCTGTTCAGTTACGCCTCCAGTCACCCCATTGTTACAAATAAAAGGAGTTAAATACTTTTCAAGTAAATTTGTTTTGGGGGTCAAAGTATGATTGAGGGACCCCATGATTCCCATGAAACAACTCCCACCTACCGTATGTGGCAGCGCTAATGATGATTCCACCAGATTATTTGAGTTTTCATCTGGTGGGTATAGAAATGTGTTTTGGGACATTGCCTTGAAATGCACCCCCCCCCCCCGACCCCCATGTAGATATGGTACCGAGAACCATACACCGTAAAAGAAGTAATCTTGTAGAATACCAGGAAACGATGCATGGCTTTCAAATGTTGGGGAAAAAATGGAGGAAATGTCTGAAAATTGAGATTCGGAGACTAGGTGTCACAAGGCAATGATTTGAATTATCGATCAGAGTCATGACTATACGAGCCAGTACGGATGATTGCATAGAGCTTGGATCATCTATATAATACTTAAATCTTGACTCAGAACAAATTATTTGTCCAAGACTTTTTATACTTTTTTTTTAAATGTGAAGAGCAGCGAACCCGCATTCGTCTCCTGACTTTCACAAAGATGAATCTTAGGAGGGAAAATCCAGAGAACTTTTCCACGACCGTTGGTCGATCGTAGCTACGATTATAAATGCACACAATAAATTGCAACAGAATCTTTACCAAGTGACTACTCCTCGATTTTGAAAATTCCTTTCAAAAATTATTCTAGAGATGGATTTCCCTCCCAGGTTCAATTTCTTAGCGAGAACACTGTTCAAGGGGCATGTGTGAATCTAACTGAAACCGTTACGCTAGGAGAATAGCTGGCAAAAAGGGATTCCAATATTCTCCCAAGTGTCCAGACTGAAGTTGACAAATCAATTTAAGATTTTAGGTTAATTTCTGTATGACTCACATTTAAATTAAAAAGTGGATGGATTTGATCGAAGTACTTACAGTGTTTATGGTCAAGTTACTATAAGCACTGCAGTTATATATACCATAGTCTCAGGAGACTCTGCGTACTATGTCTCCAGAATTTTGGTGCCAACACTATAACCAGAAATATGAGGTCAAAGGGGCGTATTGTCTTTGTGAAATAATTCGCTTTGACTGTTCCTTAATGTGTCACAAGTATATCTTCACATATTTATGACAAATGGTCAAACTAAAAGGATTCCAGACCATGTATCACATACAAAGCAAAATTAGCGATAAAGTAATGATTCAATTTAGTCTTGAAAATTTGTAATCAGACAATCAGGCAATAGTTATATTTATATGCACACATCCAGTACAATCCAGAGTCAAAAAATTCATTTTTATTCAGCTTTTGTAACTATTAGATTTAAAAAGTTGACTAATTATGCTAATTAGAAGCATTGTCTTGTGGCTGTACCATTCAAAATCCTCACAAATTTATCGATATCAGCACACAGAGTGTCGCTTTGATGATAATGCCATGCAGATGGAACTTCCATTGAGTCAACACTGCTTCATGTTTGTCGTGGTTGTAGTTCAAGCATGAATATGTACCTGCAGTACTAACGAACAACCTTTAAACCAAGTTACACACCCCCTGCACTGCAGTGGTAACGTCAATACACGACTGAGAATCACGCCGGTAAATTTACCACAATCGGAACAGTGAATTAGATTTTTGAAACCAAACTTAACATTTTAGTACATTGCGTTATTTCATTAACTGAGGGCATATTTTTACCCATTGTACCTCATCACAATACTTCAAATTAACCAACAAATAAACAGCAGTTTACGGGTGATTGTGAAAATCAAGGTTAGCCAGACGACCTTTGTAGTTCTATATTGTTCATTATTGTGTTCTGTAAGTTTTTCCAACAATCCCAGTGACTGAATCACATAGCCTACGCTATGGTAACATTATTGACGTTACTACACCAGTTATCTTTGAAGTTCACTTGCAAAGCAACTAACAACATAGACCTACTTGTCAATCTACAACCACAGGTGCCATTGTGGCAATACAGAATCGCCAGTATAGCGAGAGAAAGTTTAGAATAGAAGGCTATATATACATCCACAAACTTCGGTGAGTGCCTTAATGATGTAACAGATATAGTCATGGAGTTATGATATCCATGTGCATTAAATATTCTTGGCCCAGCGGCGACTTATTTGTGGAGGGGGTATGTTATACTACATCCCCACCCATTTTTTTTCATGAGGGAGGTATCCCTTCATACGCAGCATCACCTCTGGGTAAAGGATCAATTTGGTTGGCTATTTCAACCGAAGACTGTTATTGATTAGTGAAAGTAAACAGAAACCAAGTCAAATGGAGGTCAGCAAACTATAATTGCTTAATTTATTTCTTGTATCTCAGCTGAAGGAGGAAGCAGCTAGTGTAGAGGGCGCGGGGAAGGGAAGCACTGGAGCATGCAAGTCCCTCTTTTGGCAGGGAGGAACAAAACTAGTAGACCAGAGACAAAGGGGAGGCGTATAAGTTGGAAATATGGTCACCATTTCTACGGGTGCGCTTTGGTGCAACAAAAGTATAAAATTAGAAAGTTAATTTTTGACAAAGTTCTATGAGAAAATCTTTTATTTTTTATCTTTTTCGCCGCCTTTTGTGTGGTTCGACTGGCAACATGTCCTCAGTTAGCCCCCTACTCCTGAATCTACAAGCGAATGTAGAAGAGGGGGAAATGGTTCTTCAGACAATATATTGGAAATATCGGGGAATTGGAATCATATAGGAATAATTAATTTGTAAATTAGTCCAAGTTTCGAAAGTCTGGATAGTCTTCTAACAAATGAGTAAATTGACGTCTCAACCTCTCTTAACTTGTGAACAAGCTATATCGAAGACGCTTAAAAATCCTGTTTTTCTTATCACACTAAGACAAAAGAAAAGTGTGGTATATATCATTACTAACCTTATCACCTTTGGTCAGTTTTATCATCCTCACGTTGATTTCATCCAACTCATGTAGCAAACAATATCATGATCAGTTACACTAGTTGGAGTGTGAGTATTACTGGTAATAGCCTGGTCATCTATCTTTGTTCTTCGTCAATGTTTCAGGGAAGAGAAAATAGAAAAGTAGGAGAAAGGATCACCTGTCACAAAATCTGAAAGGGAAACTATGCACTCATTTTCCAGATATTTGAACATGAAAATTATTTCAATATTTTTGTTGTCCCAACATAATTTAGGCTCAAAGAAAATCCTAGCCTTTAATCACCGTGACTTGAAATCAAACAGACCAATGGGATTGGCTATAAATATTCATCTATAAAAATTAATTGTCCAGTACAATGTTTATTTGCAGTGATTCTGATATATTCTATGGAATTTAGGGCCTTTCAATGAAAGACTATGACAAATTTTCAATTCATATGCCAACTTTAAACATCGAACGACATGTTTTTCTTGAGCTATATTTCCTAGGGCTAGCTTATAGCTGACTATTTTATTGAGAGAACTACGTCATGATACCACTTAGCGGCATTTCAGGCCTGTTTAGAAGTTACTTCGTGACAACCCAATGTTGCAGTCTTCCTTGTCTCAACACAACATACGTCAGTAATGCTCTGGTTTTAATGTGTGCTTAATTTATTTAAACAAAGTCAATATGAATCATGGCATTATAGTTGCACTGACTGAAAGTCTGGAAGTCACACATGTCATATACAATTACGAAAATAACTAATAAATTCCACGGTAAGTCTCTCTCCGTAACCTGGTAAGTCTATTGACATATTACCTTCGTCATTTCAATATCCTATCAGAAGTTAAATTTGTTTACTGTTCAAATCATCTCGCTAAGAAACTTTTCCTGCATGTTAGAATATGATGCGATAAACAGACTGTCATCACCAGACTGTCATGGTTAGGATAAATCCCCTCGAGAGGCATAAACATGTATGATATGATGTGAGGATATGATGTGATAACCAGACATACTGCCATGGGTAGGGTGTGTCCTCTCGAGAAGGCATAAACATGTATGATATCATGTGCGGATACGATGTGATAACGAGACGTACTGTCATGGTTAAGATGTATCCTCTCGAGAAGGCATAATCATGTATGATATCATGTAAGGATTCACTGCCATTCATTAATCATTGTATCCGTTTTCCGTTACCGCATCTTAAAGGGGAAATCAGGGTTTATTTTCACAATTTATTTCACTACAATTCCCCACCGGTATCGTACAATAAGTTGCAACTAACAAATATGATCAAGGTCATCTCAAAACATGTGGACAATTTTGAGAAACGAGTCAAGTACGCAAAAAATCGGTGAAGAACTGCGAAAGTCTGTAACATCCATATTTATTGAATCAAATATGGTAATACTATCGCCTTTATAAGGTATAAGGAAGTTTGGCTAAATAGTGTCATACGTAGCCTACATGTGCTGTATGTGTTATCAACTATCACTAAAGTCTTGTTTACTTAGCATTGCGCAATTCACGAACAGCATGGGAACCGTAAACAGTTGGTTATGTTTATTCATATATCGTCATCTCAGTCTTACGCCGTGATCGGTCATCGTAAAGGAGGCTGTCTTGTCTTGTACATGGACTTTCATATTTTTTACCTTGCAAATATTAAGAGATTTCGTTCAACAATAATTAACGCAATAATTATCGTTTCTTCTACCTTCAAACACCTCCCCAAACGTCTCTGTATTTCGGTGAACAATCAGTTTAGAAAGAAATATCAACTAAAGATGAATTTTCTCAGTCAAACCCTGATTTCCCCTTTAAGCTCTTTGGAGTCCCAGATATAGGTCCAAATTACGTAATACTTTATCCATGGTAAATACAACAACAGCAACAACAACAGGCCCATATAATAATAAAATTGAGTGTTTTAACAATGAAACCTTTTTACCGTGATATTCCGAAAATCTGACATTTAGAAGGGTTGTCGTCACGGGTACGACATAACCGCCGATCGTAGGTCGGCACGAACTCGAGGTCACGAGTATGGAAATTCAGCTTGTTTATTACCTGATGAGGTTACCATAGAAAGGGAAGAAAACGAGCTAGTGACAAGGGTTCTAATTATAAGCAATAAAATTAAAAGAAAAAAATGCAATAAATTGACCAAAGCAGACCAAAATTCGGATAGCACTGTGTGCAAAAGACGTGTACATTGCAGATAGTTACAGAATAAAGTACGAATACGAATGACGTAATATCGAATACATTTCGACTATTTTTAAGTAGAGGGTTGTCCTTGTTGGAAGTAAACCAACCGTGTCGCCATTCGTCCGCCTTTCTCAATATATTCGGCAAGCGACGGCATACTAACGCTGCCAGTGGTATAAGACCAAGCAGTTCAAACCGAGACTTCGTGTATATGGGTGTGTGCATGTGGAGGGGGGGGGGGGTGTGCTCTGATACTTTCTCTCCTGTACCATCTCAATCTCCAGACCAGTGTAGTTCTCCGCTGCGTACCTATAACACAAGATTAACATTTGTCTTTCCCAATTGACGTGGAAACGAATAATCTTCTTGTAATCTTGCCATGGTAGACTCTCTATTCTTTCTCTCTTTCCGTAAGTTTTTAAGTGTTTGTCAAAGTAAATCATCGGTGAGGGTGTCTCGATTCACAAAGGGCTTAAACTTGTCAACAGCTTTGTATTTCCTAAGAAAATTAGGGAAGCGTAGGGAGTGTGAGGTGATTTATAATCTCAGAGAGATCTTGAATGTCAATATACGTAGAATTACAATCAAACAGCTGACAACTATTACAAGAAACAGCCCGGCAGATCAGTCACTTCTCAGTACGGGGTAACACTTTCATTGGTACAGCGGGCAGTGACAGCTGAAAGTTATGCTGAATGTTTATTTAGCTTAATATCGAATTAGTGTGGCAATGCCGATTAGTCTTTGTCATTCTTTGTTTATGTTTCTGCGTAATAATTGAAGTTTGTCATTCTCTTTCCATGTCTGGCTGGGGAAAGTTTAAGGGAGTCCTTTCAAATTCCTCGGGAGAGCCAAGGGACAAAGGCAGCTGTAGACTACATAGAGAAAAAAGGGAGGTAGGTAGGTGGGTGTGGGCATGTGTAGTTCGTTGGTGGCTACACTTTTGAAGAGTAACATACAATGAGACTAGACTTGCCGAAGGGGAAAACACACACACACGATTAACTATTCGGAGTGAATAGATCTGTAAATCGTTTTTGTTGCTTAAGGAAGAAAAAGAAAACAACAACTTTCTAATAAATTACAGGCTGAAACATGCTAACGTATCCCCACCTAGATTATCGACTTAATTTTAATAAATGGACATTTATAGATCACCCATATACCAATACCTGAAATCCCCCCCCCCCCCACCTTGCCCCTCTTCAGTTGCTCTTGAGGCTGACACGTAACGCCATCTATACGCACGCGACATAATTTGACGATCATTTAAACCATCACAAAAACGTCATGGAGGAGGGGGGGGGGGGGGATTCATGGTGACAAGGACGCAAATATGAATCCACTTTGGAGATGAACAACTTTGACTAATTATTAAAGAGGAAATCAAGTATTTACAGCCCGAATCAGCGTTGTAACGGCTTCACTGGCAAGAGACTATCTCAGATGGTTTCAGACTTTCCTACACGGTTTCAAACTATCTCACGGCACGGTTTCATGATTTGCAACATAAGTCAATGATAACATTCCGAAAGTTTGTCGAGCTGATCCTACGCTCAGCCAGTAGACGGAGTTATTTATCGTTAATTTCTCATGAACGGCGAGATGATTTCATTGTGTGAACGATGTATGGAGACATTTAGTCGTATCTAACATATTATGTTTACATACAGGACAAGAGGAAACTTTCTCGAAAAAAAAAATGATGAGTAGTTCAGAGGTTCACATCACTGGTTACCAATGATTTGCGTGATTAACAATTATGACAATAACATTATATGGAAATAACAAACGTATAGTTCAGAAATCCCTTGACTGTACAATTGTATGAGCATTCCACATGCAATGAGAGAGAGGGTGTGCTTCATTATAAAGACAGAAAACAAGACTGAAAAACAAACAAACAAATAAACCAGCAAAGTCATGAGAAAGGTAATACAATCTAAGTACAGTAAAGTTACTTCTATATCTTCAGGATAGTATCAGAACTGGTGTGCATCGCGGCATGATTTTACTTTTCGACACAGACAGCTTGTTATCTCACAAATTAAGTGTACTTTACTTGGCAGCCTGAGGGGATTGATATGTCTGTCAAATACCAGAGAGGCGCATGTTTCACTACAGATTAAGATTTATGATAGAATATGGCACGTCAGATGCGGATACGTCAGAGCTGGATACGTCATCTACCCAGAATGCATCATTACCTCTTCACTGTTCCACAATTACTTGGTTCATCAACCTAAAGTGAAGTCCAACTAGATTCTGACGAAATAGTTAGCAATGGTGATAGATAGTTGTGATTACACTATCTGCATTTCTGTTTCCAAATCGTGTATAAGCAACATATTTACCATTGCCATTGTTTAATGATTATTTCACTGAAGAAAATGCCAGAAGCCCAGAACAACACTACAAAGCAGTAGGTTATTCATCTGTGATCACGCCTACTCTTTAGCATAGAGCTCTAAGATTGCTAAGCTAGAATGCACGTACGTACTATACTCATGAAGGCCTATCTATAGACCCACCGGTGCTTGTCGAGTGTTTCACTCTTACTCAGTGCCCCGCTACCCCAACATTACACCTTTAATACCGTTCCACAACTATTACCGTAATGTACAGTACTTTCCAATATTGGTCCACCCCGAGTAGCCAACACGTGACGTCACGTATATCCGCTCCGTCTATCCCGTGCCCTGATCCTATGCGCGTCGAAGCTAGCTGTCAATCAGAGCGAATGACAGTTAACTTGTTAAAAGTGTAAACAGCCTGATGCCAATCACGCTGACAATAGATCGGTTAAGGGGAGGTTCCATAAACAAACATATTTAAGGCAAAACTAGCAAGGTCGTTAGTGCATGAGAGCCATATTGGCAGCTTGAATAAGCCAGAAAAGTGTTAGAAGTGTTAACTTATCTCACAGTCGAGGGTACACCATCTCAACTGGCTGTTACTTGGAAGCTGATAGACGGGTGAATAATTAGCCCCTATCTAGCCTACAGGCTAGGTCATACTTACTCTTCCACGCACAGTCAATAGAGGTGAGGGTTTTAATTGGACGGTCGAAGGAATTCTTCTCTAACGAATAAATACTGCAGTGATAAAAATAGTTTCTCAGGCAATTTAAGAAAAACATTTTCTATTTTCTTCATACAGTGTGGTATAAAAAAAAAATCGATCTCATTTTTATACGCACGATTTCTTTCGAAAGGAGTTATTTTGTGAAAGTTTGGGCTTGAAGAGGAGCCTCCAGGGTTGTACACAAGTAAGTAGTTTTCCAATCGATTTATGTGCATTTAAACGATTTACAACAGTGTTGCGGTGAATATAGTGCCGATTGCAAAGTGATCACAGTTTAGTATCACATTCGTTAGCAATAAACAGTAAGGCACATTTGACGTCACGTCTAGCATTGTACTATAAAAATTTGGTTTAATTACTCTATTTTTCCTCCTTCTAATTTTACTTACATTGTACTTCAACGCATTTCCTAAGGTATAGTTCTCGTCGAGCATAATTGCAGACTTTCAGAAAATATTAAAAGCAAAAAAAAAAAAAAAGCGTTCGGTGAGGTTTGATGTTTCAATTTGGCCTCAACACGTGGCCAGAACTGAAAACTTGTGAAGTTCGGATGAGGATTTCAGCAAAATTACCCTAAAGTGAAACTGTTACGTTCATCTTTGGAGACATTAGGCCCACGTGATGTGTTTCATGTCTTTATGGTAGCCGAAATATCTGCCAAAAACGAGTATTCCAGACGTAGGATCTTACCCACGTGCTGAAACAATTACGCAGTAGTAGTGCATTCTTTGTGCCCTGGTTCTAGGCTGTGTAGCGCCTTCGTGGCTTCCGTCCTCCTCTAGGCGGTAAGCTAGACGAACAAAAAGTAGGCCACAAGGCACGTTCGTGGGGTATCATTACCAAATACTACCAGGGAGTTGCTAGAGATTCTGGTACCACCTTAGCCAGACCTTGGAATGTATCTTAACAAGCGTGTTTTTTTACTGTAATTTTTAATAGTAGCGCTAGCAGAATATCGAAGGGAGTGCTGCAGGCTCCTTTTTTTTTGGTGGGGGGGGGGAGGGGGTCGTGGCTCCTTTTTGGGGAGGGGGTGGTGGCTCCTTTTTTGGGAAGGGGTGGTGGCGCCTTTTGGGGGCTCCTTTTTGGGGGTCGATGGGGGTTACATTGGGAGACAAGAGCGAGAGGGTTTCGAAAACGGCTTATGGCTGTCAGCCACAGACAATAATTATGAGAATAAAAACCAGAGCAAAATTGGACGTACAGACATGATGAATTATTAAGATATTGAAATGAATATAAACGGGGTCTTGAAGTTACTTGCTGACACATACTAGCCATAGTATAATTGATCACTATGGACGCCACCTGCCAGTGACTTACCGTATTGTTTTCACCGATAATGGAAGACGTTTATAGACCGCTATGAAATTTCTACCTTTTTTAACTTTTAAATCTCTTCAAACTCATCAAATTCAATGTTGTAATCGCATACTCGTCCCTAGATTATTCTATGCCATGCAGTGATGGGGGCAGGTAGAACCTTCTCAGCCTAGCATTTTTCATGCAAATTTGAATTGTTTTTCTGCAACTTATTGGAATGCGAAGCAACGATGCAAATTTCAGAATTTCCCGCCAAAACTAATCTAGAGACATTACAGTTTCGTAACAAATTGCCACCTCTTGCAGTTTTGTGTTTGCTTGTTTGTTTGATATCCATGAGCGTCATGACCAAAGTGTACCATGTGTACAATGGTTTTGTTAGAGGTGAGCTTATCTAAGTGTTGGGGGGGGGGGGTAGTTGGTCAGGGTGGGGGACGGCAGACGGACGCTACGAATGGAAAAAGACTATTTGAAGACTGTGTGACACGTGAATGACGGTGGCCAATATGGCTGTATTAATCACTGAACATGTTGAAAAAAGCCACAAATTCCATTCAAATTCGTCAAATATGGACCATTTTACCGCAGAATAATATTATTGTCGCCCACCTGCATCATCAATAAACATTGGCTGAGGATGTTAATATTGTGACGTCACGGGAGGATTCACGTGATACGTCTCATGGTATCCATTCTTTTCTTAATATTCTTTTCAAAAAGAATGTACAAACAGGAATGCTAGGAATAAAGAGCTACTATGGTAAGGGTGACAAAAGGAGAAATGACGGTAAAACACATCACATGATTTTAGCGTATAGGTAATCAGTTCCGTCTGTCCAAAAAATGGGGAAAAACAAACAGTTCGAACCAATTTGTCATTTAGCTCGGTTCCTTCTACAACTTCAGAGTAAAGCCTAACTCCTTTAAGTTGTCATGTCATACGTGTCACACGACCTTTAAAGTAAAAATAGATTAGGTCTACGTTTACTTTGGTGAAACAGTCTCAGGCTGAAAAACCTAGAAGGTGAGATACGGTAATTGAAGGTAACATTTAACTTGAGCAACAGCAAATATTGACAGAAATATTTGCAAGGCAAACATATCGATCTTTGTAGCTATTAATCAATGTTGTTCATAATTATCTTCCTCCTGTTATGTCAATTTGACTTCAACGATTGACTAAACATTTTGTAAACTGCAAACATATTTGGTGCTATGTATATTGTTTGAAGATGTTCAACTTCCAGACAGACCATCCATCAAAGCTGTTTACTTTTAAACCCAATTATCATCGAGAATAATGTTTGTCTCAGGTGATTGTACTTAACTTATCCTACTGAATCTAGTTCCCCCCCCCCCCCCACTACCACTCAACCATATTCCTATATATCTTGATGAGGGAGTACCAATTGATCGGAGTTTTGAAAGATTTACATTGTTTGCACAAAAGAGTTAAAGAAGTGCTTCCAATGAGCAGCATTTTTAATAGGGGCACTAGCCTGGCATTTCATTTTTGACTGTCAAATTCCTTTTTGAAAACTTGAGCAGTGCATCTAGCAAAACGTATTCCATAACTGAACAGATTGATTCAATTATTAATTACAAATCTTTCGTTGAAAACCAGGGGTACCCACTTTTTTCAGTACACTGTGAGCGTGAAAACCTTTAGCACTAAAGAAGAAACCTTGGTGAGATGACCTAAAAGTGTATCTGAATAACATTTATACCATTCCCCTCCCGTTAGTCACATCCTGTCTGCACGTTTATACAAAAGAGATCGATAGCCTAATTTGTATTGAAAAAAGGTTATCCAGGTTTTAACATACCTGCCAGTGCATTGTTGAGTCGAGGGAGAGACGGCAGGACCAGACACCATGGAAGAAAACGGGAAGGGGGAGGGGGTGGGAAGGTTGTAGTCATTCGTCAACGATTCATATATTTTCTTAAAATTCAATAACATACTCAGGCCCTTTCAGTCTGCCCCTTAGTTTACAAATTTAGCTTACACCTGACGTCAACTATACTACACAGATTGAGAAATCACGTCAGTTCATTTTTTTTAGATATTTTTTTAAAGTTTATCTTAATGTTACCACAAGGCAATGAACTGCTTTCTACTTCTAGCAATGCTGTAAAATTCAGGTCTTTGGCCTAAGAATGTGTTCTTTACGTATATCATAGATCTATCAGAAACAAATGGGCAACCCTTGCCCACTTAACACCCCGCCATGAAACGAAAAAACATTCAAACAAAGAAATATACAGCATATGTGCCCTACTGTTACAAGAGGTCGTTTACCTCTTAGAAATGCAATTAAGAGCAACGCATCAAACCGGAGCTTTCAAATGTACAGCAAAAATAATGTGAAACATATTTGTTTTTGTCAACTAATAGAATCCGTCAGGTTGCCAGAACATTTTTCTGAATGCAGGACAGAGTTCATCGATTATTGTTCCTACATATCTTATATTATTATTCTCCAATCACGTTCCAGATTGGTATGTCACGTGCAATTAAAAGCTAATATTTTTCTTCAGTGGTTGTCGTCAAAATTAATTCGTCTATTTTCATGTGAAAAAAAAATAAATTTCTCAGAGCATCTGCTTGTTTACACCTGTTTCACGTCTTTTCAATTTCTAATGAAAAAAAAAGGATGGTACAAAGTTTGTTTATTAAATTTGGATTTTGGCGTAAGAGACACCGTCAAAGAAAAATGGTCAAAGGTCATATTTAACGCATTGTTACACTAGAATAGGAACTATGTCTAGTTTTAAGGATATTTAAAAAGGAATAGGAGTTGTTAGGGTGTTAAAAGTGGGGTAGGTGAGTGATGGGAGAAAGCGTTCGGCTTCAACTGCAACCATTGCCTCACTAATTTCGAGCGAGTCCACCCGCGTTCAAGAAAAATTCAGACAGTAAGTCTGAATTTTTTCTAGAAAAATTCAAACTCTAGTCTGAATTTTGACGTAGCTAGTCAAAAACAAGACTGTTTTTTTTTTTTTTTTGCACCGGTAGAGCCAGTCAAAAGCCAATCTAAAGCCAGTATAAAAGTGGTTGTAACCAGGGAGCTGCCACTCTAACAGCTCCCTGGTGTAACGCTGCCCACTCATTTGTATTCCATGCAAAGTCTTCAACACGCGTAAACTGTGAATTAATTAGTTTCTTGGTGGGTGACTTGTAGGGTGATTTCGTCTGGCGTGGTTATATTCAGTAGCCAGAATTTTTTTTCACTTGGTGATAAGAAAACAGAAGTGACAATGGAAATGTAAACAAGACGATGTTTGTTAAATACTGACAGATTCCAATAAGCAGAACGACTTTTCGTGGTTTTCAACACTCAGTTTACCTAACTGACGTTTCTGACAGGAAGCCAATGATACGGTAGTTTTAACTGACCATTCACCGTGAAAACAGACAAATCAAACTGATAAAAAAGGGCTAAGCAAATTTAATGCCACGGGTAGTCTTCACGGAATCATGGAGCTACAGCGAAGTAGCTCAATGTAGCTTCTTAGTAACTCCATGAAGAAACCGATAAGCAAGAGCGCAAAGACTGATCCACTTTTTTGGAGGGGAGGGGGAGGGGTAGGAATTAAACGGGGAAACAAATAATGGAAATATGGAGGGGTAGAAGGTTTCCCCCATGTGTGTACATCAGAGGTCGGGTGCATTTTTGTACGAAGATAAATGTACAGTTGGCCCATTATCAACGTGGCATTAGTTAAGAATGAAGTTTCTCTTGTACGGCGAGTGTTCGTTGGACATGATCAAGCTATGAAACAGCATATGTGCACCCCTCCTTCCCCCCCCCCCCCCCTCAGATCTACATGACAATACTGGTATATAGTTTTACCAATACATCCGCGATTCACGCCAAAAACGTACCTGGACATTTTTCTTTCGGGGGGGGGGGGGTTGGGGGGACACAGCCACGCATAAACAGACATAAAGCAATAGAACTGGATTTGGGGAAGGAATTAGATCAATCTCAAAATTTGAGGGCGCCATATTTGATACCGCACTTTTATACATGGAATATTAAAAGTAATGGGTACATCCCCGGTTAAGAGATATATATATATAATTCCGCGGTGGGTATATGTGCTAACCAAATGTCCCCTATTCACGCAAAAAAAAAAAAACATACACACACATATACGGTATATACCCACTGTAGGCCGACATTTTAAACACACTCAACTATACCCTTTATCATTCAGCTTACGCCTCCCTGACTCCTAAACACACTGAGACAATCCAAATTATAGGCGGCTTTCTATGATGAGATTGCCCGCTAAATGACTGTGCAATCCCCGAGTGCTAGTAATGACTTTTGTACTTTGTTCTTTGACTCCTAAAGCGCCATCATAAAGAATAGACATTATATTTGGGTTTTCCTATGTGTTTAATATGGCATCGGCATAGAGGCTGAGAAGTTAAAGAAACAATATACAGATTTTTTTGTCATGAAATAAAAAATTCTGTGTGCGTCTGTTCTTGGAAGGGGACGCACAAACACTGTGTTTTTGCCACGAATTTGAAATCGGAGGAAAAACAAACAAACAAGGAAAGTTGAACCAAAAAAAAAATAACCAATCTTCATCGAAAATGCCTACAAGACCATATGAAGATTGGGGGAATGTCAAGGTCATGCAGGAGACTGTAAGGTAAGAACGAACGCCACTATATGAGAAAATATGCGCAACTGTTTATTTTGGAAGTGAGGCTAATGTTACATTTTAAGACCTATGTACAACATTGTGAACATGTAGTAAAATGTTCGTGATTATGACACGCACACCAGAGCACCCCACAGTGTGCGTTCCCGGTATTAATATATGGGTTTACCATATGTGTAGGTGACTCTGGGTGCCGTGGAGACGAGGGTTCGCCGTAATAACACTGTCAACACTGAAGTACAGTGACAATTCTCTCCATTGTCAAAGCGTTCTCAAAATTAGAATCACTAGGGGACTGATGGAGGTGGGGTGGTTCAAAATTGTGTTAAGTAGGCTGTCTCCATGGAGTCAATTTATCATTGCCGATATCACTAATGAAGCGTGACGTTATGCTTAAACCGGTATGCACTGGATGTCAAAATGTAGTTTGCCCACATAGCCTATATGAAAATCGGAAAAACTGAAATCGATTAGTGTTTATCAAGCAAATTCAATGGAAGATTTTTGGCAATCCATATTTGAATTGGTTAGCCGTCAACCCATTTTGATAAAATGTTAAGCAAACATTACAGTGTGAATAATTTGAAACCATAAGTAACACTGTGGCTTCCACGTCAGATAATTCGAGAGAAATTTTCTTTTAAGTCAGGGTCGGAGAAAACATGGATTCGCACCTATTGCTAAGCAAACGTGAAATGAAATCGCAACTGAACTTTCATGAGTAAAGGATGAAATGGCTCCGCTTATTTCGTCCCTTGGAAAGTGCATTGAAACAGGAATCCGTGGGGTGGCCACTTCCCGTGGCGTAACCTACAGGTGTTTCATGTCGCTGTCGTGAACCTTCGGTCTCGTGAACCTTCGGTCTCGTGAACCTTCAGTCGGTCTCGTGGACTGAAATCAGAACACTTCATTGTCATGGCCGTAGGTACGATACATGGTGTATTATGTGCCAAGCACAATGTTGTATTATGACTTAAGTACGAACGCGCAATATGTTTTCGGGTACCCGGGTGTCCAACAGAAGATGAACTGCGGATACCAGGATCCCAATTTTGCACTGGTGCAACTATTAGTACAAGATGTAAAGTAGCTGAAAGTAATTATTGGAGTTCCTTTCTTGTCAGTCATCAGTCCTGAAGCGTCTGTTCAGTGCAGCAACAAAGAAACAAACAAACAAACATGGCGCACTGCCAAAATAATGCAGCATTATAGAAGAAACTGACTGGATGGCTAAAAATTGGAGAGGAGGCAACGTTGGGGTGGGCTCATTTCTCTTTGGGGGGGGTCTGTTTCAAGAGTGCTCATCACGAACATGCTCGATATGTATGTATTCTTACTATTTCTGTGGGTGACTGTCCCCCATTAATCATATCCGGTACCCTTTCTCGCTCTTGTGGCGGTCACCAAATAAAACCACAGATCCCCCCTCTCCCCACGCTGTGCAGTCACTGGAGGCAAAACGTAATTGTTGCTCTATTTCTAACCATCTGTCCCCGTGAGGAGGGAAAAATATTCAAACGGTGTCCTCCGATGGCAGGAGAGTGCACCAGCAAGATAAATGTGGATGATACTTAAGTGGCAGATGAGGATGACGAATGTCTCCTATAACCAATCCACACTGAAGAACATTAACACTAGGGCACATCCTAATTTAGAATTATTCCAGGCAGTAATGCTCATTATTAGCTCCCGTATATTTTTGTCCTCGGCTTCTTTTCGATTGTCGCCAGCTATTTGTATTTCAAGGACGAAGACGCTTTTTTTTCCACGAGAAAGTAGCCAAAAAAAAAAAAAAAAAATTCTCATTCAGAATAAATTCTTTGGGACATAATTGTGACTTTGTAATCATAACATTTAACTTATATCGATTTAATATGTTATTATATGGACATTTCAGATATTGCTACATCTTGCCAAACTTCAGAACGCAACTCTTTACTAAGAACTTCGTTTATTTTTTTGATGGCACTTTCTTTGTTTAAACCAATCATTTGAATATCTGCTTTCGTATGCCCCTACATCATTTTCATGAACTAATATTTTGAACGTTTGGATGTTTACATATTTTTACTGTTTATATTATCCTATCATCTTACATGATTTAATTGGTGTCGTTGTAATAACAATCCTCTGTAATGCATATAATATATTTGTACTGGATTAAATGAATCAAGAATACGTAATATCACGGGTGTCGGATCCCAAACCAAATGTTAGGGGGCGAACAAATTACGTAAGGGCGCTTAGTGCTCGAGGGGAAGGGGGCGAGATGGGATGGGAGAAGATATCTCCTTTCCACTGTGTGGGAATATGTTGAATATAGCATTGTTATAATTATTTGATTTGTTAAATTTAAACATACAATTACTGAATAGGTGCGGCGGTGTTGAGGGTGCACGAGAGTTTTGTCAAATGGTTTACGTAGTTGGAAGTAGTAATAAATCCATTAAAGTCCATATATTTCTTTGGAATAAACTATAGACTCCATCTGACATACGAGCGGGGCGCCACAATTAGTTGACGTACCAATCATACCAAGAAATTAGTTGACGCGTATCGTACCAAGAGAGTGTTTTGATAAAAATGTCCGAAATTTCAGAAAAATGGCACTTTCCAGTCTCTCTAGGATTGTAAATTTTAGCAAAATTTTGTTCATCTTTTATTCCTTGAGGAGGCCAGGCAAGGAATCTATGCTGTCATGATTGAGTGTTTGTGCGTGATCTTGTTTTCGGGTGGGATCGAGGACCGAAACAACAGATTTTAGGTCCTCTGTAGAAAATTCAATAGATTTCTCCGGTCCTCTCAAGATTAACAATAGACAGTCTATTATTAAGGTTAGGGTTGAGGAAGAAAAAAAGAAGCACAATGAGGTCCTCGGAACGAAGGGAAAACAAAGCTGTATGTGTCAATGTGTGTGTTTGTGCGTCCGCCACTGTCCAAACTGTGTTTTTGATTCCTTGCCGTAGGCAGGGGAATCTATGCAGTCCTGATGTCGTGTGTGTGTATGTATGTGTGTGTGTGTGGGGGGGGGGGGGGGGTGTGTGCGTGTGTGTGTGACGGTTGCTCGTAAACACTCTATCTCAAGAAGGGTAACTCTGAGTAATTTCATTTTTGGCATGTAGGTTGCCCATATTGAGTAGATGATCCCTATTGTTTTTGGTGTCCAAATCTTGCATATTAATGAGGTTATGGGGTAAAACATAAAAAATGTTAAAACTGCCATAGTTCCTTATCCGTGGGTCAGATTTGTTTTAAACTTGATAAGGTTGTCTGTTATTAACAGGTTCATGACCCTGTGAAATTTAATGCCTATCAATAGAGAGGAATGGATAATTTTTCACTATAAAACAATAATAATAACCTAAACACCATTATTGTGGTTATTATAAACTACCGTACAAAAGCATATATGCGGTAAATTGTGCAAAATTACTCTTGGCAGTTGTTGATTCTGTCGCACACAGTTAACTCAATGGGATTTAAGGCTACAGTACTGCATTTGTAACTTAGTGAGTAACTTCTAGTGTGAGGGGCTCCAATAAGTTGTCCAGAGAGATAGTCTTGGTATGGGAGGTCATGGGGTCAGATAGACAAGCATGCAATGGAATGTTAATGGGTTTATGAAAAAATGAAGAAAATAAAAAACCATCTTTTCTGTCATTTATTTGGATAATATTAATATCCAGAGGAACAGCTGGTAGCAGAACAAGGTATCTTAACACTCAAATTGGAGTGCTTTCAATCATATTTCACAATGTCGGAAAAGATGAGGGAAGCAAAAATATTGAGGAGGAATCATAACTTAGGGTCAACTTACGAAGACTTTGAGTGTGTTAAAAGCTACTTGTAACAAGGAAGAAATTATCGCAAAGTCCATAAAGGAAAATTTGCAAAAGGGAGAGCGCCAATTTGAGGCAATGGAAGAGGTTCATGCTGATCTGGCTGGGCTGTTGTCTGATGAAGCATTTGAGCAAGCAGAAAGCTGGATGTTGGAATGCCAAAAGCATTATACTGAGGAGAGGGAGGAAGCATTGAAAAAGTTAAAGGAGGAAATTGAGTTTCAAATTAGCGTTGGAATTACCTAAGGCAGAAATTCCACCATACGATGGAGACCCAGGAACATTCTGGTCGTTTACGAAGAATTTTGAGGTAAATATGGCAGACAAGCTGAGTTCAGATGAGGTACTGTAAGGTTGAGTTATTTGATTCAACTAACAACAGGCAAGACTAGAAGCAGCATTGATTACTGTGTGTTTCTTGGAGCTCAGAGATAATGTTGACTGATGTCATACTCATACTGTACTTGATGTGTGGGTTGTATGGCCTGGGTAGGTGATCCCTATTGTTTTTGGTGGACGTCAAATGTCGCGGTCATTTTAGATCACCAAAATAAAGGTCATTTTGGGTTAAAGGCTTGTGGTGTATCAAGAAAAATAACTGCAGTTGATCTTATACTTGTCACGTGAATAATTCATAATTCATGTTTGTTGTAATATAACCATGTAGCAAGGAATCACAAAGCCTTTTGGCTTTCTGGTTTCCAGAATACTTTGGAAAGTATATGAGCGGTTAAGTTAAAACTTGGTAAGGTTGTGCACGATGCCAATGTGTCCAAGATGTATTGGTTGTAGAGTAAATTGAGTCAAATTTCCTGATTTGTGAGAAAAACCAAAGCCAATTTTGCCCCAAATTTGTATTTCCAGCACATCTTGAGAACTATAAGACCAATTAACTTAAGGCTTTTTAAGGACTTCCCTGAGAACACATTGCTCAACATAATATTACTGTAATGGTAAATCAAGTGAAATTTCCTGATTTTTTAGGAAAAAAGGCAATTTTCCCTCAAAATTTGGATTTCCACCATATCTAGAGAGCTAATCAAGATTATATGCAAAATTTTCAAGGCCGTTCCTATGAACACGATAATGAAGATAAAATATATCACTCTTATAGTAAACTGGTGAAATTGTATGATTGTTTGGTAAAAAACTTAGAGCCAGCATCCGGGTCAATAGACACCACATTTTTAACTTTAGCCAAAACATCTTTAGCAGAACTGGCCAATGTGGATAATGTCTTTCAACATCCCTGCCAATTATGAAAACATTATTTTTAAGTCAAACAATAATTTCAGCATAACCAGGTCCTGCACAGGTAAATGGGAGACTAATGGGCAAATAACCCATAGAGGATGCTCTTATATCCTGCCCCTGACTCTATAACCACTAAGCCTAACCTACATGGAATAACCTAATGTTGTAATTGTGTTATGTAGCGTAGTATGCCCAGATACTTTTGAACCGTTATTGTTATCGTTACTTGAACTTAGTGGCACCAGGCTGTAAGCTTAAGTTGCTACCTTACAGTAGATATCAGTATTGAGATCTTATGTTCGGTTCTGCTTACCACCATTTTATGCTTGAAGAATATTTTGCTCTAATTTACAATCAGTGCACGGAACTAGGTCTCTGTGAGATGTGGCTGCAGTAACCTATTACAAATCCCCATGTGTAGGCCCTGTGTTGAAATCAATGCATGTTAGCGATGAGATACGCAACTCTGTGGATTGGCCTCTTGTTCTTTACTTGTGGGTCGTTTTTTAGATGTAAATTTAATTGTAGACTGCACATTTATTACTACAAAGTTATACTGTTAGTTAAGAAACTGCGCACTGTCTTTTGAGAAACTCATTTCCATTTTTTTTGCATGTTTAAATTATGATAACAGTCGTTCTTTTCGTAAAATGCACGTGTTTGACCACTGTTTGTAGGAACAGATGAAGGAAATTCAAATGGATTACGTGGAGCAATGGGGCAAGGGAATTGTCAGATTAGAAAGATTAGGTACTGGATGAATTTGTAAAGGGGTTTTTGAGAATGATTCAAGGTTACATTGGGTTTGAACAATAGCACCATGTCCAAAAGGCTCTGCTTTTACTCCATTCGTAGTAGCTCCATGTTTGGACATACTTCATGAGTGAAGAAAAAAAAATAACGAAAAATAATAAATAATAGGAGGACTAAAAGTTTGTCACAATATATCAGAATCAGCATTCATGTCATTGTCATGATTATCTTGTGATTGTCTCAATCGTGAGCTTATAATATCACGAAACATCACACCCATAAATTTTCAAATTGACGAGGGGATTGAGAATGTAAACGTTTTCATAGCATGAGGAAGAAAATAAAAAAAGGGCTGTTACCTTTTCCAATATAGACAAAGAATAAAAAAAAGAAAAGTTGACATGTTTTGACATTTTCTTTGTTATTTTTGAATGATAAATTTGATGATCGTTATTTATTGTCATTTGTTTTCGTTCTTTTATCATATTCTTTTTCTTTTTAAATGCTTTTACTGTAATGTATAAATTCACGTACGCAGGGGGCCTGATTGAAATATGTCCATTAACGTGACGTGCTTCGATATCAGTTTCTTTCTTCTTTTTTTAACGTAATCTCTAAAGTGTATTAAATTAAGTTGGAAGAGCAAAACTTCCGGAATAAACAGCTACATGGGTATCTATTTTCAGAAAGAATATGCATCCCAGGAGTCCGATTTTATAACAAAATAGAAAATAACATTTTCTCTTTGTTGGGGCTTATCTTCTGTAAATGTGAAAGGAGTAATGTTTCTTGCCATAAGATTATATAAGAAAAGATGCAGCAGTGGGAAACAGACGGGGCGCCATTAATTTAATTTCTACTCGTGATTTGATGTAAATGCATGTTCATGGTAAAAATAACGCATAGATTCTTTAATGTTCCTTACGATCTTGAAAAGTTTTGAAATCCATTCAGCTCCCTGGAAATGACCTTTAACATACCCCCTCCATCCTTTTTCTTAATGGAACGAAATTTTAAAACGCGACTGACTTTTCGTTGCATAAATACATCACCTCGATAGCCCACTGTAAAGTCCGAGATATATTTTCTTCCATTTGTGTTGAAACTCTGTTACCTGAGGAAAGAAAGAAAAAGAGATAGGTAGAGATAAAGGGAGAGCGAAATATAGGGTGGTAGAGAAAGTTGAAGAGGCAAAAAAAAAAAAAACCCTTCAGACGTTTAACGGGTTGAGACTTGTAAATCACTAACGGCATTTGACCTTTGATCCAGAGTTAGTGCCTCGACATTTGGAAAAGTCTAGGAGAGAGGCCCACCGGGACCCGACGGAATATTAAAAATCAATCAAAGCGTGAATTATTACTCCTTCAGGGAGTTAAATAGCAAGACGACGATACCGTTGAGAATGGAGCCTGCTGTCAATTACAGTATCCATGGCAACGGTGCCATCCAGGAAACAAAATGGAAGTTTCATATTTTACAAATTCGTCTCTAACTAGCCGTAAAAGTATGCGTTAAAATCATGAAAAAACACATCATTAACTGGGACAGAAAATTGAGGAATCTCTATACGTCTCTTGTAGGCCTAAATCCGCAACCTTTTTTAAGTTGAAAACCAATTTCGTTTGCTGCAACAATGTGACTGCCAACTACAAATGCAACTGGCCCCCTTTTTTTTCTGAATAACGAATCCCCGTCCTTGGTCTTAAATATTTGTTATTATCAGTAGGCCCTACGCCAACCTATTTGTTTCTTTTTTTTTCAAATTCATAATCGGTGCTTGGATACACCTCGCAGGCGAAACGGTCATTTCGAGATCTTTTTGGAATTTATAATCTCACAATCCTACCAAAGGACAAAGCCTACATCAATCCCAACTTAGAAAGCAAAACTGTCTCTACCTCACACCAGGTGAGCTGGAAGATTTGAAAGAACCTGGAAATGCAATATGTCGATATCTAGCAGATTGAAGCCAATTACTGGCAAAGAACCTGCTGGAGGTTGAATTTTGATTGCACCTTCCTGGTGTATCTCTCCAATATTTTGGTTTCCTACGAGAAGTTTGAAATATTCATTGTCGACGCAGTAAATAAAAACTATTTAATTTAATTGGTTTGAATTGTTTTCTTATGCCTTACTTACATAAATGTGTCTGTGCGTCGGTTTAAGGTGTGGGATGCGGTGAGGGGGGGGGGGGTGGGTGGGGCGGAGGCGTGGTTTGGTGGGGTCTCTTATATATTTAATTGCTACTTACAAATACAGATGAAAATGTACACATTATATCTCTAACCTCGATTTGTGACGGTCGCTTGTTGAGGACGGGGGTTCGAGTCGGGATGGGTTGAGGGGGGAGGGGAATTTGTCTTCCTTCTTTTGTTAGTGACAGTATTATCAAATATAGAGATTGTAAGAACATATTAACGTCTCACTCACTATGTGGTGTTGTTCGGGATAGGGTGGGGTTGGGGGGGGGGGTGGACTGGGGCGGCTTTTCTGTATCATTCATGTCCACAGTATTAATAAATATAGAGAAACATACCATGAATGCTTCTCTTCACCACGTCTTTACATTTACAGACTGCAGGAGAGATTAATCCCCATAACATATTTTTTTCTATTATTTTGGTTCATTTTATCATTTTTTTCCCATCCAGGTAGAGACTGCGAGCTGATACAGAGTATGTCTATGCATTTTCAAACCACCGAGTTACGTCCGTAGACTTTTCACCAACATACCATCGCGGCACAATTCAACTAATTACATACATTATAATGATACCTTGCTGTGAACTTCGTTGCCCCCACAGAGCACTTGGTATCAAAATGTCCACATAGGCAGCGACAAGGATTCATACCATTCCTATTTCGTCACGGTGATTATTTATCTTATCCGTGAGCTTGCATGCAAAGTCCTTTCAAGATATTTAAGTTTTCCATCTTTTCCCTTCATTTTCTCAAATTACCGCAAAACAAATTCGATGTCGAAAGAGCGAGTCAGATAGAAAGAGAAATATATATCTGTATACATGTAATAACAACATCCGGTAAAACACGAAATAACTTGCCGAACTGCAGGAACGAACAGAAAAGAGGGACCGCCTGCCCTCAACGCCAATTGAGGTTACTGAGGATAACCACCCAACATTGCGGGCATCCAACTGCGACCACATGAAAGGCAAAATTTTCATGAAGAGTGAAATTACTTCAACAAACACCAAGATTATAAGAAATCAGAAATATATATCGGTGACGTCATTTCGAGGTTTCAACCGTTCCATATTTCTGGCTTTTTCATGTGTCTCACGGAGCCAACAGGACGCATAAACTATCGAGCGGAATTTACGCAAGCGGTGCATTAAATCGGACAGGTGAAATCTTTTGATGGTTACCGGTACCTGTCGGTGGGGCTAGCCGGTCGTATATACGTTAGGGCATAAAGACGGGAACTACGCTTTCCTGTTGTGGTTCTCAAAAATTTCAATCGCTTGTTGATATTTCGGAGTTTATCCAACCGACGGTTGTTACTCCGGGGCTACGGAGAATTGAAGACCGTCCCTCGACACATGTAAATAACAAAAATAAGATTTCGGAGGTATCTTTCAATTGTGGATTGGTACAATATAAACAGCACCTTGGCATTGTTTCATGTGTTTTTTCTCTGGTGGAGAATGTTACTGCCGACTGGGAGTTACCAATACCTGCGGTTTAACACAAAGAATTCACATTGGTGAAGATTTGATCTTTCCATCTTGTACTTGTTTTATTCTTCGTCGTCCTTTTTCATAATTACACCTTAAAATTTACCAAGTGTGGACCACTAAGATAGAGCTTAATCAATCCGAATTCACGACAAAGGTAAAATATTACTGAGATAAGCAGAATTGCTTGTTCGTAATTTGAAATACTTTCACGTCACGGACGGATGTCAACTTTAGCTTGTTTTAGGGTTGCTCTTTGCCGACACAGTGATATAGCTTGGATTTATCGAGAAAAGGTGTAACCAATACATTTCATAAAACCGTACAAAATTTTCGATTTTTTCTTTGTGTCGGATTATCAACTCTGGGTACTTTCATTTCAGGAAATTAAAAAAAGTACAAAGGAGAAATACATCTGGACTGTTGTGTTAAATTTTTCAACCAGGAAGACAAAAAAAAAGCAACAAACGAGTACAAGATGGCGAGTTTTGTGGAAAAGTCACTTTGGAGGATAACATGCTACATTTTTGGTCTTTCATTGTTTGTCTGTGGCTTGGAAGGAGGTTCGATGTGCGAGGATATTACGCTACCCATGTGTAGCGGTATCCCATACAACAAAACAAGAATGCCTAATCTGCTGGACCACAGCACCCAAGAAAACGCCAGACTGGCCATAGAACAGTTTCAAGATCTTGTGGACACTAACTGTAGCGACGTACTGGTCTTCTTTCTCTGCGCCATGTACGCACCGATCTGCACTTACAACTTCGGCCCGTTCGGTTCCGAGACGGTCCCGCCGTGTAAGAGTATCTGTCAGAGGGCCAAAGACGGTTGCGAACCGATCATGAAGCGATACGATGTCTCGTGGCCGTCATATTTGTCTTGTAAAGATCTGCCTGTGTACGATCAAGGGGTCTGTATTTCACCGGACGCCATCGTGGACACAATGCCGGACGAGGGTAAGATTTAAACGTTTCAGAATATATCATACCCACACGTGATGTAATATGCATACTTATTAAGCACACACTCATAGCTACATGTAGCCTATACATGTTGGCCCATATAAGTTTACATGTAGGCCTGTATATATGTATTTCAATATTTTCTCGTCGTGTGCTTTCATGGATTTGTGAAAAGTCTATATTAAGCTAGTGACAATTTATGCAGCCAAACTTACCGGCGCCCCATTACCTTGGAATGTAGGCATCATCGAATGAGCGGGAAGCTAATTGACTCTACATGAGTAACCTGAAAATTTACTTCATAACACTGGAATCACATGGTAACATGTCAAACATAACGGGGATCAGGTTGTAACGATTACTGTCCCTTTAAGCGGTGTACAATTCCAAGTGCTTAAAAAGTGAAAGTACGAAAGCCAAGGGTTTCTCATTACGGATTACTGCATGTGGTAAGATACACGAAACATGAAAACAAATACTTTAAATGGCAGGCAAAGACCGATATAAGTAAAACTCTGCTTGGTGCAGGAATCCCAAGGCCCGAGATTGAACAACGTGCAACAACGTTATAGAAAATGATATTAAGCACTGTGGGGTTTATCTAATATAATTACCTTCTACGTGAAAGGTTATAATGCAAACATAGATCAGCGTGACTTGTGTGATTCAATACCACAGCAGGATCATGGGCCCATAATATAAAGCATTCCGTAGATTTCAAAATTATCTGAAGTACAAATTCAAGAAAAAAAACCTTGCAATCGTACAAGCCATTTAACCCGATGTGTGGTCTTTATTTCCGTAGTATAGTCCCACCCTGAACCAATCGTCACCAAACTTCTCTTTCTTACGATGTGACAAAGTGACTACCCGTTTAATTATTTGTCATATTTTGCCACAGTGACTGAAAGTAAAATATGTTATAGCCACGACAAAGGAAAAACATTGTTTAGGTCCTATTTTTGCCTACGTGAATATTTATATCCGTTCCCATTGGTCTCGTTGATTTAAAGTAACAGTGTTTGACAGAAAGGTTTCTTAGAGAGTCTGAATTTTGTAGGGCCAACAAAAATGTCAAGACAATTTTCATATTCAAATATCTGGAAGACGAATGCATAGTTCCGATTCAGATATTCCTTCTTTCAACTTTCCATGCTTACGGCAATGTTTGATGTCACATGCAAATAGAATTTTGTTTGCTTAAAGAGATTGGCCACTGAAGGGAATTGATATGTTATTGAAAATTAGGAATATTTTCCTCTCTTTGTTAGTAAAACCATATCTCAATAGTGTGTTCGTTTTAAAAGTTTTGAATGAAAAGGTATGAAGATAAACTTATTTCAAAATGGTACATGGCGTAATCAGGAACTTGTGATGTCACCCAGGCAAGACTACATGAATATCATTTGTACTCTTTCTTAATTCTGACTTAACAATAGTTTAAAATATGTGATCTTAATTTCCACAATATTTTTAGGTAAATCTGCAATATGAACAATCTACGTTTTTACTAGTGTCGAATTTTAAGATGAAACGAAGGCTTAAATTTCAAAGAAAAAGAAAGACTGTTTGCAATAATTTGCCATTGTTACATGACAATTGTGGTAACCTCGAGGCTACCTGAAATATACCCTCACTAGAGAAGTCTTTCTTCAAACAGTGGAGTATCTTGAGTTATGAACAAGATCTTGTCAAGGGGCCTGCTTTGGAAAATTATTCTCTTTTCAGTTAAGTATCCCAAGTAAGATAAGCCTTTAATACACATTACTTTCTCTCTCGTAACCATAGTTGAGCCACGGTTTTGTCTTCTTACACTGTTAAGTTAGGATACATAACCTACATTTACTGTATATCAGCGTGTGTGTCCATGAGTGTATGTGCAGGTATATGCATTAATAACTCCCATAGCCAGGATTCTCACCGTGTTCACTGGAGTTATCAACCAAAATTCACCACACCTAAAACCTTTTGAAGTCGAACTTTGCAATACAGAGGCCAAATGTCTACTCACATTGGCCAAAATAAACACACCGCAGACTTTATTGCCAACTTTAATGAGGAAAACATAACGCTAGGAAAGCTGACATTTCCATTCAAAATTCACGAGTCATCTCCCCGCCCTCCCCCCTAAGTTCGTATATTACGTGACCTAACCAGAGGGAACTACCATTAGCCTACCTCACCATGAAATGTGTCTCATTTTCCCCTTAGTTTTCTTGCAAAGGCTTGGTTTGTTAGGGGTATGATGTTACTAAATGTCGTTAGTATATTTTTTTAACTCAGTCAAAATATAATTTCATGTATATATCATTGGAAAAAATGTAAAAAGCATGAAAAAACTTTTCCTCTTTTTTTTGTCTCCTGGTGGTAAAGCGTAGAAACTTTAAAGCGGTAGTTCATCCTATAAATTACTTTTTTCTTAACCCCCTCCCATCCAAGTAAATCCGTTTATTTGTTTCTTTTTTATTTTGGTCTTAGTGGGCACAACCGTCTCCACAACTCTTTTTTCACCATAAGCAGAAAAGGGAGGCAAGTCATGTTTCCAAGGGAGGGAGAGATTGAGATGAGGTGGGGGGGGGGGGAGAAAAAGAGTGAAGGCCCCATACACGTCACATCTGACACAATACTGATACCCAAGATGTGATACAGACATCTTAGGAGATATTTCATAACCCCCCCTCTTCACTATGGATTTGACCATTTTACGTCAATCTATATAAAGGAAAATTCACATACCATTAGTTACCACTAATTGACCTTTACAAATAACTGCACCATAAGGGGCGGGGGTGTTGAATATGGTCTTAGAACTTTTTTGCAGAACTGATACGTTGTACGAATGTGGTATGACGCCTCAGAAACTGCCATTTCGTAATTTTTATTTTGTAGAAGATTTAACAGCAGACCTGTTGTTGCAAATTATGGAATGTCATACATCGCCACATCACGGTCTGCAATGATCTCATTTGGACATTAAAATAGAATACATGTAAACACTAATAAATGCTTTAAAGCCACACAAACCTTTTTAAATTCAGTGCAATTTACAACAATTTTACCATTACAATTTACAATTAACTTTCGAAGCTGAAAGAGAAATATTATATTTGTTGCACAAACGACAATCATATAAAATCAATATTTATGGAGACTGTGGACACAGAACGATAGATTCAAAGTAGCTTCAAGACAATAGGCATGGTAGAAGCCTATTGTTCCTTACATAATACAGATAAAAATTAACTTATTTGTTGTTCAAAAATAATTTGTTCATTCAAACTGTCAAAAATTCAAATGAGGCATACTCCGTACTAACTCATCTTATTCGGAGATTTATTAACCTTATTTGGTTTGAGGAAAAGAAGCTTATTGCAGATGTCCATTAAGGACCATGAATGGTTAAACAATGTTTAAAGGCTATTTTCTCTGTGTACCATGTTGGTGCATTTCAAACGCACTATTCCCCTTTAAATTATTCTGATAATATTTAGGGTTAAAGGTTTATTAGAAGGTTTCGTGGGACACCTATACGGTACTGTGGTGTTTGTAATAAACCAAGAATTTACAGAAAGAAATGTGATGTTATTTATTTATTTATTTCGTGTCGTTAATAGGACATTTTGTTTCGATTTTTGGTTTCGATGAAATCATAACCTTTGTAATCCAAAGTGTGAGTGTATGTGTGTGCATCTGAATGTATGTTTGTGACGCCTACATTATAAACACAATATGCCAACAAGGGAAGCTTGTACAGATCTCACATTTAGTTTGTAGGTAAGCCTTATTGAGGACAAGGAGCCTCTTATTTTCTGTGAAGGTCAAAGGTCATTTGGGGTCAATAGTGGTCAAATAGTGAACACCTTCTAACACGATATCGCAGGAAGAGACATTTGTACAGATCTCATATTTGGTACGTGAGTGAGCATTATTGAGTAAAAGAAGCCTATTGTTTTTGGTGGAGACCAAAAGTCATTAGAGGTTAACTGGTAGTGAAAACATTGTAAACACAATATCTCATGATATATAGGAAACTTGTACAGATCTCATATTTGGTATGAGGGTGTATCTCATAGAGTTTATACAGATCTCATTTTTGATTCGTAAACGTGTCTTGTTGAGTTCAATTAGCCTATTATGTTTGATGGAGGTCAAAGTCATTTGAGATTAACAGGCGTTTATAGACAACCTTCTAAGCGTGATATCTCAAGACGGAAACCTTGCACAGATTTGATATTTGGTATGAAGTGAAGTTCTTGGATGTATCTCTGTAGTATGCAGTTGTACATGTTCAGATGCATACCTACAGTATCAATCATCAACTAAGGCCAGCAGATGCCATTGTTCATATCACTTGGTGATGTGATACATTACTGTTATATTACAATAACCAAGTATATTACACTTCCTCGGTTTATGCAATATGTATGAAAAGAATTCATAATGAATTTATCGAAACCTAAATACATTTGCCAATTGTGGTTAATAACCATATCACCATCTGTTCAATTGGTTCATTGGATAAGCCGGTTATTATATCGTGGCTCGCATTATTTTAATTTTTCTTGACGCACTTTATTGAACCGTATACAAGCTCTCATATTTGCTAACGATCGTTTGAATTTCAAGTCAAGTTGTATTTCTGTAATCTTTTCTGTTGACTTTCACCAATTAATGTCTATCAATCAATATTTGAGAGGCCTTAGTTGAGGAAACAGACTCGATACAGTATATGCAAATGAGCATTGTCATCTATAATAAAAAATAATGATGATGATAAAAAATGATTGCAAAGTTTCTGTTAATTTCCACTAGTTTCTTGTTCTTCCTTTTAACCAGAGATGGTCGTAGAGACTCCCTCTCCGGCCGATGAAAGCTCACAGACAGACGATGATATATCATCCGAAAGTGCATTTACGGAATTACCTCCAATATGGCAAACGAAAGAAATGGGTAAAACTTTAAAGATGAGTCATAGCTTGTGCAGAATTATTCCATGAGGTGTCTTGTGCCAGGCAAAAAAAAAAAAAAAGTTCCCTGATCTATATACTACAATATTAGGCATTACACGAAAGGCGATTATGACGTCATCAGCGGAGGCTGAATGAACCTCGGCTATCCCATTGGTCCGTTCAGCTTCCGTGATGACGTCATCATTGGTCTTAAACAAAATTGAAGAACTCACAACCTCATATTTTTACCCTGAAATGAATGAGACATAGAAATACGAGACAACTTATCCCGGTGCCTTGTTAAAACGAGTGTGGGCTCTCACTGTGTCTCGATTAATCCCATCATTTAACAGTTTTTAACCTGTTTTTTCACCTGTTTTTCACCTGTTTTTTCACCTTTTACTCTGTTTTTCAGGTAATTGCAATGAATGTCCTTACGAATATTCGATTAATCGCGATGTATTTTTCGAGAAGGAATACGAATACAGTGAGTACTCATGTTTTTGTCCCATATTTTCTCAACAAGCTGAACTATGCATTGTGCAGATATGCATATTCATGTAGATATATCTTTCTTTTATTGTTACATTTGACAGTCATACGAGCACGCGTCCAGTCCTACATGCAGTACACAGCCCGTGAAATGTTCACAACAGTCATAGTACAAGACGTGATCAAATTCAGCGGACTCATAATACCAGAAGGAGAGGTAAGTAATCTTCCTTTAACAGCATTGTTACGACTTACGAGCATGTGTTAAAAACAAACCAGCATCAGCGAAAGGACGTAGAAAAATGAGATGTATAGTCTGACCACATTGTAATTTTCCCACTTTTCTTAACTCTTACAAAATCTACTAATCTGTCTTGCCGTTGATACGAGTCATGATTCAACGACAGACTTTTTGAAATGTCATTAACTTTAAGATAATTATTTTTTTCTTTTGTCGTTCTGTGTGTATGCCGCCAGGTGCAACTTTGGTCACGTGGTACCTGCGCATGCCCAAACTTAGACGTGGGAGAGGAATATTTTATTCTTTGTTATGAGGATCCTCAGGAAGGAAGGCTGCTGTTAGAAACAGATTGCACGGTAGACCAGTTTCACGAAAAATACATCAAGAGGCTCAAAGTGAGTATAAACGAGGGCCCGTGATTGGCGCACTTACGAAATCATATCACCGATATTTTTAATATAACAAAAAGCCATTTTTTTTTTTAATGAAAACGTGCCTGAACTGGATACGTAACTGTGATTAGGTTCAAAATGATGGTTGTCCTCACTTCAGTAACACTGGCACTCATTTTGAAGGTAGCGCCTATCTCGGAGGCGTGCCAATTATGGAATCTGCACTTTACACTACCATTCGTATCAGCCAATCGGATCAGAGTTCTTTGTTTAACATGAAAGCAACCACTTGATATGCAAGTTTGATGGTATTTAGTAACATATGAATGCGTTGCTATGGTAATAGTTAATCTTGAACAATCTAAATGTGAGTCTATTAATGACTAATCTGTTCTTACTTACAACACTTTCCTGGCCAGCAGATTTAACAGTTATTCCATGATTGCATTCCCTATTAAAGTATTGGTAAGCCTGTTGTATTCACTTAAATTTTCGTATGACTTTATGCAAGTCAACCCCCAAATTGAATAGGAGTATGCCCTTTGCAATCGAATCCTATGTAACTATGCTACACTATTTTATGTTAGCTTTCTGTAATCACATAATCTCCCAGTGGCGGCGTGGGTGCATCCTACCTGGATGAGGGGTGGGGGTGGGGACTATCGGGGCAATCTTCAAATGACTCCCATCATCACTCTCACTTGAGAGCTTAACTGTGCGAAGACTACTTAAGCGGAGCAATGTTTGGATAAAAATACTCCCTAGATCCCCGAAAATCCCCTGTCAATGCTTGGTCACTCTTGCCGGGCCCTTCTATCTAAAATTTCCTACCGGGGCCGTCGTCCCCAATCCCCCATCCACACCGCCACTACCATTCCCTATCCCTTTATCCTTAAGTCCTATCCTATGAAGCAGATCTGTTATCCTATCAAACCTACTCTGTCATTTACTTTACTCCCTTGTGCATACAAGGTAGTATACATTCATACCTAATTCTATCCTGTAAGACATCCTAACAAATCCTATGCCATAATATGCTTTCCTATTGTACCTTTTATATCCTCTGAATAATTGAAGCCACCTTGAGATGCAGTAGTCATTGAAACGACCAAACAGTGTGGCGTAAAAGCACAGTCGCATTTCATTTGGTTGGCGTGTGAATAGGTCGGGGTAACTAAGTTACAGTAAACTTGTCCAGTTAGTTTTATTATTATTGATGGAAAACTGATTATACGTGAAGTAATGACCTAAAGAAGACTATTTTACCCCTTCACTAGAAATGGAACTCGCTACTCCTCAAGGAACAGAGAATGAGAAGACACTACGGGAGGCAAAGAGGAAATCAAATGCGCAGGAACTCAAGGAACGGAGGCAAGCGATAGTCTGAATAGTGATTGGTAGTCATGGCAACCCGATTACGTCATTACCAAAA
This sequence comes from Stichopus chloronotus, assembly GCA_021234535.1. NCBI lineage: Eukaryota > Metazoa > Echinodermata > Holothuroidea > Aspidochirotida > Stichopodidae > Stichopus > Stichopus chloronotus. The sequence goes on from CM037833.1 coordinate 13,515,390, forward strand.
CATCACATATAGAGAAACTTTGAAAGGAAGGAGAGTAAAACAATAGCAATGAAAAGACGAGAAAACTAAAGCTGTGACGTCACCTATATGTCTACGTCCTCGGTGAAGGAAGAACCATTATACTACATTTCTTTGTATTTATGAAATAATTTTCTGTCAAATCGATATAAGATCCCTTGAGACAATAGGTCATTAAGAGAACTTATTCACTCCTAGCGAATTCACATACCAATTATGTTAACGTGAATAAACTCTATTAAAACTCTGTTATTTGGCTGAGGGTGTTTATGAGCTGCTAGCAACTTGTTTCAAAGTAGATATACTTGTTGTACAGAAAAGTGTTATCGTACTATTATTATTTTCTTTTGCTTGGACTTAGCTCTTACAGTGTTTCATTTTTACTTTGGTTCAGTTCATTTCTATATTTTGACCGTGAAGCTCCGTAAATGAAATTTGGGATACGACATATACATGTGTAGATGAAATAGTTGTTTTCATCTTTTTCGTGCAGTTAACATAAACACTATCAAAATAAGTTTCGTTTACGTTCTCTTTGGTTGTACATTCATCTTCATGTGGTTCATCCTCTATGGTAATATCTACAGGAAGAGAGTAAACTGAAGTTGCACCAGTGCTCGTTAGTATCATTGGATTCCACGTTTCTCTCGGCGAGGCTTATTCCACTAAAATGTCATGTTCTTGCAGTTTTTATTTTGCTACTATTTTCTTCTTTGATATTATCAGAATTTCGCAAGCAATTTCATGAAAAGAACATTTTCAAACTTATTAGAAGTTACTTAAACTTGATTTTCACCCACTCAAATTTCATTAAGTAATCGGTTACAATTTGTCGACTGAGTGGATGAAGGTTCATAGCCTAACACGATAGAGTACAATGCCACAGCCATTGGCCTAACTGTAGCTTAACCTTACACGGTGCTGTCACAATGAAAAGTTGTCATGACTGTACTCTCACTTTACATGGTACTGTTAGCATGACTGTAGCCTAACATTTAGTTGGCAATGGCAGAGACCTTGATATGAATGGAGTCTCTAGTTTTAGCTTGTCATGTCAGAACCGGTGTTTTGACCATGCTCCAACCTGCAGTTGCATCCAGTCCAGAAATCATTACAATAAAGACACGTGCCAAAAAGATGAGAGAACATAGATGTTAGTTCATAACGGCATATGTTCCATTTTTTATTTCTTTCCAAAATATGTAGCTATATGTTTCACAATTAGTGAAACATGGACTGAAGCCTGGAAGAGAACTCTCGTGTTTAATATTTTAAAGTGAACCATGGAACTATCAGAGACGAAACAAACATCTTGTCTCCTGAAGAGAGTGATACGTTTGAGATGTTAATGCAATTTTTTTTTTATATCAACAAACTCAATTAGTGCCAAATTTTGCTTTGACAGTTTTCATTTCTGGATTTGTGTTAGTGTTTCTGTTTTTATATTAGATTTCTAAGAAAATTATAATCAAGTATGTTCGGTTCATTGTAATTAAAAAGGTTAAAAAAGTTTTGCATTCGCACCTTTGTAAATTTATGTCGAATCTGATCGAATCAAGTAACTGTTAATGACATATTGGTCTTAATTCACAACCTGCGTGTATTGGCTCAAAAGCTGACTTTGAAGTGTAGTTGACTGCAGCTGGTCTCTAAAAAAAATCAAACTCTTTAAACACTTAAAAAAAACTAATCAAATTGAAGAGGAATCTTATCAGAGGGGGAAGTGACAAGGAAATTTGTTGGGACACGCCCCCTCCTTAGCAGCGGTCTTGCAGATGATCCTTAAAAGATCCGGTCATCCACGAGGTATTTTTCTACAAAATAAAGTCATTTAGAACGCCTGACTGCAACTGATGGTGGCGCTATTTTTGATAGTATATATCATACAATTATGTAGGCTAAGTGAAGATGGGCCCCGGTCGAGCCTTGTCCCTCAGGATGCACTCGCCATGACACTGCTGGGATTGAACGGGAAATATTGAAACAATGTAAACGGCTCTAAGTTTTGTTTCATTAATATAGCAACAAAGTTTAAAGCTCTTTTAACCGACTGGTCACAGGTCACTGATGTGACGTTCAGAAAAACATGTCATATGCTGGGTCAATTACCCATAGCTGTTTAACTAGCACGAAACTACATTTGATGTAAGAGACGTAGGTAAAATGTGGGGAATATTGTCAAGACACTCCTAAAGTAAGATAATGGCAAAAACAGGAAGTTCTCCAAAAAATGGGAGATGAAAGGAAAAACAGCAGGTGGCCACAGGCCATAGAAGAGAATGACGCTCTTTCTGTTTTTATCTATGCATATTATAGTTTGGTTTTGTAGAAATCTGTCACTTTTTTATATTTTTTTCAAGTTCTCAATTGAATTTGCCTGTTATCGAAAAGAAAATCGTGAACGAGTATGGGCTTCGGGTACCAAGTTGCACCGATTAAGAATCAAAGTTTGGACTTGGTAAAAGCACTTTGGCATTTAGCTTGAGCAATGAATACATGGAAGATGGAGTGAAGGGTGGAGTGGCATTTATCAGTTTTACAACTGACGGTTGCCGCAGATTCTCACAATTTTACTCTTGTGGTTTGTTATTGGTCAGGTTACATCCGTTGCTTCGTCGAGGGAGCTATTTGATACCATGTCATAGCCCTTAGTCATCTTCCGAGTGATTACTTACCACAGTATACTGCTATAATTCCAAATATTGTTACTTCTGGTCAACGAATATTTCACCGCTTTATTTTTTCCCCACCACACTGACTGTACTTTTTCCCACTCTATTCAGCCTCCAGTCGTGTAGTTCCATGCTCCATCCCTTATCAGTGAGCTTAATTTAAGGAGAGCGTATATTTTTATTATTATATTATTCATAACATATTCATTCAATGAGATAATTCGGTGGTTGAAAGTATCTGTTTATTTTCACTGGTGAAGTATCACAGTAGTGCCATGCATATACTGATTACATTCAATACAAACTAATTTTTGCACCTATTCCAAAATTTGGACCCGGGTATCCGCAGTCCATACTCGGTACCCAGGGTAACCGAAAATATATGGTAACCCCGGTATGAACGCAACATTTTCACAACAGACTGTAATATTCTGGACGTAGGTGAGAATTACTTTTTTTGTTAAAATCTCTCAATACTTTTTCAGGCAGAATTGGTTCCTGTGCCTGTCAAAAAAAAAAATTCTTAAAATTTTCTTTTAAAGTCTGTTTATTTTCGTTTTTGTATACAAAAATAATTGTAACTTGCTATTTTTCTTTTACCTAAGAAAGTATCTATATATTGCGAAGCGTTATTTCAACATTAAGAAAAAAAAAAAAATTAGAATAATTAATGAAAAAATGCGCATTATCTATCCTTCGGGCCTTTAAGACGTTGTCTACTTGTTATAATTTTCTTGTTTCGTTTTTATGTCTAATTCATTCTCGTAATTTTACCACAAATTTTCAGTGTAACACGAAATTATTTTACTTAAATGGATAGGAATCCTCTACATAATAACCCTGATCAGGATGCATAAATAGCGTCTTCTGCTTAGTATGTTAAAAAAAAAATGAGAATGCAGTTTGTGCTTGTTTGAAGTGACTTTTACATCATGCAGTCAAAAAGAAAAACATGGTGTGTATGACAAAGGAACGGTTGCAATGGTAAAAAACTACAGACATAACCAGACTAACTGTACCGATCCACGTAGTCTACACTTGTGTTTGCACCACTTTATTTCGCAAATTTCCCTACCAAAGGGACGATGCTGGGGGTTTAACGTTACATTGTTATACACAGTGTATCAAAGAAGGTACATGCAAGGTGCATCATATCAGAGGTTCCCTACCTAACATGTGATTTGTAATGGCCTGGTCTATCATGGCATTTGAAACTTTCCGTAGTTCGATCATTCAGATTTTGAGTTAGAAGGGGTGAAAACTTTGAGAGGTGCTCCACCCCCCCCCCCCCTTGACCAGGCCCATGGACAGAAATGTCACTACGTCAAAACTTTGATTTTCTAATATAATAATCTAAATCTTCTTCAATCGATCTAACTTTCACATCATCTGTACTGTTATTGTTCCTCTTTAACATCCGAATGAAGAAAATAGTGATGATAACTGAAAACATGACGAAAATAAAACAATCATATGTGGCTTAATTGAGGCACTTTTAAGTAACAGACATGGGTGATGTACATAAGCTAACGATGGTATGAGACCAGAGCCATATATTGGAGTTTTGGCCAACTGGTAATTTATGACTTCATATTTAAAGCATGGACGCCATTTTAGTTCCATTTTACTTGGAACGCGAACTCGTGTGTACAGTGCGCACGTACATAAAGCACACTATAGCTATATTTACTGTTGAGACACGCAATGTAGCATACTAATATAGTCCAAACAAAAGTTTTCTATAGACTCTATAGAACTCTATAAGATTTTCTACGGAAATGCTAGAATTTCCCTATTGGAATTTGTAGTTTATTTCGAGGTCTATAGAATTTACAACTTTCTGTATTTCATGATTTAGATGCAGTGGGAAAGGTTGACAAGTTTTCTGATCGATGACCCCACGGATCCGGGTGGAGCAGCCCCCAAAAACTTTCTTTTTTCGATGACCAATAATTTATTTTGACCAACTTTTTTTGATTCCTTGCCGTAGGCAGGGGAATCTATGCAGTCCCGATGTCGTGTGTGTGTATGTATGTGTGTGTGTGACGGTTGCTCGTAAACACTCTATCTCAAGAAGGGTAACTCTGAGTAATTTCATTTTTGGCATGTTGGTTGCCCATATTGAGTAGATGATCCCTATTGTTTTTGGTGTCCAAATCTTGCATATTAATGAGGTTATGGGGTAAAACATAAAAATTTTAAAACTGCCATAGTTCCTTATCCATGGGTCAGATTTGTTTTAAACTTGATAAGGTTGTCTGTTATTAACAGGTTCATGACCCTGTGAAATTTAATGCTTATCAATAGAGAGGAAGGGATAATTTTTCACTATAAAACAATAATAATAGCCTAAACACCATTATTGTGGTTATTATAAACTACCGTACAAATATATATTGATCTACATTGTGCAATAGCAGGTGTTTATTCTCTAGTACACAGTTAACTCAATGGGATTGCTCCCTACAGTACTGCATTTGTAACTTAGTGACTAACTTCTAGTGTGGGGGGCTAATAAGTTGTCCAGAGAGATAGTCTTGGTATGGGAGGTCATGGGGTCAGATAGAAAAGCATGCAATGGAATGTTAAAGGATTTATGAAAAAAATGAAGAAAATAAAAAAAACCATCTGTTCTGTCATTTATTTGGATAATATCAATATCCAGAGGAACAGCTTGGTAGCAGAACAAGGTTTCTTAACAATCAAATTGGAGTGCTTTCAATCATATTTCACAATGTCGGAAAAGATGGAGGAAGCAAAATTATTGCGGAAGAATCATAACTTAGGGTCAACTTACGAAGACTTTGAGTGTGTTAAAAGCTATTTGTAACAAGGAAGAAATTATCCTGGTGGTTTACGAAGAATTTTGAGGTAAATATGCAGACAAGCTGAGTTCAGATGAGGTAAGGTTGAGTTATTTGATTCAACTAACAACAGGCAAGACTAGAAGCAGCATTGATTACTTGTGTGTTTCTTGGAGCTCAGAGATAATGTTGACTGATTTCATACCGTACTCATACTGTACTTGATGTGTGGGTTGTATGGCCTGGGTAGGTGATCCCTATTGCTTTTGGTGGACATCAAATGTCGCAGTCATTTTAGGTCACCAAAATAAAGGTCATTTTGGGTTAAAGGCTTGTGGTGTATCAAGAAAAATAACTGCAGTTGATCTTATACTTGTCATTTGAATAATTCATGTTTGTTGTAATATAACCATGTAGCAAGGAATCACAAAGGCTTTTGGCTTTCTGGTTTTAAATAGGCCTACACAGAAAATAACCAAATAAATATCTGGAAAGTATCCTTCCCAAATGCTGTGAAATCGCTTCTAAAATTCAAATTCCAACCCCCTTCGGCCGACGGCGTATGCCCCCCCCCCCCCCTCGTTTCTCATAATCCTGTATCCGCGGGTAGAAGTCGTGTGAGTGCATTGGCATGGATCTTCCTATCAGACAGTATTTACTGGCAAACATCATTAAACTGAAGGGTATTTCACTTCTTACATCTACAACGCACACTTACAAAGTATGTAGGAAGAGGCAAACCTCTGCGTCAGCATGTTATTTTTTTCAACATAGACTGAATTAAGGGCTTTTCGATGAATTCTGTTTTTCGCTTAGTAAAAAGCTTTGAAAAATACGTGTTTCTCTGTCGATACACATTTTTCTAGGTTGAAAAAAATCGTTGATGGAAAACTAGCTAGGTGACATTTCAACATGAGTGATCTTGGGTGCAAAATCATACGGGTACCATATGGACTTACCTACATCATGGAGCCCATGTGTTACCTGGGCTTAGTATCACCAGAGTAACGGAAAAATTGTTTTTGTTTATTGGTGCTAATCGCTACTGTTAGAATTATTGCCAATCCGGCATGCCATAATTATCTCAACTTGTAAGTTAGCATTTCAGTTTTAGCATAAAAAGCTTCAATGTTCTGGTCATGCTGCACAGTGGCTTGTAATTCGTCAACGTCTTTTCTCTTCTCTTCTCTCTCTCCTCACAGCCACAGGTATGCCATTTCTAGTCTTCAGTGTCATAAAATGATAAAGAACCTGTAGACATGACGATTATACACTTTAACTTAAGAATCATTTCTAAACCAAGTTTGTGTGAGTTAGAAACTCGTTGCAGTCAAACTTAACGTAGGCTATCTTCTAGCCTACCGTACAGTAACGTAAACTAAAAGCAGTACAAAAGTGACCGTACGGCCGGATAGAGCTGTTTAAGCGCGGGTTGCAACGGTGTGCGATTTGCTTATGCCTATGATTAAGCACTATAGGCAAGGAAGTCTGGGCCAAATTTACAGAGGCACAAACAAGCAGTGACAGCCGGGAAATTTTAAGTGTATTTATGCTGGAATAACACATATCGTGGCTTTTTTCTGTTAAAAGTTTGGCTTGTCACCTTGGTTACTCATCTTACTACAGTCTCTACACAACCATCATTTCCCGCTGGTTAAAATGTCTACGAAAAAATCCAAAGATAAACCCTGGATTTCACCCGGTATAAAAAGGTCTATCACCGTTAAGAATACTTTGTTTCGGAAGTATATTGCAAACCCATCTTCTACTACAAAGGCAAAGCTGGCCGCTTATCGCCGTATTTTAAATTGCATTCTTAGGCAAGCACAATCGTCCTATTACAAAAGCATTCTAACCTCAAAGCAAACTTCGTCAAGGCAAGCATGGACAGTTATTAATGATTTGGTGAAAGGTAGAAGTAAGCCCAAGCGTCATCCAGTTATCTATCCTGTATAATAATGAAGTTTTTTCTGATGATGAGAGTATTGCTTATGCTTTCAATGATTACTTTTTTACAATAGGAAAGAAACTTTGTCCCAATATTAATCGTAGTATTAATCCCTTGGAGCATCTTGATAAGCCTGTGTGTCAGTCAATATTCTTTTCACCTGTTAGTGTAACAGAAATTTTAGAGTACATTGCTTCCTTGAAGTTAAGGCCCCTGGTAGTGATGGAATTCCCGTCAAGCTTGTAAAATCTGCAAGTCATGTGTTAGCCCCTGTGCTTGTTCAAATTTTCAATGTAGTTCTCAGAACTGGCGCTTACCCTGAAGCCCTCAAAATTGCTAAAGTTATTCCGGTGTTCAAGAAAGGTAAAAGTGACCCGCCTGAAAATTATAGACCCATTAGTTTGCTACCCTGCTTTTAATAAATTGCTTGAAACTGTTATAAAAAAAAAAAAAAAGAATGCGTAATTTCTTTGACAGGAATAAGATTTTTTATGACTATCAGTTTGGGTTTAGGAAAGGCCACTCCACTTACCACGCTTTATTACAAACAGTTAACACTATTTGTTCACAGCTTGCAATAGGAAACAATGTTCTAGGACTTTATCTTGACCTCAAGAAGGCATTAGACACTGTTGACCATACTATTGTGCTAAGAAAACTCTACAACTATGGTATTCGTGGTACCCCACATAAACTTTTGTCAACCTATTTAGTAAACAGAATGCAACGTGTTTTTGTTAATGACGTACATTCAAATTCACTGCGCCTCGAAACAGGTGTTCTGCAGGTTCTGTTTTAGGACCTCTTTTATTTTTAATTTATGTTATCGATTTAAGTAAAGCTGTTCCGAACATTTCAGTTCGCCTGTTTGCCGACGATAGTAGTGTCTTCTTATACGATAAGGATTGTAATACTTTATCTCAGGAGGGAATTTTTACTCTAAGCATCCTTAAAGGATGGTTTGATTCCAACAAGCACACCTTACACCTTGGTAAAACTAACTTCAATATTTTTCATGCTTCTACCCAAGTCCAGTCTTGCTGTCATGAAATCGTATTTAATGGTACAACTATTACCAAATCTTCTAGTATTAGGTACTTAGGTTTAATAATAGATGATACACTGTCCTGGGAAACTCATATCAATGATCTTTGTAACAATTTGGTAAAATATGTCGGTATATTTCATCATTTAAGAAACTTTCTTCTGAAGAGCACCACTTTACAGATATATTAGCCTATTAGGCCTACTCCGTCTTTTATTTAAATTAAGGTACGCAATCGAGATTTAAGGTACAGCCAAACAGTCTGTCTTATCGCCACTTCAGATCCTTTAGAATAAGCTACTTAAAGTACTCACAGGTAAACCTTGGCGTTATTCATCTCACTTATTATATAGTGAGAATAAGCTCCTTATCATTAAAGATATTCATATTTATTGCATGTGTGATTTGATTCACAAACACCCCCGTAACAATATCTTACCTGATATTATTTCTGAAGGTTTATGCCACTCAGACCTGAGTGTCAACCTAGTACTCGTATAAGTAATCATTTTTCTGTTACCTATCATAAACGTTATCATGTAAAATTGATCAAAAATAATTACTCTTAACGCATCTGGCAGTTCCTCCCGCCTAGGATTAAATCTATGATTCATTGTAATTCATTCCTTGCCAGCATTAAAGCTGAACTTACCAGTAATTATACGTGATTTACCCTGATGTTATGAATATTTACTGTCTTGTTCTTTCGTTCTGAATCTGCTTCTTACTCTTGCCTATACTCTCAGCTTCCCTCCTCATTCTTTCTCTTTTCATCCTTTCCTTCTTTCCTTTCCTTGACTTTTCTTTTGTTAATTCCTCTGGGATCAGTTCTTTTCTCCCACATTTGTACTGTTACTGTATTCTTTTTTCTTCTGTATCTTATACTTTAGTGGTCACTAGCTTTGTTCACAGTTTCCTGTTTTTCTAGTGTCCTTCATATGTTTGTAATACTTATGTAACTGCTCTCCTGTGTTCCTCTGTCCATATGAGAAATAAATTTGAATTGAATTGAATTACTTTTGTAAGGTCCTGTAAGCTCTGCATGGTATAGCCTATAGACTAGGCCCCTAACGTCTCACATTGTATGTAACGTTAGGCCTTGATTATAGATCTATATAGATCAGCGATTCACTTGTTATTGATCCAATTACTCGTACTACTAGTACAATCCCGTTAGGTACAGGAAATGAATAATTTTGTTGTGGCATGAGGGAGAAGTCTATTGATGAAAGAAAAATAAAAACTTATTAAGAAAGCTGTATAGTAGTCAATACATAGTGTTGTGGAGTACGTCGATCTAAAGTTTAAAGCAATATTGTATGCATCTAGGCTAGACTACAATCTTGGACAAAAAACCTTGGGACACCTCGCGCCCCCGTTCAATGTTGGCTATAGGATTGCTGTTCAAAGGGTACATTCACTTTTATAGCGCAACATTTGAAAGGGGCGAGGGGTTTTCATGTTATCCTCTCACCTAAAATTCAGTATTATATTTGCAACATACGACAAAGTGTCCCAACAATTTTGTCCAAGATTGTAGCCTCCACAGCCATGTATTGCTCTGTTAAATTGTCATCATTATACACATCACACTGTTATATGTCTTAATTTTTGTTGTTATTTATCTGCATTTATTTTCTTCACTTTCACTTTTACAGAACTTTCAGTTTCCATTTACTACGTGTATTTACTAATTCCTTTGCCAAATGTCGAAATTTGTGCAATGGTGTGTCAGTGGGTATATGTATATGTATGTGTCACCTTGTTAACACAATGTCCTAATGAGGGGAAGGAAAATAATAAAGTAATGTTAAAATACAATTAAAAATATATCATAAATTAATAATGAAATAAAGAAGTCTAAACAATCAATTCAGTTGTTAAAAAAATTCAGTTGTCCAAAAAAGTGAACAAATAACAATCTAAAAGGAACATGACATTACGAATCTATGCCCAATGATCCCAGAATTTGCTTACTTCAGAGTGTTTAAGGTGATGAAGATAGCAAATTCCAAAGACATGATCAGAGGAGTGTAAAAGATGGGATGAAGTGTTTGTAACTTCATCTGAATTGAGCAATGTTTAGAGTGCACATTGGTTGGTAAGTCCACAGACAACTGCTCCCTCCCATAAAAATTTACCCTTCGATAGTACTTGTACAAAGAAATATGATTGCTGCTTTTTTTTAAACCTAAATCTTGACCCAGTGATGAGAGCCAAGATGGCCTAAGGAACCCCTGTAACTGGAAGGGGGTATGATTGTGTTTCATCATTTGTGATACGTCTGCCCAAATGCTTTTTGAGTCCATGGTCTATTTTTGTGAAATGTGAAAGTCAATAGAATGGATCGTCCCCACCCCCTTCCCCTTGCTCCTTGCCAAAAAGTAGACGTTTAATGGCAGATCAATGTTGCTAAATAGAATTTTGTCTCATTTTCTTCAAAAAGTTGTGAAAAGCCTTTTTTTGTAACCCTCTCCAGACAATCATTTAACATCACTTAACATAGCTTTTTAGATTTATCAGCAATTTATTTGCCAGCAACTCCCTGTCAAGAGTAATAAAGTACTATAATTTAGTCACCTTTCCCAAGATGACTACCCTTAAGCAGGGATTTTTTTTTTGCCTTTGCCAACTTTTAACCACACTTTGGTATCAGGAACTTTCTGATACGTCATAATTTTCATATGTGATTTACATTCTTGTGTTCAGTTATTCATTTTGATATGGTCTCTTTCTTCTCCCTTGGTCGTCGCTACTTTCTAAAGCGATTGCGTATGTTTAAAAAAAGGAGATGTTGACAAGGAATCACAAAGTCTTTCTGGTTAAGGAAGAAGTAAGGAACTCTATGCCTATGGCCCTACAAACACTTTGAACGTACTGTAGCCTGGCCAAAGGTAACCTCACCGTTACTCCTGTTAGGCCTAGGCCAATGGCAAATCCACTTAACACTAACGTAAGGTGATTTTTGTGGAAGCGATTAGCCTCGTCGTAGTCGCACCAGGGATCCCAAGTACCATGTTTATTGGCAGTCGATCTCACACAGCCAACCCTTATGGGTTATGGTTAGTAATATGCCTCAGGGTTAGCCTAACTTAGGTGTTCCGCCTCGTGATCTCCATTCTATTTCCTGGTCGAGTTTGCCTCCCAAATCATTCTTTATTGGACACTGAATGATAAACAAAAATTTTGCACTAACTACAACCCCCTACCAACACTACAAAGCATGATCCTCCAATTGCAAGGATTCTCTCTGGCGGGAAACCAACAAACGCATCATGTGTTGTCTTTTTTACCGTGGTCGCTAAGTGGAAACGTGGTTGTGATCAATGCTTCCACATCTCAAAAATAAAACTTCAGATAAATATTAAAAACAGGTTCCCAATTAGGGACCTATTCCGAAATTACAAGACTGTTGACTGTCACTAGATATTTGTCGTCGTTTTATGAATATAAAAGGAAATTGAGAGAATATTCCTTTAACGTGGCACGCAAACGCGATAAAGTGGAAGCATTGCTCCAGGTGGAACTAAAATGGCGTCCTGTGAGGATACGTCACCTCTCGACCAAAATCAAAACGTGACCCCCAATGACCAAGCTCTGTAAATAGTTGGCTCTGTATGAGACCTACAAGGAGCGTCTCCAATTCAAGTGGTGGCGCTATGCAAACTTGCTTTTTGTTTGCTATTTGGCCCAGCTCCTCCCCCCCCCCCCCTTCCCCGTCTCCGGTTTCTCCGGTTTCTCCGATTGCCCTCTCAACATATACTATTGTGGATTTCAACATTTTGTCTGCCGAAAATGTTTGATCTAAGAGGACCTCCCAGAAAAAGCTTTCGAAGCTATACGCTATGTCACGTTGCGGGTCCAGTATAGAGAGATGGCCATGACGTCATGTGAAAAAATGCACTAGCACACTGATTTTCCAAAGCAGAGACTAGCTCTAACTGACCAATGCTTTTCTTACTTGCGCAGTTACCTTGCTCTATAATTTTTTTTTTTTTTAAAAATTGCAAGTGTAATGATCTTAAAATATCATATCTTCTGACATTTCCAATTTATTCAATCCCTGTTTGAAACTGGAAAAAAAAAGTCGATTTCTGATTTGGAAGGTATTTCCCGTTACAAAGTCGGGATAACCTCCGCCCATATTATTGAATATTTGAATGAAGAAAGACTGTTGAATAACAGCACCATTTTTTGAAGTATAAACCTAGTACTGGTTGTTTGCCCATTTCGTTGCACTATTTGACTGCATCTGTCACACCGACAAGATACTCAGAGGATTATCTGTGAATGAATCTACTTTTGAATAAACATCTGCTTATGAATAAACATCAGTGATTGGCTGAATTTGAAAGAGTGGTTGCATGCGATTAATATCAAAGAAAAGAATTGACCTTAGGGAATATGAATATCCATGCCCAACGTCACTAACAATGTGGTAACGAATATATTTCGGAAAATTACAACACATCCTACATGCCAAAGCTATGCCAGGAAAACCGCTTAATATACCCAGTGGTACATTGTCTACTGTTATGTGCGTTTTCACGAAGGAAATATTTGTAAAACTATTCAACAGAATGAGATTGAAATATTTCTAAAGTTTTCCAAGTCTAAAATAAATACCAGTTGAAATTCCAGCAGGCTACTCTTAACTGTAGGGTGTCCTTTTCAGCCAATTTAATTCATAGCGTGTTTTGAAAATGTTATTGATATATTACAGTCTCAAAGCTAAATGAGGAATTTTTGGAAATCCGTTGACAATATGGGATGTCAACATGGCGACACCCCGTTTTTACGAAGAAGCCTTAATCAATTGAGATAAGGTGTGGATCGGTTTAATGTGAGGCTGGCATGCGACAAGACTGAAACCAAATGCGACTGTTGTTGAAGTCGTTAAGACTCACTTGCGACGAGTTGTAGCGAGGACTTTGGTTGCGTTGCATTCTGGTCCGGGCAGTGTGTAGTAACGCCAAGGCCCACTCACACAAATGACACTAGTCTGGATGAAAGTAGGTGTTGCTTTTATCTTTTTATTACACATATATAGATTTAATCTCAATGGATGTTAGTTGATATTCAATAAGAACAATATAAAAAAGAAAGAAAAGTGGAAAAAAGGGAAATAACATCGTTCAGAAATAACGAAAAATCACCGATGACTTAATTCCTTTTTTTTTTGTTCTTGTTAAAAACTCTCGTCTCCAAGATGGAATGTTTCTCAAGTGCTAAGTATGCAACAAAACTTTAAACGACAGTGACATAAACTTTCCTTATTTTCCTACCGGGATGGTGATGATGATAGCAATGATTATGTCGATAATGATGATGATGATGATGATGGTGATGATGATGGTGATGATGATGGTGATGATGATGGTGATGATGATGGTGATGATGATAGCAATGATTATGTCGATAACGATGATGATGATGGTGATGATGATGGTGATGATGAAGATGGTGATGATGATTATGGTGATGATGATAGCAATGATTATGTCGATAATGATGATGATGGTGATTACTGTGATGATGAAGATGGTGATGATGATGGTGACGATGATAGTGATGATGACGATGATGGTGCTGATGTTGATGATGACAATTTTGATGATGATAGGAAAGATGATAGAGATGATAAGGGTGAACATGATGGTGGTGGCGATGATGATGATGATCAAGATGGTGACCCGTCATGTCAAACCGTAATTGTATCTTGTACTTCATCTTCCCCTGACACCCCCTCCCCCTACGGTGAAGAATCTCACAAATCTATCGGTTTGCGGTGAAGATTCCTCAAAGTTCAGTGGCAGGATGTCCGTTCCTATAATATGGGTGTTACATATACCTCCAGCAGAATGATAGAAAGGTAAATACAGTCGAAGGTATCTGTCAACTGTGTCTGGCTGCGCCATTCTCTCTTGATCACGTGTTCTAACGTGATGCGCTCCAATAAACATTGCTAATTACTACTATCATATATAGGCCCTAGCTTGCACACTTGTGCCACCTTGGAAAATTGGAAAGCAACCTCTGAACATCACTTCCTCAGTTTCCTCTGCCTCTCAGTCGCGTGAAATATAGTACATATATATATAGTGCATTACAGTGAATCCCCCCGCCCGCTCCCTTAGCCTTCTTGAAACTGTCAAGTAATTTCTGCAACACACGTTATCATAGAACACTTAGGTTACGTCAAATGTATGGATGCAATTTGATGATAGCAAATCTTTGAACATTGTAATGATAGCCTGCAGAATGGTATGGTGTGTTGCTATGGTGAGGGTCTTTGAAAATTGTAATGATAGCCTGCAGACTGGTATGGTGTGTTGCCATGGTTATGGTCTTTGAACATTGTAATGACAGCCTGCAGACTGGTATGGTGTGTTGCCATGGTTATGGTCTTTGAACATTGTAATGATAGCCTGCAGACTGGTATGGTGTGTTGCTATGGTGAAGGTCTTTGAACATTGTGATGGTACTTTGCAGACTGGTATGGTGTGTTGGCATGGTTAGGGTATGTTAACATTGTAATGATAACCTGCAGACTGGTATGGTGTGTTGGCATGGTTAGGGTATGTGAACATTGTAATGATAACCTGCAGACTGGTATGGTGTGTTTGCATGGTTAAGGTATGTTAACATAGTAATGATAACCTGCAGACTGGTATGGTGTGTTGGCATGGTTAGGGGTGGTAGTCTGCCTTCTGCCGTCCTATGTGGATGACATTACTTGTAGCCGTCTTTTTTCCCTCTTTGTCTTCCGAAAATGTAATCTATAGAGGAAGTATTGTCGAGATGCAGAAACTTACAGGGACTGCGAATAAGGTGGAAGGGACTACATATCAAGCTCATTTCAAAGCGGGTTGCCAGTCGCCACAAACGTGTGTATTTTCGGCGCTCTTACGTGAGTGGAAGACATGTTTTTTCTCATACTGGGAATATATTGTGAACAGGCCTACAATTGCTGATTACACCTGTACTGACTGTAGCAGTATTCCATTATAGCATGCAGGCTCTTTGGATATCAACGGATTCACCTGTGCTGTTTCTTTTGTTTTTCAGTGTAGATTTCTCAGTTACAGATACAGTGTTAAGTAATTTGGTTTGTCCATCCCAGTTATCAAATCTACAACAATATCGGGAGACTGCACGTTTGTACCATGGAGCTTTTTCGAACAATAGTGGTTTTGTTCAGTAGCCTAGTTTGCCTTAAATATTATTCAATGTAAACAAACAGACCATTTAGTTTGAGGGTGATAAAAAAAGAGAAAAAATAGATGGCGATATTTAAAAAAGCGAATATCACAGAGTCGTGGCTTACAGTACCACAGAGGTAAGTGGTTATCAGACAAACGCCATGCTATGGACAGGACATTGGATTTGTTTTCATTGTTGGAAGAAAAACCATAGTTACAGGTCGATGTCGTTAGGTTACCATGTTACAAACAAAGACAGCTGCCTCTCTTTCTTGAAGTTTTTCATCTACTTTTTGACACCTTAAAAATAAAAATTGGTGTTATCTCTGTATCTTGCTTCCTCGTTGTCATGGTTATCCAGATCAAAATCCGGTAAATTTTCATCGTCTGCGCCAGCGTTCACGTGACCTTCCTCTTCGGGTACATTCTCGCGGCTGTTCCTTAGTTCGAAATTTCCTAAAATGGGTCCTAATTGAAAGCTAGCGAGGCTCTCCGTGGTTGGATCGACATAATCCGAGCGTCTATTCGGAGACCGGCGCTTAGGTATGACGTAATTATTACCACCCTGTCCTCTTGCCGGGCTTCTGCCAAGATATCTACTCGCCATTCTTCCGGCCTCCTGTGCCGTCCGAGGCAGACTGGAGCTGCTGTGGTTGCCACTCGGACCGCCGTTCCGTCTTTCTCTCTGTTGGTGGGAGTTGGACCCGGTCGGAGTCGATCTCGGATGAGTCACATGATAAGCGTCACTGATGATTCTTGGTACTTCCGTAAACCGACCGTTTGGTAGCACCCTGGCGTCATCGTCGACGTAAGGATTATATCTCTCAGGTCCTCGTCTTACCCCTCTTCGATTTTCCCCATCACCGCCGTCCTCTTCATTCTAGGAGCAAAAATATAATACGCATATCAAGTTAGACACTCTCTTGTCCATTTTCTGTGTTCCCTTTCAAATATTGATTGATTGATTTAATCAATCGAAATACTATTGACACATTTCTTCCTTTAAAGGCCTTGAACTGAAATTTGCAAGACCATCACTGAAACATTCCAGCTGTAATGTATAAACCTGGTACCGGGGTGGGGATGTGAAGAGAAGTAGCTGAGGTCGGGAGATGATGTAAGTGGTGTTGATCTGATGTGGTGGTGAGGATCTGTTGTGGAATTGAGTTTGTTGGTATCACGGGTGCACGGAGAATGGGTTTATGGGCGATGTGCGGTGGGAGGACAATGGACTATAGTAAAATCATTGCGGACGGGATGAAGACGGAGAAATTGGTGGGTTGGAGGATGAACCACGTGTGCTCGCTAGAGGGAGATGAGGGTTAGCTGTGGGCTGTCACAGTGGGTTGCGCTTGTCACTGTGGGTTGTGGCTGTCACGGTAATTTATGCATTTTTTTTTTACCACAACCACGTTTCATACTTACGAACGATGTGTTCTGTATACAACAATACTGTACGGCGAATATGACAGATAGGACGCCTATCAAGGAAGCCAGCACTGATTGGACTATCAGTAGAAATACCCCGTCACCGTTATCTCCTCTCTCGACGGATACATTCACAGAACTTATAATGAGGCAGATTGAAGATGCTAGCACTAACGGCACATCAAATAGAAGACTAAAAATGACCTGTGAAAAAACAAAATGGACGAAGCTAAGCATTATCAATACATGGAATTATAAAGCTGAAAATAACCTGTGGAAAATGGAACAAGCTTAGCATTAGGAATACATCGACGGGGGGGGGGGGGGGGGGGGCTAAAGCTAACGTTTAACAAAAATGGACGAAAACAATTGGGCGAAGCCAAGCATCACGTGACTGAGACATCAAATAGGATACTAAGATTTAAATGTAAAAAAAAATAGGAAAAACTAGCAATGAACTCTAGTTTGAAGCTAGATGTAAATTCAAATGAAAATAGAAGAAGCTGACAATAGTATATGTGGCATAGAGAGGCTATAAACAAAATTGAGAAGAAAAAGCGATACACTAAAATTTAGTTTGACGGTAGTTCTGACCTTTGATTGAAATGAAAGAGGCTAACACCAACGGCACGTCATAGTAGGAATGATCAAATTAATCTATGGCCATTTAAAACATTAACACAGCCTAGTACAGAAACAACATATTGTGCTTCGATTATAAGACAATGCAGTGCTACTCTCTGTCAGTAGCACTGCAATTTTGTTCGCCGCTTTCAGTGGTCATATGAACGTTTCAATATTTACGTAGACAAATCTCAAATACCATTTTCAGGCTAAGGTATCAGTGCCAAGTACTTGCGACAAGAGCAACAAGAGAAAGAAAATAGAAAAAGAAACCTAAAGCAAAATATCCACAATTGAATAAGTCAACTGTGTCTTAAGTTGATCTTTTTGCCAATTATGTCATGTGACCTGTTACATACGATCATGGAAGTACGCATCGTGCTATAGTTGAAATACTGCACATAGTGACTTATCTTAAGCAAGGTAAGCAGCAGTTACACCTCCCCCCCCCCCGCCCCTCTCCTACTTTAATCGACTAACCTGCAGTAACTTATGAGAAGAAGTTCGAGACTGTACCTAAAATGTACGGAGGAACTGTGTAAAAATCACGTGTGTACTAAATGAAAATATTTCACGAATGAATCATTACGCAAAGTTTATTATTTTGCACGAACTGATTTGCTTGAATGGTTATACATGGGGTGGTTTGCTCCTTTTCATTTTTTGTCTTTTCTTTTTTTGTCTTGCGCTACGGTGGCTGAGTGAAAAACCTGCAGAGCGAAAACAGGAACTAATGTCTATAGGCTAATCATAAGGTTAGGCGAACTTCAATTCATCGTGAGAAATGACATGCTTATAACTACAATCAGTAAGAGATTAAGAATTATAAGAACAATAAGAACAGTCCAAACTATATTGTGTTCCTTTATGTTACAGTTAACTTCGGGTTAATTTCTGTATTGTCAATTTCTTTCTGTTTATGTTTCAGTTAACTTTGAGTTGATTTTTGTACTGTCAATTTCTTTCTGTTTATCACTGATGTTTGTCGTTAAGCTTAGAAGCATTCACGAAAGGGACAAGAAGTACATATAGGCCTAGAACTGATTATCAAGTATACCTTATATATTACATTTGAATATTCATTTGTTGTGATCACCTGTAGGCCTTGTCCTTTCATTTTGTTCCCTCAAATAATTTTGTGAGCGTGTTATTATTTTTTTTCTGTCTTTAGAGGGCCATGCATATAAGGCATTTTCAACCTCTTTGGATGCCCCACCAACTTACAGGTTACCATTGGCCTATGTGAATACCTTACGTTTCATTTCTCTTACACGGTACGTACAGATTCTTTCATCCATGGCTATTTGTAATATTAATCTAATATTAATGTTACATTATTTCTTACTCTTCTTCCATTTACATATTTTCCCCTGCACATAAGCGTCACTGTAATTATCTGCTGTACATGCATTTTCTTCGGTGAACATTGAAAATAAAGTTACTCAAAACTCAAGATGATGCCTAACACGCAACGTTTACTATACGGTTTATAACGTAGGTTGCACATAATGCAATAAAGGTTGCTGCATTTTTCCTTCTACCCCTTCGCACTTCCATGAATAGGTAGACTGATACACAAAAAAGTTTACTCTGATATTGCGTGTTCGCGTGTCTGGATGTCTACTATATTCATCTTTCTTAATTCATCTATATTCATATTTAACAAAATATAGCTAAACATTCTGTACCGTCTTAAATCTACCATCCATAAATAACATGTCTCAATGTAATACTCCAACAGTTCGTGGGCTGTAACCCAAATTGCTAACATATTCAATTCGACTATCTTAAGCAAACGTGGGTCACTATCCTGTCCACTTTGAAAGTTCGCAATCGGTAAACCAAAATGTGAAACTACAGAATGCCTCATTGTCTACTTTCAGTAATCCACAGTAGACATCCCTCAGTAACATGAGGGAAAATCTCTAATTTAGTGACCTTTGTCTTGGGGTCTACTGTTCACTTAAAATATGGCAGTTTGTAAGTATGACGTCATGCTAGAATGTTATGTAGACCCTCCTCCATGCTCGATTACACATGTTGTGCCTATCGACATACCGACTTATGCCCCCTCCAATGCAGCTCAAGAAAGCCTCGGTAATTGATTGACACACCTGAACTACTTTAATAAGAGATCCATGTTGAATTGACCATGTGGATCGTCATAGCATGAGGTGATTCAAAGGGCCTGAGGTAATGGGGATTTGCAGAAAGTTGAACCCCAGTAAAACAATGAAGAGGTGAGGTTGGAGGGTCTCTCATTTTAGAGTCGGAGAGGCATGAAATGTATCTACCAGTGTAAACAGTCTAACGTCTACCATTCACAGCTGGCATGTCTCAATGTTTACTGTGAACAGAGTTACAGTTTTTAGCTATTTAGTATTGAATTTACAGTATAGTGTACAGTTCAAAATGCTTGATTTAACTCATTTTTGACTGTCTACTGCTCACTTCGTACAAGGACAACGATCTTATAAAGGGCTACTCCCCACATGTTTACTAGCCACTGTCTGAACTTTACCCCGACTTTTCCACAATCCACTGTGTGAAATGTACACCTCATATGTCCACTTTATCCAATCTCTGAAATCTATCTTCCTCCTGTCCACTATCCACCAACATCACTTCATATTTCATAAACACTCTCCGCAAAATATCAACTCCACATCTCGTGACGTCAAGTAGCAAAAAGTGTTAACAACTCACTAAATATTACCAAAATGAAGTCAAACATATAAAAAAAAATGACACGGTTAATGATAAAATGAAAATTGCACTTACAAGATAGGAATGTAGTATACAGAGGTATGCTATTCCGAGGATACCGACAATGATAGCCTGCAAAGAAAAATTGAACTCTTAATTTCCCTCCGGAAAGGGCAAAGTGACAACGGGTAGAGAAGGGTAAAACCTCGTCACGAAAGGTTTAAGTCAATCGGCCAATTCCAACTAGTCACTCTCATTATAAGTTGGCACAGGCAATCGATGTAAAGGGGGGCTATTTACCCCCCCCCCCCAAAAAAAAAAACTAAATAAAAGAACAAAGAACAGAAATACAAATCTAGTTACAACGTTACCCGTCTGACAAAACGTTCCGTTATCGATCAGTAGCCTTTTGAGATTTTTTTCAGAATGCCATTTTACAGACTTGCGCCTTCCCCCCCCCCCCCCTCCCGTGAGAGCCTAATGGAAACTGCCGTCACTTGTGGTTATTGCATTCACATAACTCTTATTTCAAATTGTGTAATTCAATTCCCATTTTTTTCTGTTGCCAGTCATATAAATATATATAAAACTACCCAATGACATTCAAGCCCAACTTATTAAATATGGGCCATCGGATATATCCTTTACTGTTTGAAATCCCGCCCAACAATTTTCGCAAGTCACATCTATCTGTTTTGTTGTAAAGAATATTGAAGACCGACAAACATCGCGTGACCCAGTCCATAACATGATATCATGCATTTTGACAAGTCTTAAGACAAGTATCTCCTAACCTTTCCTAATATCTCCGATCGTACCTAACCATGTCATGTACATCAGTAATATCAGATATGAATTGCATGTTTTGAGACACGAATCTCAATGAGATGGAACAAATCTACACAGAATTTGCTAAAATCATGTCTCGGGAAGACCTTTTCCCCATGATCGAACATGGCATGGTATCCAGAAGGATCATAATGGTTAAAGTATGTCTTTCCGAGAAGGCATAAACACGTATAATATCATGTGAGGATTCACTGAATCGACCAATTCTCACGGAAGTTTTGTAATACGCTAAAAGCTATGAACTTCCTGTTTTATTGATTGTTGACTGTAACCAGTGTAACCAAAGGGTGTATTCGAGGAGGGCAGCCTACTCCTAATCATAAGTAAGGACGATGTAACTGGGAACGATATTTGTTTAAAGGTACTGATGGTAATTGCTTCTGTAGCTTAGGCTTTTTTTTTTTTTTGGGGGGGGGGGATTGTTCTACGTTGTTAAGCCCATAACGGTTTTAAGTTCACATCCATCCACAATTATTCTCATACGTTCTTTTGACATTGTGGAGAAACAAACAAATGAATGAACATATTAATGTGGAGGTGATTTGTGAGTGTGCATTAAGTACCGTAGTAGGTGATTGATTGTACCGTAAATCATTCATGCCATAACATGCAAGGAGTAAAATATCACTCCTTCCAGTGTGACAAGAATTCTTCTTTGAAACCTCCGTCCCATCCAATATGGAGGGGAGGGGACTGGAAGAGGGAGCAGTATTTTTTCGTTCTTCTTTTTCTTGATAAAATTGGGTGGAAAATCAACCGATGCATAAAAAGAAACTCGCCAAAAAGGAATGATTACCAGTAATCCAGTCACCAGTCCGAGGTAATAGTTTCCTCCAAAGGTAGCCGGATCTAAACATATTTGGAAGCAGATGTACCAGACGATAGATTCGAGAACTCCCAGGATAATGATGAAAGTACCCATACAGCAACCACACATAATAACTGCATGGTTAGACATTTTGGCAATTTCGTTTTCGCTCCTCGATCCCTGAAAAAAAAAATGGATAAGAAAGAACGCTAGGTTTGATAAATTGTACTATTAACGGATGTTAAAAAAAAAAACTTCATGTGAAAACTGTAAATCAGGCACCAAATGAAGTGGCGCGGAACCGTTGGTTCTAGGTGAGTAGTGGTATTAACTTTCTCCCAGAAAACACGCAAGATTGAAATTTAAGGCAACATTTTTCAGGACTTGACAGCGTGAAGGGATCTGTTTATTTATGTTTATTAGGGTAAATATTTTTAATCATATTTTTAATAATAACAATTTTAATATTTTTCATCCATAATTTATTGGGTTCCTTTTATTAATAGCATACATAACAAAAACATACTTTTGGGGAAAAATACAATATGAATTTTTACAATCTGGAGTATTAACCATAAACAAGTTTTTAAGCCATTAACAATAAGAAAACGTCATGTGTAAGAGAATAAAACAATAATTTTATAGAATTAACGAGGTTCAAGAAGGACAGACAAGAGAAATTCAAAAGAAGATAGAAACACACTAAGAACTAAAAGGAAAGAAAAAAATAGTAAATGAAATGTTTCGTATTTTAGTTTTCTTTTAGGTGTTATCACGATTAGGGGGAATAATCTTGAAGAAATATCAAAGATTGCACTCCATGAAGAAAATGTTTGTATATAGAAATTGTCGCACGAGATACGTTGCTATCTTTTTTTTTCTAAGAAATCATATTCAACATCCAAGAAGTAATTAAGTTTGTTATAGAATATAATGGCGTTCGGTATTTTATCATTAACTTACGACAAAAAATGTAATACTTTCCCTGTAGAATAAAAAAAAAAAAATAATGGGATGTTTAGCATCTACAAAAAAGTCAAACTTAATGTAGTTATAATCCATTTGAAAATTGCTTTTCCGCAAAGACTCTAATCCGACCAGAAGGACTGATAATATTGGCAGTAGGTTGACCCTTATACGAACTGTGTACGAAGGTTTTGTCTAGGATCCAGGAAAACACAGGGTTAGGAATATGGTTATAGTAAATATAACTTGTTTGTCAATAGATGACGTTGGATTGTATTGAAAGTTGACGAAAAGAAAAAGAAGAAAAATTCTATCTGAATTATCAGTACTTTCTATAGTCCCCTTTGGCTTGTATTTCTCTGAAACTGTTTGAGGCCCCAGAGGGTAAGCAACTCTGTTAATAATGCTATAATTAAAATGATAGTTATAGTAATGAAATTTAAAAAAAGCGATTTTGCTTCTGCTTATGTTTTTCTGTATTCCTTAATACCCCACTAAGTGCTGTGAATAGTTGCCTTGAACTATGCAGTAATCAAAAAGGATGCTTAAAGTTTCTAAAACTTACAATAACGGGATGAATCTGTTAAAATTTGACCTCCTGTTTTGAAAATAACGGTCCTGATTATGAACGCCAGGCAACCCCTGTACTATACGGTCTTGCACATTTATGTATCTTGTGTAATCTGCGCTGAGAAAAACCCTCTGTCATTTATTGCATTTTCTTCGCTGATGAATATTCAAGCCTTGGATTCTCTCTTATCAAGTCTGTTGCTGGATGGGAACTTGCTGTTTCCATGGTTGAAGAAATGATCAAACGACTAAAAACTGTAACGTTGCGACTATCAAGTTTCGTTTATTTGGTGTACTTTCATGCACTACGGCACTACTGGATGGTATAGTACTATGAGTGGGTATAGTAGCACACAATGTTCTATACAACACGTATGTGCTACTGCCCTTTACTTGTGTACGATGTGGTGTACAACCGCGACCAGCTGAGCTGTTGTGTAGTGAATATGCATAAGGCCGTAGCGCTTCATTTTCATTGGCCTGTTCAAACAAGGTTCGTTACGAGACTGAATAAGTTTTGTCTGCAGCACAGTTTAGATTTCCCCAACTTTGGTCGATATTTCCACTAAAATTCAGAGACTTTGGATAGAATTGCCGCTTTGGACCTCAATAGTTTTCCCTTATCATTTACTTGGTTCACTCAAACGAATGACAATATAGTTGGACATGAATGTTCTATGTTAACAGCTACTTCAGACTCACGTCATCACTTTAAGATAACATCTTCACAGTTCCTGTCACTCCCTGTATGCAAATTGAACTTGGTAAGGATCAATAAGGCCCCTCAACTTCACTTCCCGTAATATTTTTTTTTTTAGATGAGCACAGTTTTAAGTGTACATGCAGCTGACTAATTAGATGTACTCTCTACAACATCGCCATTGTTCATTAGAATGCCGGCTGAATGTACCCATGTCGGTCATAGCTCGAAAAGACATTGCCCCTAAAGGGTACTTACACGTGGATTCGAACCTACTACAATTGAATTAAGAGTGATATACTAATATTGAGTATATGGTGCTTGTTTTTAGGTATCAGTTTTAAGGAACTACATGTGGTCGTGATATAGCCTAGGGCCTACACATCTTACACAAATTTTCTCAATTCTTCCTTGCAAATCGAGTGGAAGCATATCTCCTCAACAGACTTGTGACCAAAAATGATCTGTAAATGGTACATTCATTCAAAAAGTGTCCCAGTAGACAGACAGACAGACACCAAAAACTTTAAAAATTGTTGTTATGTCGGCGTCCCACACATAATATTCATGAGTATCTGTTTTATGTCTTTCTACCGGTTGTGAACATGGAAGTTATTCGGTTGAAGATCATCAATGTTTACCTGGTCTCTGAAACTAAAATTCCCATTACAACAAAGCATCGAGTGGTAAATGGAAGATTTAAGGATTGTTGTATTGTTATGAATTCAATAATATACTGGTAACGTCACTCCTACCCGCTCCAAAAATTGATAATAACAAGGACTTACGAAAACCAAACGTTAAGGGTAAAGCTGGCGTTATTGTATTTTCCTTACGCATGTCACACATCATTGCATGTTATGTGTATCTATTGAATTCGAGACAATTGAAAAAATATTCTTTGTAAACCATTTTTACCCCAACCCAAGTTTGAATTGTCAACGTATCTATATAGAGAAATCCTGAACTTCTACCAATCAAAATAACAACATAAAAACAGAATCAACTTTGACATTTCGTCAGTTTTCAACAAAAACAGCTTTTGACGCTGTCAGCAGTATTTCTGTTTATTAGTGTATGGGCTCTATGCATCAAATATCCTGTTGGAACTGTCCAGCTCCAGCTCTTATACAATAATTTTACATGTATGCGTTTAAAGTTACCATTCGAAAATAAATGACATATCTTTCTTCTATATTACAAGTAGCTTGTGGAATTGCATGGTGGAATGCTTTTTTATACTGATACAAAATCGATGAGATACCTTATGAACGCCGTTCACAATTTACATGTTTTTGCAGAACTGGGAGGTTTAAATTTTGACAAGAACAGTAAATAAACAGAACAAGTTTTTTTTTTACCAATTTAGCCACAAAAGTTACCCCGTCGTATATTCCCATTCAATAAACCATTTTGGGGAGTGCTGACACCGGTTGTCTTCCTTTAGAAAAATTACAAACAAGCAGAAATTCATTTATTCGTTGCTCAAGGATAAATTGTTCACCCAAACTTCCAAAAATTCAAATGATGCATCTTGCGTCACTAATCTTATTCATAATATAATAGACTGTATTCTTTCTTTATGAAAAACAACTTACTCTTTCCACGTCAATATGGCTTTCAAAAACACAAATCAACAGATATTGCTCTTATTGAGCTTTGTAATAAGATTTCAATTTCATTATCCAAGAAAGAACATGTACCTGGCGTTTTTATGGATCTAAGCAAAGCTTTCGATACTCTTGACCATCATATTTTACTAAACAAATTAAACTTTTATGGTATTAGAGGAATTCCTCTCTTATGGTTTGAAAACCACCTTTCCGACAGAAAACAGTACACTACTTATAATAATGTAAACTCTGATACTTCATTGATCAGATGTGGTGTCCCCCAAGGTTCTATCCTTGGACCCTTGTTATTTCTCATATATATCAATGATATTTGTAACTCATCTTCATTACTTCATTTCATCTTATTTGCTGACGATACGAATGTTTATTTATCTCACCATAATTTTGAGCATCTTATTGAAACTATGAATAAGGAGTTACCCAAGGTCTCCACATGGTTCAGAAGTAACAGGTTATCATTAAATGTAAATAAAACGAACTTTATGCTCTTCAAGAATCAAAGGTCAATTAACACTAACCCTTCCTTTAATATTTTTATTGACAATATGAAAATTGATCAAAAAGTAGGTAATAAATTCCTAGGTATTACTGTCGATGAGGAATTGAACTGGAATTCTCATATAGCTAACGTTATTACGTCTGTATCACGTGGAGTTGGTGTATTGTATAAAGTAAGTTCTTATATTCCTCGACGAACTTTGATTACTGTTTTTAATTCGATTATACTACCTTTCATTTCATACTGCAATATTGTTTGGGCTTGTCAAAAATCTAAAATTAACTCCTTGCTTCTTCTCCAGAAAAAAGCTGTCCGGATTTGTACGAACTCAGATTATCGGGCACATTCGAATCCATTATTTTATGAGCTACGCACACTTACTATACATGATATTCATTACCTCCAAATTGCTCTTTTTATGTACAGATTCCATACTCAAGAACTGCCCGCCAACCTGTTACACATGTTTCGCATCAACTCTGCTATCCACAATTATCCAACCCGGATTTCTTTAAATGTTCATCTAGAAAACCCCAAAACAGCTCTCACCCATCGATCGATTAGACACACTGGCCCCGACCTTTGGAATTCTTTACCTATGGATATTCGAATGTGCCCTACAAAAAATTAAGAGTCTTATCTTGGATAAATATACTATGCAATACTGATTTATTACAAGTGATGTAGAAAACCTTCTTCATCCCTTTTCCCTTTGTTTTTCCTACATCCACCCACCTCCCTCCTCCCCCCTAAGGTCATTTGGGGTCATCATGGGTCAAGTTGTGAAAACCTTGAAAACACGATATCTCAAGAAAAGGAAGCTTGTAGAGATCTCATGTTTTGTATGTAGTTGCACCATGTTGAGTAGAGGAACCCTATCGTTTTTTGTGAAGGTCAAATGTCATTTAGGGTCAACAGGGGTCAAATTGTGAAAATGTGACAAATGTGACACATACTAATGCTATTATATCAGATTCAGAAAAAAAATTGCTCTTAAATAGATCATCGAAACCACAATGCATTTCTGTATTCTGGTTTTTCTTCCTACTCCTAAGGTTCTTTTCTTATTCTTATTTATTTATTTCATTTACAATTTTTGTTGTAAATAACTATTGTAAAGTTTTGTTGTTCTTAAGTCACCTGATCTTCATTCCCAATTAGTTTAACTTTGTTTATTTTCTGTCGGACGTCACCTCAAGCTTTCTCAGAGCTTATGACGTCCCTTTCATGTATGTGTATATAGTACTTAATAATTACGAAACAAGTAACCTATATAATTAAATCATTTGTATATATATACATGCGTGAATGAATAAACTCAACTCAACTCATAATGCTTGAAGGAGATGGAGCTTGTGAAGATGTTCATCGGTCCGACTGAAGGGTTTAACAATGATTAAAACAATCAATATTGCTTATATATGCCATTGTGTTGTATTTTAACCGCTCAAGTTATTTCCCTTTAAATACTATTACAATTATTCTTCAATTGTCCATCAAACTTAACATCGTCCAAACTTCAGAATCTCCCCTTATCCCATTTAACGACGTAAATATAATCTGTTTTTGGGGCTTAAGTCGTGCAGTTCGAGATCAGGCCTAACAAAGGGAACACTGCTATGTATACAAAAAAGGTCATTTTGCGTCTAATAATAAATATGGTGCTACCATACATGCATGTTATTTCAATTTAACTACATTGTATTATAAATGACAGTACATAGTATACATAACAAGAATTATAGTGAATGCTTTCCCACAATGATTCAAGGTACACAATGTGGGATTTTTATATTCTTTAGAGACTGCATACTATTTTCAAAGTCATCTTAAATTTTAGTTGAACATCCATGCAAGTTAGACGTAACAGATTCTTAGTTTAAAACAAAAAGAGATGTATGTTAACGTTACTGATTGTAATATAAGGGGGGGGGGTGGGTGGTATTACGTTGGGGGGTTGAAGGTATGATACGAGGGGAGTGAGTGGGAGACGTAATTGTGGATGGAGGGGGTATGTAGTAGAAGACAAAGAAGACGGGTAATGGGTACATTTTGCCGTTTGCATCAAAACTGAAAATTAGGTAACAGTAAACAGTATTACCAGGATAAGCTTTTAAACCTTCCCCAAATTACTATACGCGTTTAGACTTCTTGATTTACTGGAGTTAGTTAGGAATTGTTCAGTCGTTTCGTTTTATCACAAACTATTAATGTAATGTTACATAGATGAAAACGAAAGGATAAACATAGGTTATTGTACTTCTCATATTTTGTTTCTTTTTTTCGTCCTGTTACTCGGGAGTGACGTCATAATTACGTAGTTGTAATGGCCGACCAATGCGGCCAATCTAACAAGTATTTATACTTTCTTAAATCTCACAGTCAATTGAACTACTGCTGTTATTTGATGTGTCTTATTTTGGCATAGTCTTGGGAATTTCTCAAGGACATGAAACTGAATTGGAA
Source organism: Stichopus chloronotus (assembly GCA_021234535.1). NCBI lineage: Eukaryota > Metazoa > Echinodermata > Holothuroidea > Aspidochirotida > Stichopodidae > Stichopus > Stichopus chloronotus. The sequence goes on from CM037833.1 coordinate 13,544,329, forward strand.
ATTCGGTTCCCGAACAGGATTTAAGACAATAAAAACTAGAAAATGTGGTTTCGTACCGTAACCACAATGGACATGACCATGTCTCTGGTTGCCTTTGTAGGGTGAGGATAGACTGCCTGGTTAATCCGACAACAGGGACGTAAAACTGGTATGTGGAGGGGGGGGGGGGGGGTAAATATTTTCAAAAATACATCATCCTGTCGAACCCTGGGTCGTTTCCAGGACCGGAGTCATCTATAAGCAATCCACCCTAGTGCGAAAGCGTGCGCACACGTACACAACCAAACATACACACACTCTCTCATTGACAAGCACATACACTCAAAGTGACGTGTTCTGGAACCCCCACCGTATCATAAAATGTTATTATATTTTATTTTGCTTTTTATTTTTTATTTTAAATCTGCCTGAATTATTGAAGCCTGGGCAAAACAGTATGATTGTTCCCCCAAGTATTTCCAATGGGGTGGCAACTGCCCACCTGCCCCCACCCGGATTGCAATCACGCCCCTGTCCGACAAGAGAGGAGTGCAGCAAGTATTTAATAAAACTTTGGCTCTCATATTCAGAATAGGCCGCCTATAAGTGCCTGGATTTAAGTGAACCTGTAAGTGTACGTATAGTTTATGTACTCCGTTTTACGTTTTGACTTCAGCTCAGACTTGAGGTTTGACTGCACTTACCTTCCGTAGGACGTTTTTGTTTATTACGAACATTTACCTTAAACACGTTAGAAAACTAATTCGTGCAATTGGTCACATCGTTTGTACAATGTGACTGCAATAGGCCGTATACATACTGGCTTTCTACTGATCGCTGATTCGCACCCGCGGCCCGGCTACTACTGTGCACGTACATATTGTACATTTGTAAACTGTATGCAGTTCAAACGACGACGAACGGAGACATCGTAGCAGACCGCTATGCCGAAATTCCAGGGAATTACCAGAAAGAATTATACTTATTTTTTCACATTTATACTGATGTCTTCATTACCATTTCATAAATCTATTGTAAAATTTCGAAAATATATAAAAAACGGTAGCAAACACCAACGATCTGGAAAGAGATTAAGAAACTCAGTCCACAAAGGACAGCATCTTTCGTTCATGACTGCGTCCTGTGTAAAGTACGTAGGCGTATTAGCCTACTTAATATTGTAATAAGCCTACTTAATATTTAAATTGTGAGCATTTGAGGAAAAATGCACCGCATTTCGTAATCAGCGATATTTTTCACACAATCTTGTCACATACCCGTCGCCTTTGCTCTAAAAATCTTTTCCTAAAAGATCGGTTTGTTTCTTGATGGGAGTCGTCCGATAAACTGAACGAAAGATATGTGGTCACGTGATCATCAGAAAATGCGACCAACCACAATAATGGACATGCTGTCATATCCATTTATGACCTTTTGTGTTATTGACGTAACGAAAAGATGAACTTATAATTAACAATTAGTGAAGCGCTGCCTTTTTCATGAGTATAGTAGGCCCCAGATTTCGTTTAAAGGAAACTAATCTGATTTGCCTTTTATTTTCATTTGCGTCCTAATTTCGTTCTAAGCTTTTATTTCCGTAGACCCATTCACTGTTCACAAAATTCGGTTAAATTCTTGAAGTTGTAAAGGTGGAGATCGGTATTAACAATGGCAGTGTCGTTGTACTTAATGAACTTGAACCAACGATAGGTCAGTTGTTCTTTTCTGTTAATTTACAGACGGTTCCTTCAATTTTAGCAGGAAGTCGTCGTTCAAAAAATATAAGATGCTGTAAACTTACAGTCAATAGTAAAGCAGAATATGCTGTTTTTTCTCCCCTGCATTTTCAAGAGTAGCCCACCACAAAGAACTGGCTCTTCTGCTTACAGTTGTTTAAGGCTATGAAAATTAAACCTGTCCTACCTGTCCAAGCATTACTTATTTACAAAAGAATACATCTCAGAGTAGTTTCTTTGTGGTTGTATTCGTACGAAAGTGCCCCACATTCACTGCAGGGTCCGGTTCTGCTAACGTTTTAGCCGAAAACAAAACAAAAATAAAATCATTCTTTTTTTTCTCTTGTATAGTCATTAACACTCCTAATAAAGGAAATTTCTGCTGAAAGAAACTCGTCGTAGATGTCTTTTTCCTGCATTGTACAAATGGAAGATTTCTGGAAGATTTATTGAAGAATTATTCCACAGACAGAAAAAAAATGGCAAACACTGAAAGGCCACGTGCTGCGGGAATGTCTTTTTACGGTGAGTAAAATAACTTTGTACACCCAAATGGCTGACTGCCTCATCAGATGTGCAAAAAGATGACAATTTACCTTAGTCGTACAAAGTAAAGAATAATTACATTACAGCACAAAGTTTCTGCACTTTGCGGTGCAAGTGCTCTTGTTACGCGAGAACATACATGAAAATATCATACTCACCATACCAAGTCATTCCCGCAGCACGTGGCCGGGCATGCAAAGGACAGTTTGATGCATTTTTGTTCCACTGGCGTGCTTCTTCCTTGTAAAGTTTCCAATTTGATTGGGTTGACTATACAAGTGAGTATCATTATGATGTTAGATCAAACGACGTAGGATTTTAAACTCTCGACTAAAAATAATTAATTTACTTTTCGGACAAAGAAAGTTTTTCTGTTTAGTATCTAACTCCCGACCATCGTTGTGTCATTATGTGAATGCAAAGAAACATAACGAATAATTTGCATAGGTCTATTCAATCCAATATTTCAGTTGCAATACACCGTCTTAAAAGTCATGTGACACGAATCTAGAAAAGACACATGAGATATGACTTTTCAAATTTTGATAACAATGTAAAACAGATGACGTGGAGTGTTGCACAGAGTCAGTATTTCTGACCTATTTTTTTTTTTTAATTCCAAAGTCTACCTCTTGCTTCTTTATATCTGAGTTTCACAGTGGCAATTGATATTGAAGAAGAAAATACATGCTTCCAAAGTGAAACCTTCTGTATTCGTATTTAATTCTTAAATGTCCTTGAAAAAAACGGTGAAGTAAACAAAAGATTAACATAAGACATGTATATCATATGAGTCCATCTCTTGACGTCACAAATTTGCGTACTTAGCCAATGTTTATTCATTACGCTTCTGTTAGACACTAATTTGCCTGTAAAATAGTCAATCTTTGATGGGCTTTGATGAAATTTGTGGCTGTTTTTAATATTTTCATTGATTAATGCACCCAATACTTCAAAATGTCATTTTCATGTCACATTACCTTTGAATCTCCCACTACTTCCAATATTTCTTTTCAGGCCCTTGTTCAGGAAAGGGAAAAAAATGCTCTTGAATTTTTCTACCTCCAGAAAATTTTCGGGGTGAAAAGTATAAAAATAATGTCATGTGTCGGCTGCCTCCCCCACCTATCTCTGTCCCTTACGTTAATCTGACCTAGCTCCATACTTGTATACTCTAACCGCTTTTGTCTTATTTTAATTTGGAACTGAAGCCTTGTTTGTGACATGTACGGTAATTCTTCGTGGTGGTATATAGCGTTGTGCCAAATCGTGCGTGAGAAAAAAATAAAAATAATTCATTTAATGGAGGTGGTTACGTTTTAACGTTACAGAGAAAGTAATTATGGGGAAAAGTAGGGTACCAGTGGTTGGTTCAATTACATCACTGTTGATGTTAGAACAGATAAGTAAACTGAAAGTACTATTTACTGGTAGGTCCGCATTGCGAAAGTTTAAGCAAGAATTCCTAATCACAAAGGGACGTCAGTAAACTCATTAAACCAAGGGTAGTTAAAGAGCGAATACTACAGAAATTAATACGTGTTGTCAGCATCCTTCGCACGCCGTGAAGCTGGCCGCTCATTGGGTTGATATTGTTTATCATGTGACGTCTTTGAAGGAAGCCATTGCATGTAAATACTTCTAATTAGCCTCATTGGCCGTAATTTTATTCCTTCAGTTACTGGAATTGTGAGGAAGTGTAGAATTTTTATAACCATAGGTTGTCAATAGTTATAACGTTATGGCAAAAAGGTGTCTGGTCACAGATTTCCAATAAGTGGTTTTAATTACCCCATCATTGTTGCTTCAGTTGTATGTCACATGTGAAGAATCTCTTGCTTTAACCATTTACCATCAACATATGAGTAATATTCAATAGGCGTGACAAAATATCATGAATTGTTTGAACCAACTCAATGTGCCCCTTTAAACGTATCATTGTAACAATTTTACAGATGGAACGTTGTTAAACGGTTGTTCGTGACCGGTAAGGGGTGGGGGTAATAACTCTGGTGGAATTTTGGCATCTCATGGAGGATAACTATTGATCATTCTCGATCCTATTCGGAATCTTTTTAAATCATTATAATTTTGTAAGTTTAAAATCTGTAACGTTTCTGACCTAACATGTAATGACTGCAATGAACGATAGTGTGAGGGTGGTACCACTCAAACCCATCTCAGTGTACTCACATATATTCGATAACTTAATCGCGAACTGGTCCAAACGGCTAAACTGCGGTAGAGACAAATATGACCACGTTTCATACGTTTTAGGGGAATAGGTGGGTTGGCTGATTGGAAAGGATAGGGGGTGGGGGATAGGATGGGAGGAGAAAATTTGAGATCCACTCCTCTGGGAGATTTACAAAACATATCTTGCAAGACAGATTTTTACATGAAAGTTTGAACTGGATTAGTGTCCTTAGACTGGAAAATACGGTGTTTGTTTTAAAGAAAAAAATTCTTGTATTTTAAAAACGCAGTGTTTATGGTCTCCAAATATGAGATTATTCAAAACAGGCATGACGGTGGTCTTCTTTCCAAGAAATTAGTTCCTTGCCGATAGAACTTCAGTTATTTTTTATTTAAACATTAAAATGGTGCATCTTACGTCACTCATATTATGCAAAATGTGAATAAACCGAAGAGATCAAACTATTATTTCCCTTCAATGTCAAGGGGTCTGTGTTACATATAGGATGCCCCTTTTGTGTTTTCCTGTTGTTGGGTGTTAGGTATCTAGGCATCTTAGTGTTCTTTACGTGTAATTTACTCACTGCGTTTTACGGTGTTTACATCCCACATTTCTGAGCCACTACGTAAGAGTTTGACTGGTCGCTATAAGTTTGTTTTCCGTATCTGTATATATGTACATTATAACAGATTGTAATGTTATTGTAAAAATTCCAACAGAAAAGAGAGTGAAACAATTGTGTTTAGCTGTATTTAATTTGTGATCTTACCAACTTGGACTTTAACCTTTGTTAAAGAGAACATATAACCACACCTAAGATTTTGTCATGAATACACACCTAAAGGTCAAGATTATGGTTTGTATAAGCTGCCAAGGTACCTTACTGTATAATAATTTCTCGAATGTAGGACATGGTTACAACATTGAGAGAACTCGTAAGTACAGATGACTTAGGTTAGCTTTTTCTTATGGAGGGGTGTGGCAAATGTATTCTGTATCTATTATAATGTCTGAATTCTCAAACTTAAGTATTTTTCATGGACTTACATTTCTTATGTTTATTTGCGTGAAGTGTATTTACTATGTTTACATATTCTTCTAAACCACTGTTCTTATGTTGTTGCGTGCTGTGTAATTACCACTTTAGGTCTACTTTGTTTACATTTTTTTATATGTAATTGTATATCTGTTTTATGTACAATCTTTTTACTACTTTCCTTTGTTCACGTATTATTAGATGATATTGTTTTTGGTTTCTGTATCCAATGTGTTTACCATTTTACTTTGTTAACATTTTCATTTTCTACCGCAGCCTTTTTTGTGGGTGCATCATGTCTTCGAACTATCACTGTCGAAGATTTTTATGCTACTTATGTTTAAAGTTATTTATTTTATTTTGTCTAATTGAATTTTGCTATTTTGATTAAAATTTTACCAGCCTCACTCTCATTTTTGCTGCTTTTGCTTATAGAAGGCCACCAGGAAGATAGGTCTTGACTATTAGAGTAACCATCTAAAAAAAAAAAAAACAACAAACAAAAAAAAACCAAAAAAAAACCCCAAAACGTTGAAATAAATACAATAAATCATTATAAAGTATGATATGAGTACACTATATATAAACATCTTATTTACTTTAGCGAACATTTGCAGTACTGTGTTGATTTCTTTAAGGTATGGTATAACTATTACAATGTTAGTATTCCCAGATTTTATTTAGTAAGTCATATGATGTGATTTTACTATACTTGTATGCTATTTGGACGAACATTTTTTAATGTGGGCTTGCGATAGGTTTAGCAACTATTGGGGGGTGGGTGTAGGGAGGGTTTTCTCAAGGTGTTCTCACCATAACGTGTTCGTATTCTCTTTTATGGTAGGTGATAAGATGTGTCACACTCTGCAATGAACTTGCAAATATTCATGCCAGGAAGGAGGCGTCCATTAGTAGGGTTTGCTCAAGGTTCTGAAACTACAGAAATGCGAACATTCTCAGCTTATACTCAGTATTTTGTTAGCAATACTTGCAAGGTATACTCTATGTGTTGATACAGCATATACGAGTTACAAAGTATCATCTTACCGTTCCATGCATGTAAAAAAATACAATACTTAAGTTTATCAAAATCGTATAGGGTTTGAGTAACTTCCTTGCAGTGGTGAAAAAAGCACGAAACCAAAAACGTTTTGTGCCTTTATAATTTTGGAAAATTTGACAGTGCCATCACTTCTTTCCTAATGTTAAACAAAGACTTTATTTAACGTATACATTATGGACTTACCGGGATGCATCTGGAAAAGTTCAACCAGCTAGCCTTCAATTCACTGGCTATGTGATTAAATACACTGCTTTCCACGTGATTCTTTTAAAAACTGGAAGGTGTATTAATGACCCTAGAATTTTCTAGGCCATGATAGCACAGTGTTTGAAATCAGTCGCTGGATGTAGGAACAATCACATACCAGGTACAACCACGAATAGTTCCTTGGTACAACCACGAATAGTTCCTTGGTTCAACCAGCGAGTTGTTACAACTATCTCGGTACAACTAGTAACGAACCAAGGAGATTGTTGTTACTTTCAATGATAGCGCCTGGGGGCGGGGGAGGCTCGTAAATGTCTTAAAGGGCCTAACTCTCTTACAATTGGAGAGATGGGGGTCAATATCTAAAGGGGGACTCTGAGAAAACGTGGTATGTAATATAATGAACACTTTTTTGTCAAAAAGGGGGGCATGGGGCTAAAAATTTGTGGGACGGATCGAGGAAGGGGTAAATACTCCCTCCATCCCCTCCCCTTGCCCTGTCCTGTGGTAGTAAGGATTGTCCCCCTTTTGGTAACTCTGAACTATATTCTCAAAAAAGATAAGCACACTGCCTTACACGGTAGCATCATCATGTAACCATCAGTAAAGTGTTGCTAACACACTTATTTTGCTTGTCGTATGCGTTTTGTTCTATATGCTGAGATCAATATATCCGTCGGTAGCCATGTGTTACAACGAGTCAAGTCTTTTGGAAAGTCTAAAGGAAAGTTTCTCAGACTTGTAACATTTGTAGTTTTAGTAGTTGTTCACTCCTTTTTAAGAGTGAAATTAACTGTGTAATGAAAAGATAACGTTGATGATAAATTCATTACAATGCTAGTGAAAGTTCACGCTGGTGAGAAGAATTCATTCAGTCAAATAAGGAATAACGTATTTATTTTTCGAAAAACACAAGTGATTCCCTCTGTATGGTCTCTCGGCATTAAATTATGAAATTTTCCCCTCTCCATTTGTCTCTTTAGAAAGAGAAATCATTTTTCGAAATTGTCTCGGTCTTTTACAGATTTTGCCTCTATTTTAAGCAGTGACGTCACTTCAAGTGGGTTTCCTGTTTATACAAGGTGGGTACACTCGTTCTTTAAGGATGCCATGCGGGAACTGTTTTCGAATGTTACATTGTCTAATACTTGTCATAGCATAAGATTTCCAATACTTCCCTCCTGACAACTGGTTTGGGACATATATTTTGTATATTTCTTTCTCTCCCAAAGAGAGTGAGATTATGGATGGCACCAAAATTAAGTGAGAGTTACCGAAGAGAGCTATTACATCTTACTCATTTAGACTGAATATTCACTTCTAATTTTAGAGCCATCCCTAGCCTTGCTCTTTAGGACTTACAGAGTGTGTTACTACATTGAGGAGTTGAGAAAGTTATTTTTTTACAAGATTCAATGGGGAGTTAAGAGAGACGGATTTGTTTTTCAATCTGGTGTAAAAGTAACAGCCAGAGATAAGAGATTTTTTCTCTGCTTCATTTGAGGCAGATGAAACAATAGTTACAATTCAATTAATAATCTCAGTCCCCTTTCAGAAAGGTACTCACAACAAAAGGCCCCTCAGTATCTTTTGTTTTAGTCGTTAATTACACAACATCCTATCTTTGTCGTAATATCACCAGTTTAAATTTGGATAAATTTACTACACCTGTACGAGTGCCCCTTCCCCCACCAAAAAGAGACACTTACCGTAACTTGATCAAGATAACTTGGCGTTAATCATGAATGAATGCATCCTCCTTTCGGTAAAATCCACATTTCAAAAAGACGAGGCTTGCAGTTTTTGAAACTTCAAAAAATAATTTTTTTCATCTAAATAATTCACAAAGAGAGGTAGTAATTTTCATAACTGGTGGACGGCGATGTTTTTTAATTTGTTAATATCCATGGTAACAATTTCATGCGATTGAAATCATGCTTCCCGGGAAAAACAAAACAACGATGTAGAATCCCTTCACATTCCTATAAAGAAATCCAGGACTAAGCGACTGGTCAAAGACATGTTCCTTTTCTTAAATGGTACCTTTGATGTTGTGAACGTATGGTCCCAAAAGATACGAAATATGCAGGGAAAGAAATGAGGCGCAACTGCCCTTTACATGCCGAATCACTCGTCACGAATTATAAACGAAATCAAAGTGAGGAGGTATTACTTCACAGATTTTATAACTCAGTAAGTATACAACCGCTGGTAAAGATAATGGGAACAGATAGGGCTACATGTAAAGTTTCCAAGTGAAACAATCAACCCACACAGGCTAAGTAAGGTAAAAGACTAACCGGTGTGTATAAAGGCAAACGGTCGTTAGCTACATACAGCAGACGATTAGGTACCATTCTACCTTTACGATACGGTTCGACTATTCTTAACACTTCTCCTGGTCGCTGTTGGAATGAAAAAAAAAAATGAAAACGAAAAAGTGCTTTGATTTTGTTGAAAATAGGTAGAAAATTGTTAGCTAGGAATCAGTGGTGCACGGAGAAGGTCAGAATTATATAAAAAAAAAAAGCTTGTGAAAAAAAGTGCAAGATTGTAGGTTGCCGTCTTGAGAAATCCTTATACAGCCAGGAGTGATATGCAATAAGGTAAAGTCGAAATGCAAGTTCACAAAAAGTCACGTTTGTAGCATTCTGACCAAAACATGCGCACTATATACTTCGTAATATCATGTAACTATCATCTACATACACTATCATTCTTAATAACATATACAGTATCAAAGTTAATAACGTAGGGTCAAATTGTGAAAAAAGTTAACACAATATCTCAAAAAAGAGAAACTGGGGCAGATGTAATACTTGGTGAGTAGGTTTACCTTGTTAAGTGCAAGAGTCCTATCGATTTTAGTGGATGCCAAACATCTGATTTGCTTTCGACAGCTCTCAAATTGTGAAAACCTTTTATAAACGTCATGCTTCAAGGAAAGCTTCGATAAATGTTATGTTTAGTATGAAGGAGTATCACATTGAGCACAAGAACCTTATTGATTTTGATGGAGTTCAAAAGACAAATTGACAACAGGGGTCAAATTGTGAAAACCTTGTAAATAGGATATCTCAAGGGAAGAAAGTTTGGACAAATGTCATATTTAGTATATGTAGATGGACCATAATAAGAACAAGGGCCCTTATTGATTTTGGTGGATGTAAAACATCATTTACCGTCAACAGGGGTCAAATTTTGAAAACAAACACGATATCTAACGAAGGGAAGCTTAGACACAGACCATTTGGGGTCAACAGGATTTAAAATACAAAATTCGTCAGATTTAGAAAAAAAAAGAAATCGTCATAATGAAAAAATCGAAACCAAAATGCATTTGTGCGTTCTGGTATCCTCAAGGATGGGACATGTGAATATTAAGAAACCTTGGGGTGAACTTACTGTCCTTCTAGTGAGGTGAGAGAAGATTTTGTAGACATTTCTTTTTAAAAAAGTTATGTTATTCTTACATACTGTGAGCGCCAGTGCAGCCAGTTAATAGTGCAATTCAGATTTTCAAAATTTTGGAGGAATTGAAGGAAATGTCTCTAATTTGGAAAGATTTTTCATTTCCATTCTTCGTGAACTTCACGTTCCCTCTGCACACTCTTTATACAGCAGAGCATTCAAACCAGTGTAGATGCGTCATCGTTGGAAGTCCAAGATGATAACGTGTAAGTGCTATGGCATTAAATATTGGGCATTTCCCTCAGGTTAACACCATTTCTTGTACACCCTGCGCCCTAAATTTCTATATCAGTTATCGGAATAAAATCTATAGCCACAAAAACAATGAAACGAGACTAGAAAAAAAAATAGGGATAATATTAATGAAATGTGTAATGTTTGTCTTTAACTAATTATTACCATCACCTCTCACGATGTGAGGTTATGTTATTTTAAATTATCGTAGTGACATATACTCATTCCACATTCATTCACTGAAGAACATTCCAAACTGTTATTGCATTTGTTACGTTCCTAATTCATCTGATTTCTTAAAGAGGCACATTGAGGTGATTCATAAAATTCACTAAATTTTCCAAAACCTGTCACATCTCTTTGACATACTAATGACAAATTTTGGTCACACTAAGAGGATCCTTATATGCATGCGTCCCATAAAAAAGGAACATTAAAGAGTGGGTAATTAACTATTCAATTTGGTTTTTGAAAATTCATGGCCAGACTGCTTTCACATTAGTACTAGTCCATATGCACCCAGCCAGTACACGCCATAGTGATAAAGTAAAAAACTTGAGTTTTAGCAACGTATCGGATGTAAAACTTGACCAGTTATGCTAATAAGAAGCATTGTCACGTGTTTTTACTCTTCAGACCCCAAAAGTTATCAAAATCAACTCAATGAGCCCCTTTAAATAACATGTTCCTGTCCCTTGTCATTTAGCAAATTGAGCAGAGTTTCTCTTTGTAGTGTAGTTTGATTCTGGCGTAGATGTGACCCGAGAAACTCCGTATAGAGTGCAACGAGTGGCTCTGTATGGCACGGTGGAGCTTTGTAATGTTTTTCCCCCTTTGAGATGAATAACTATTGTGCTTTTATTCATTAGTTTACATAGCAGCACTACAAAAGATTGTAAAAGGTGAAAAAAAGTACTATACCCACTGGAGTTGGAAATTTTGTTACAGACACGAAGTCAACATGGATACTGTATCCGTCATGTATATCATACCATACGTACACTATACTAAGAGGAAGTAATTCAAGGTTGAACTAAAAGGAATGTAGTCGAATCAGCGGTGTTTGATTTAGGACAATTGACGTGAAAATAATACCCCCATCAAAAAAGAAAAAAGAAAAAGAGATATATACCCCAAAGCATACCGCATCCCCTCTCCCCCTTCCCCGGTGAACGAGAGTTTAATGCACCCCTCATATGGCAGATAACTGTCTTGCCCAAAATACAACTCATACCTGATCAGCGACTGTCTGAGCCATAGAAAATTTACCAACAGCTTTTTTGAAGTTAGCTTCACAATCATATGTATGCGATAAACGTAACAAGAAATGTCAAACCTATAACAGACTGTATAACAACAAGATACCGTTCGAAGTTTTCTTAAAATATCTTTCGGTTTCCTTGAAAAGTGACAATGTATCGCCACTTCTCTGCAGCTTGTATTATACGTGACACATTACGAAAACACCTCAATTTGTACGCACGTTACCTATTATTGCTTACCCGGAACAGTTTATTTGTAATTTTATTTTTGGCAAATCTCACACAGGAACAGAGATTTACACTAATGACCTTGGTCGGTCTGCAGTGTAATCAGTCAAGGGCAAAGGGTAATTTTCAAATCTCTGGAGTGCTAGTGGTGGAAAACCCATGGAATTTGAGAGCGAAGCAGCATGTATCATCATATAGCCGGACAGTATGAAATAACAAGTCGCAAGACAAGTTTTTCTTTTTCTTGTAAGATTTCTCAAAATATGACGCACTTTATAGTCAAATAAAGTTTTCAACAAAAGCGTGCATTGAATATTCTTATCATGGTCAGCAACGAGTGACGTGATTTGATCAAAAACGTTTAGCTATCAATTTTGGCGGGTACCGGTTCCAGTGTACGTTATTTCCGAGTCAATTGTCTCTACCGTCGGACGTAGTTACCAAAGGGAGAAAAAATAATTTTTAAATGTCAGAGACATCTTATTGAGAAACAGAGAGGCAGCCAGCCATCATTGGAATTAAAGATGCCCCCTCCCCTCCCTTCCTATTCCGGAGTTACTGGGCTTTATGGTGTTTACTGATTGGTCATTGGTATAGTTAATCCCTCAAAATTACATTTTCCATCAACCTTAAGCTAGTTTGTAAAGGCCTTATTTTCTGTATAATTACAAAGAAATCTTGCTTTTGACTTATTGTTGATGAATTAAGCCTCAATCTTGATGGAAAAATCACTACGAGAGTGGCTCTGAATGTCAGGACTAATCAGATCATCGTTTATAAAAGAAGGCTTGGGGTATGGCCAATCACAACGATGCTTTAGTAAAGGACGTCTTTATATTGAACTGACGTCATAAATATCCTATCTAATGTACCGTCTAAAAGGTAACAATAGCCTACACTAACATCATTCTGTGCCACAGTCACACTCAAAGCAGGCTTGCTTCTTGTTACTGTACCGCAACACACACTGACCCAATGATTACATGGTGGAATGTACTGGTTCACACCAAAGCAAGGCGCATATAATAGCATAAGCATAAACTAGTGCATACTGTATTGTACAATAGAAGTTGTATAGGCTAAGGTCACAGTGTTGATTCGGTTATGTGTATATGATGGGCCTATAGCTATATTTTTGTGTAAACCCTAAAACACGCCCTCACTTATGGTAGCAGAGGATATCTTTCAAATTATAGTTCATTGAACTGAAATTACGCATTGTGAATGTGCAAGATGAGTTAAACCACAGAATCTGATAGGAGTTGCGTTTATTTTCATCAGATATATAGGTATCTTTATTGTGGGTTGGTGGGTTATAACTGATAAAAAGTATATTCCTTCATTTCACAGAACAGTCACTTTAAACTTCACGCCGTCATCTTGCTCATAATTCAACTTATTGACAAGGTAAACAAAAAAAAAAAAAACGAACTCTGAGCAAGAAAGGTTTCCAGTCTGCCCAAGATTACAAAATACTATGAAACACGGGCAACATCGTCAAAATGGAAATATTGCTTGAAATTGGAGTAGGTGTAGTTTTAACTTAAAAATTTGACTAACATCAAAATAATTAAACTGGTAAATTGAAAAATAAGTCTAACGCTTCGTCCTCCAGATTTAACGTATAGAGTCTCTTTTAAGACAATTGAGATTATAAAGAAACGCAAAGGAGATTCCGTTATTGGGTATGTTACGACATCCCAAAATGCAACGCACCTCTGTGAAATTAATAAATTTGCTTTCAAATTCATGAAACTTCCAAACAGAGCATGCGCTTGAGGTATCGCTGCTTTCGCTAACAAAGAGTGAAAAATTCTCTAATTTTTATGGAATTTAAATTTCCCACTGAAAAATCTTTTTAAGCTTGTCATTTGGTCTGACTTTAAAAAAACAGATTGAAAAATCTTTTTTTTTTTTTTAAGATCCGTTGCAGACTGGCAACTATATGTCCTTCCTTTTGCTGTAGCTATGGGTCTGTTTTGACCTTGACCTAAATGTAAGGAGATATTCTAGCCTGAAATGAAATATTTCTCACTTTAAGAGAACATTGTACCAAACATGTAGCAAATTTAAAATTTGTTGATGTAGCAACGTTTCTGTGAAAGTTGGAAAAAAAGGGGAAAGCGATGTGCAGCAAATTCAGTGAACTTTTACTTCAAGTTTTAAAATGGGGAAAATCTGAACAAGAATATACCGCCACCATTTTGTGCTCAATGTCCTTGATAGTTGAAAGCCTATTTGCTGTTTTTGAGACGTTTGCTTTGAGTAATATCTTATCTAATTGACTTAAATACACTTGTCAATATACCAATCAAGTAAAATCATGATGAATTTAAATTTTGAAAATAGTATGGGACTATATCAGGTTAAATTTCGGCTCTAAATTGGCACACTCTGAATGTACTCTCCAGCATACGCATGCATGCACATCAACTATGCAACAACCAATCAGGTGAAATATCAAGAAATAAAAAAGATGAAAAAAAAAAATATATATGAACACAACACACTGAACCCAAGAGACCAAAAACATGAAACGCCATGAAAAACCCCATGACACTTTTATCACTAACATAGAAACGTGAATTTGCATTTACAGATTAGGGGGCGAACTGTTCTGCCCTTGGGGGCGAACTGGTAAACAGCGTGGGGCAAACTGGAAAAATGGTGGCGAACTGGTTGGGGCAAACTTGCAAGGGGGAACCGGTAACCGTTCTCACACCACCGTAAGATTATGTAAACCCGCAAAATCTGTTAACACCATCCCCCCCCCCCCCCCGTAAAAGTGCCCAAATTGCGCCTTGGGGATCGTTTTTGGTCATGTTTTCAGTTATCATTACTATTCTTTTTATTTGGATGTTGAAGAGCACCACTTAAAGTACAGACGATGAAATGAGTAAGGACGATTGAAGGAGATTTAGATCGGTTTTTCGGTCTGTGCATGAGCTTTGTGGACGGCTTAGGAGCACCTCTCAAAAATTTTACCCCTTCTAACTAAAAGCCCGGATGGTCGACATACTGACCTTTTTGATTGTCATGATAGGCCAGGCTATTTCCAATGATGAAGTGAAGAATATCAGATATAACGTACTTTGCATGCACGAGGAACCCTCGAAGGTGGGTATTTCAGTGTGTAAGTCAATGGAAGAGATTAATCGTGGTACTGTACCTACCGTACCTGTACTGCTCGTTTGTTTGAATCAAGGAGGGCGCCCTTATTTGGTGTTATGTGACGTCATTGCAAAGGGATGGGGGGGTCTATATCTCAAAAGACGGGCCCTGACAATGGAAGTGATCGAATGGACGTCAACATTAAGTTTGACTTTCAGATATCCTTCTGCCGGTAGGGGAGGATGTTGTTTACCGAGTTATAAGCCCTCTCAAATACCGCACGTGATTAGTATGCTTCCAGGCAAAATGCAAAGGCAAAATCAATAAAGTTCTCCAGGTGTTAAAACTATCACCAGTTTCAAAACCGACATAAATTCAGTCTGTGTTTGTTTTAATTTAAGTTTTTGTTACACTTCCTACGTAAATCTAAAGAGGCCTAATATACTTTCGTGCCTTGAAATGAGGAACTTTCATTTTGATGTCTCTGAGGTCAAATTTATTTGGTTCAATACGCAGCAATACATTGAATATCGTCTTTCTAATTCACTTTCTAAATTTCAACCTATAACTCTATATACTTAGTAGAAAATAACTCTTCAAAGATATATATATACATAGGGAGGCTTGCTCATGTTACATCCAGTACAGTGACAGTCATGTCTCCACCGAACTTAAAAAAACACCTAAGAAATTAAAAGTATTTATTGGAATGACGTCACGAGTACCTGCTCTGACGTCATAGTCATATTTAGTCCTTCGGGATTCAAAGTACTACACATAATACAATCTGCGTTGCATGCTCTAATTTCTGTTTCAAAATTGATGTTTAACAAGTAGACGATAAAAGTTGCTGATAGAGGGAACATATATACCTAACAATTTGAACCCAATTTCTAATATGACTGTGAATTATCAAGAAAGACTCACAGTATATGTTTCATTATTTTTTTGGGGGGGGGGCTTAAAAGAGGAGCTTCTTGGTTGCCGGTCCCTCGTGAAACAGAGTAAACACTGAAATAAAAATATTCTCTTCAATGTTTGTACGAAATATTGAAGTTGGATCGGTGGCGCCCCACAGAAACTACATATGTACCTTGAGTCACTGGACATCCAAAAGCGTCAAACCTAATGGTGGGTATGGGCACCCGTACAAATTTCTCGACGCGCTGATTGCCACTGATGACTGGACTTGAACAAAACGTTAGGTGTGTTTGACCTTCGACATTCAGACGATTCATTTGTCGCCTACGCTGCAGATACGCTGCAGATGCACTGTAGAGGCTTTCGCTTACTTGACCTCGTAACTACACGATGCGTGCAGAATTCAATATGCCCAAGAGTTGAAAATATTGATAGAAATTTACTGGTAGTGGTATACTACATCGCTGCCGTTTGACAGGGAGTGGGGTTAATGCAATCAACATATTCATATACCGTCTTAACCGACTACCGTGTACGGTATTGCAGCCGTGCTCTTGATGTTCCTTACGCCTGCAACGGATTGCCTTTGTGTGTCACTATTTATAATCCATTTTTTTTATTGATGTAGTAGACCAACCCTGCAAGTGCAACTTACAAGGTCTCCTCACAGTATGTGTGTGTGTACGTGTGTAAGAGGAATTATAAAACTTTACGGTGACCGAGAGGCGAGGATAGAGGATTAATAAGCTCTTTTACGTGCAGGAACTGTTAACCACTCTCCAAGCAGTAACTCCCAAAGGGATAATAGGGAATAAATAGACAAGGTGAGCTAATATTAATATTTGGTGTACTAATATTGTAATACTAATAGTTTGTTTTTATTTTTACAAAACATGATAGCAGTCCCAATTAAGATTAAGAAACAGAATACTTTATCTTGATTTTGAAAGTTGACGTTTAATATTAATATTATTAGGCCAATGTATGATATTGTCAATACTTCATAAATATTTTAGAAAATGGTGACGTATAGGAATGCTGGTATTGAGGAATGACTTTTCTGTTGAAGCATGGGGCCTATAATCAGCAGTATTGTAAACACAATTGTTTTTGACTTACGTTAAAGGGGTGGGTGACTGTGAGTGCCGGTAACCGTGTACCTACTTCCAATATCAGTTAACAGCGAGTCCCTGTTTATAGTCTAGAATGTCAGTTGTCACATCCTTAGGGGAAGGGGTGTCATAACTTTGGGTGACGGGGCTCATATCACAGGGGAACGGGATATATCATTCTAGGGAATGGTTATCGTGGATGTCATATGCTAAAGAAAGGGGGTGTCATATCCCACGGGAAAGGATGTCATTTTCTTGGGGGGGGGGGAAGGGTTGGCATATCCTGGAGAACGGGCACTGTGTCATATCCTACGGAAATGGGGTGTCATGTCCTTCGCTGTGAAGGGGTGTCATGTCATATAGGGGAAAGGGGAGAAATCTAGTCTGCATAGTACATAAGTTTTTCTTTCCGAAACTGAGGGGTGGGAGCTAGAGGCAGAGGAATGCTGTGTGCTTAGGTTGGGTGTGCGTGGTAGGAATCAGATTAAACTGTGAAGGTGCTTCGAACTCAGTCATACCCAAGAATTTATTTTGTTCTCTAAGTATATCGTGATAATAATTACTTGATGACATATTTGAACTCAAATCTAAGGGTTTGTGTGGGGGGGGGGGCAAGGGGAGGGTTGGGGTGTTTGATCCCTGATCCTCATCATCTTCGCTGTCCAATAGCGATCCTTACGTCAGAGGAACCATGAATGATGAATTATTAGCAAGGTTATTTTTATCACGAGAGACTCAAGGGGCCTAGTGGCGGGAGGAGGCACAAGCTTTGAACTACTTATTGAACTAATTATTTACGCTGACATAACATATAGTGTTAGCCTAAACTGTGTTTGTGGACAGGAATTTTAAGTTTATGCAAGATATTTTATTTTTAGCAGGATATCTGCCATCCATATAAGCCATTTACTAGTAGTCCAAGTTTTAACTAACCATTTTAAGCTGTTATACTGAATTAATCCTCTCCCCCCATCTTCCATGCAACATCTCATAATTGCAAACATAAATTGTTCTCCGCTATGGTTAGAATTAAAGGTTTATTATATATAGCTTTCATTGATCCATATAATGTTAATATTAACAAGTCTATGTAATTTCTCAATCGATATATCAATATTAGGTAAATATTGATCAATATAGGGTTCTTGTTTGCAATTAACATATAAATATTTCCATAGTGAATATTCTAATATAATTGTACATAGTTTTGACACATGCAGCTAGCCGTGTGTGATTATAGGAAGGCACTGTCGCCATAATGAGAGCAGTAGTTGATAATGATAGTCCGTGTAGACATACCGGTACTACGTTTGAGGCATTTCTGTATCTCGTATATAGCAAGGAACTATTACGGCGTCCGTGCACGGTAACATTGACTGGCAATGGTTAGTAACGTTGGTCATTTTCTTTATACAAGGACGTCACCAAAATTAAAATAGTAACAAAAAATCTCAGGAAACAGCAAAAAGTCCATATTAGCATAAAATAACCGAAAGTGACAAGCAGTAACCCCCTTTCTCTCCCTCACATGGAAGAAGTGTAAAAGAGAAAGTATAAAAGGTCAAAATGGAAGAGTATTAACAAATGGGAAATGGACCATAGAAAAGAAACCTATTTGCATATCACGTGTTAAAAGTGCTAAGCAAATTGACGTCATGCCAAATTGGGCTCAATTACATTTCTAAAGTTAGAGCTACATTACGGTAAATGTACATTTCCAATCACTGTTTGAAGATATAGACTAATATGGTCGTCTGCTTATTTTAGGTGAGGTATGTTTCTGTCATAGAGACACATGACAATTGTGACGTAACTCTTGTTCAAAGATCGAAATCTCTAGATCGAATTTTCTATCACCATGTCCAATCCAGTGGTGTAGCTGGGGTGGCGGAGAGGGAGATACCCTTTTCCCCGGAAGAAAAAATGGGGATATATGGGAAAATTTGGGAAATTATGTGATTTATGTTCTTTTACCCCACTTCTCAAATTGTCCTTAGGATGAAAAAATAAAAATGTGAGGCATTTCTATGCATAATTAGTGATTTCCCTAGAGTACGGTGTCACGACGACATGAAGCATGCTTGACACGGTTCCACAGAAATTCCACCTCCCCTCCTTCTGTCGTTGCAGTAGGTTGAATGTTTATATACGCGCAGGGGTTATTGTGATCAGTGCACTCAGTATAGGGGAGGAGGGAGGGGGGCTTTACAGCCGTAGAGGTATAGTACAACGTAGCACTGACAGGCAATGTTTGATAGCTGGAACTTGAGAGCGAAGTAAAAACCAACATGGAGATCATGGAAGATGTCTTCCGTTATAATTGTCAAACAGGGGAGGATGAATGACACTCAAGGAATGTTACTCCAACATCATTCAGTTTACTTCAAAGATATTTAGATCATGGATGTATATTGTTAGCCTTTACGTGTCTGGGTTCACACATATTTGACCAATTGTCGGTGTAGTGTGCCAATACTTTTGCCTGGCAAGCTCTGCTAAATACATATTGGATTAAGAGGCGACGGTTGCTGTTGCTGTTACAGACTACAGAGAGCGCAGAATTGGAGAAATATATAGATAGTCTCCCCTATCTTCAAACCTGTGCACGTTTTTACGACCTTCTAAATTAGGCCTACTCAGATAACATCTACATACGGGAATCGTGACTAAAGTTTAAATACTTCACCAAACAAACTGGCAAAAAAAAAAAAATATGTTACGCACAAAACTGGAATTCCTGGAGATGTATTCAGTTCAAGTCTACGATCAAATTTAGCAACATTTTGCATCTATTCCATCCTACAAAAGCAAGTTTCCAAAGGGGAGGGGACTCCCACTCCATCTTAAACCTCTCCCCATGAGAGCGATACCCCCCCCCAAGGCTCTTCCATGGCAGCGATCAGTCATCAATTACATCATATGTGACGTCACAGAGGTTCAGACCAACCTTCATCCCCGGTTTCCATCTCACTTTCAAGATCAAAACAGATCCGTGTCTCCTGGATACCTTTTGGAGAAATTTTCGTATCTTTCCCCCTCCTCCCCCCCCCCCCCTTGAAGAAGTCCTAGCTACGCCCCGGTCCAGTCCTTTTTTGTGTTATTAATATTTTTTGCTGGATTAATATTGATAGCTGTATAATGGAGACAATTAAACTACTGACCAAAAATAACAAGTCAAGTCTTTCTCACGTCTAACTGGTAACAATACCCTCCTTACAATGACCATACTTATTTCGTTTTCACCTGATATTAAGAATTTGATAAAAAAATCACTGACCTGAAGGTCTCTTATTCGATATATTTAGAGACTTTCTAGCACTAATTATAAACATAATAAAAGAAAGGTCAGTATTTTAAACTCAGCTTGTCTTTGTGCCTGGTAAAATGTGTTGACCGTCCGTTTTCTTTTTTTTTTTCTAGCACGAATAAGGGTAGATCATGGCAATGGACGAATCAGCATCTGGGAAAAGGGTCTCACCCCTAATTCCAAAATGACGGGCACTTTTTGATTTTTGTAATTCTGACTGAACATCATTAAAGAACAGGCTCAATAACCTAGGGTCACGTGATGATGTCACGAACGTACCCTTGATTTAGAAACAATTTTTTTTATTTTAAAAGAAAAAACGATTTTCCTCTATTATTGGTGAGAAGAAAAAGGCTGACCGTCCAGCATGAAATCCTGATAAGTGTAGTGCAAAATTTGTCGTAACTAAAAATGCAAACATTTAGTGTCACGAATTGACTAAACTGTATCAAAAGTTCTATCGAACGAAATCAGATCAACGCAAACGAGTACAGAAATAGGTAAACGAATGTATACAACCCAACAACTGGTATACTAAAATGTAGAATATGTGACTAGCAGACATGTAAAAAAAAATGGAGAAAACTCTTTGAGTTTTGTCAGACTTACAAAATATATCATAAGTAAAACGTTTTCATTTGACTTCTACACGTTAAAGTATAAAATTATCTTTGAAGCATGCATGTCTGGACCTAAATGAGCAATGTGATGTTGGAATACAGAAAGCATTGGAGAACTATAGTGGCAAAAGGGTCAACTCGCTGACCTTTGCTACGTATCAAAGTTTGAATTTCTTCCCAGGAGAATGAGGATTCGCCTGTCCGCTTTGTTTATCAAAATAACGACGTCATGTATCTCGTCAGCGTGAAAAAAGTAGAAACAGAAAAAAAAAATGTACAAGATGTCAGTAACGATGGTAAATATCGCCCGTGAAAAACATTTTGTGATACTCGCCGTGAAAAAATACATCTGTACGGTGAGAGAGGTCAGATTACTGGTGATAGCATGTTTTCACAGCCGCTGTTTGAGGAATTCCTCCAAGTTTACTTCACCAAAAGATGGTGCAAATATCATAAATAATAAATTTGGCATATTTATGTTAAGGCAACGAGGTAGATTTCCCAACGTCGAGTGAAGGCCATGCCAAAACAACTTAAAGCAGCAACATGAAGTTTACCCATTTCCCAGTGTAGAAAAAAAAAATACTGGAAAAGTAAACAAGAGAGAATTTGACAATTATTACTGTTAAATGGAAGAATAGCATGTAGGTAAACAGCATCACTAAATGTCATTTTAAAATGTCGTTTGCTCCTTAATAGTACTAGGCCTATCAGATATGTTAATGCCTGTGCAATGAAATCAAAGTATTAATGAGTTAATTAATTAATCATTGCATGACATACTTCAGTATTTCAACGCAAAATTTGTACAGGTGTAGTTGCATTCATGGTAATTATGGATAAAGAAAACGAATAACATTCAATAATTGCAATCAGTGGTTATGTGATATCATAATTAGACTTACTCAAGTCTGTTTACTTTCACCTGTGGCAAAACCTAGGAGCACCTTGCTCTAGATTTCAAAAGTGCATAACTTTGGAAGGAAAGAATTGCTTTGAATGAAACTTTTAGAGACGTTTGTCAAACACATCTGCTTCATATTTCTTAAAAATATTCCCAGGGTGTCCTTCCCTTTACGTCAGTGTCTGAAGGAGAATTCAAGTAAAAACGTTGGGCATCTTTCTCTGACTAATCTACATGGCGGGTGTTGGTTGTGCAGTATGACACCGCGGAGCGCAGTTTACCACCGTGAAGATGACTGTCTCCTAGATCGTGCCGTGAAGGACATAGACCTAACCTTGACTACTTCTTGAATGTCAATGCCCGTTGTGTATTGCATGCTCATTATACTGGCATGTGTATAGTCTTGTAGGATGGCTGTATATGTGTATATAGTGTCAGTTGCAGCCTGTACGATCTTTATTTGCTTACAAATTTGAATTTTCAGTACTATGAAATCGTATTTTGGATTTACAATATAGACAAAGCAATTCACAATGAGTTCATGGATTGGGGTAGCATTGAGCCGGTGCAACCCCCCCCCCCCCCACAGTTAGGGTGGTGGGAAGAAAAGGGCCCACTCTCTTACAGTAGGGAGGGTGAAGTCTATTTGGGCACTCGTTACGTGTTTCGTAATATGATATCAATATGAGCACTTGTTCACAAAAGGGGCGACGTAACTAGAAATTTGAAATGGGGGTTATTATGGGGTCATCTGAAGTCACCAGCGGGCAGAATGTGGACAAACTATGTTTGCAGTATCTCAGAAACGACAAATTGCATTATTTTCAAACTTAGAGGGTATGTACTGCCCTTTAAGTAAATGAGATTATGATTGTTTTCTTGTAAGTCAAAGGTCATATGGGGTCATCAGAAGTCATAATGTAAAAAACATGTCAACACTCTAGCTTTTGAAAGGAATGTGCAAGACAGTTCAAAGTCAGTGTGTGGGTAGGACATTTAAAGACCTTGACTGGGATTGATTTTGGTGGATGCCAAAGGTCACCTGAGGTCATCTGCTGGCAGACAAACCATGTTGCAGTATCTCATGGGCCGCACATTGCACAAACTCTTAACTTGAAGGATATGTAGAACTTCCAAAATAAATAATGTGGGCGTGTTTCTAGCGGTCATAGGTCATGTGGGGTCATCAGAGGTCATAAAATGAAAAGCTTGTAAACACACTATTTACAAAGGGAAGATAGTTTCATACTTTAAAGTTGTTCTTTTTAGATGCAGTATGTGAGTATTATTGCGGTTGGTTTTGGTGTGAACCAAAGGTCACCTGAGGTCCTTGAGTACAAAATGTTAAGACCATTGCGGGTGTTGTTCCACTTTTCTGTCTCTTCTCATTGGTAGAAGGTATATGAGTTCTTTCAAGCAAAGACTGGCAATGCTTGCACATTTAGGAAGGGCAATTTGAAAACTTTTACCTGTCAGTTAGGTTTTAAAGTGTGGTTGCTGCACTAATTTCACAAATCTTTGACTTAGAATGATGAAACTTCATCTATGCATCTTCAGCTGGCATTATGCTGGTTTCTGATAAAAATGTCTGTGTTTGCAAAGTATTATGCTATGGGTATTTGCTGACTTCATAACAAAGAAATTCTGTGGAAAAGTTTTATCTGAAAGCCCAATTTGGTCGATTAAATTCAGCACCATACAACTTTGAGTTTCTATTTTGTCCACAACTCAGCAGTACAGTGTTTGGTATCATGCTTCTTTTATTTATTAATGTTGTTTTGACAGTTAGAAGTGCTCACATAGTCTTTGAAACCATAATTGGCTTTCTAGGGCAACTGAGACATTTATTTGTCTGAAAATGGTGATTGACCAATGACCTCTGTAGAAAATAATGAGAAAGGTTGACCTGCCTATCTTACCCAGAGGAATCGTTATCTGAGATACAGCTCTTGTTCTGTCATCAGACATGTGGAATACATTCTTCTTCTTCTTCTGAAGTGGAAATATAATAGTTCTGTCAAAGATTTTTTTTATCGGGAAAAGTCTTATTGAACAATAGAGATGAATATGTTATTATTTGTTTATGTAGATGGGGTAGATGGAGGAATTTAGGCAATCATTTCAACTGTTATGTGAGAGTATCTCTTGGACACCCCTCCCCACTGTAAAATTGTTTCGTGCTTCTGAAGGGGTTCAGATGCAATGTGGTGCAAAGTTTGTTAAATTAATCTGCAGAAAATAAAAGAATTTACCCAATTTCTGTAACATAATGTTTTTCAGCATGGTTAAAAAAATCATTCAACTTTTGAATATTCTTCCAGTACTTTTTGAACGTTGTGGCGCGGGGCGCCATTTGAGGAAGCCTGGTCTTAAAATAGGAAGATTCGTAATGTAGGTGTGGACGATTTATAGAAACCTTTTATGACAATCTGACCAAACAAACGACTTGTAAACTGTCTGTTCAAACCGCTCATGGAGTTGATATCAATAAAATTTGTGCTGATTTTGAAAGTATACAACTTGCCTCATGGCACATTATAACCAACATCATTAAGGTTTCACAATCCGCGGTCCCTTCTTTTGTAAAGGAGCCAGTGATTGGTCTGTAACATTATTTGTCACCAGTGCAGTGTCGTATGTAGCATGCTGTTGCTCAAAGCGGTCTAAGAAATAACTTCAAGTTTGTACAAAGCATTCTGTAATGCGTTCTCCATACTTGATATACCCTGGTATGGAGTACTGAAGTATCATTTATTGGCACAAGATTAGGTGCTTATCTTCAAATCATTGAGGTCACGGGGTTCTGCATTTCTAAATAATTCTTTATTCCTGGAGCCATCACGGAAGGGTATTATGCTGTATATATTTTTGTTCTGTGAAAGACCACCATGCATTGTATTATTGCTTTCGTTCCTGTTGTATTTCTGACTTCATATTGATATCTGTGCTATCACAGTTGAGTGTAAGAAGCCAATGATAATTGTAACTATACCCAGGCAGGCAGGCAGGCAGGCAGGCGGTATGACTCTTACCAGCAAAAAAATATGTAAAAAAGTACTCTGACATTGTGATGACAGTACACTGATATGTTGGAAATATACATAAGCTGCTATCCAAATTGACTTGACAGCGTTAAGAAAGGATTGAAAATACTAAACATCAATGGCATGCTTACGCTGTTAAACACTACGTGACATTCATTTAGAAAGAACGGACTTCATTTAGAAGTTAAACCCCGAGTGACTGTCGGTTTGACTGTTGGAATTACGTTCATGCTTTTTACCGTTTTTGAGAAATATGGCTTTCCAAAGTTCGATGAAAATGCAAAACTAATGAATGTAGAGTGTTTCGAAGTGGCAGTATTTCTTTTCAACGGTTATGAATACATATATTGTCTTTTAATTACTTTCCATTTGACTTACACATTTGTAAGTGGTATCAGTTTTTAAAGAAGACAATATATGCTTCCAGATAATTCTTAATTGTCCTTGAAATAAAGGTCAAGTAAAGAAAGGATATAATGTATCATATCATGTTAGTCCCCCCTCGACCTGTGAATTTGCATATTCGGCCTATGTGTGTATTCATGCATTGTAAAACAGAACTTTGTAAAATGGCCAATGTTTAATGGGTTTTGATTGAAATGAGGCTACTTTCAACATTTCTTAGGGTTAAGTTAGTCGATACTCTAAAATGAGTTTTTCATGTCACATTGATTACCATATTGGCCTAGCAAATAAAGTGCCAGTCTCTGCCATGTTGTTTCTATACTATTGTTATTCAGTTGGGTATAGGTTTATCAGCAGTGGCCTAATCAGCCTATAATTGTGTTAAAAATGAAGGAGATACATTTTATTTGTAATATGTATTTCGAAAATACTTATAGCTATAATGCGGGACGTGACTTAGACTCATAATTGTACAACTGTGTCACTTAAAAAGACTGGATAATCAAATGTTCGAATATGAGGTTCGTCCAAACTCTTCATCTGATAGAAACTTAATGTAAGCTGAGATGCCTGAAGCAACTGAGAGGATGGATACCAGGAGAAAAACATGCAGCTACTGGTAGTCAATTGTTATTAGAGAGGAAGGGGCAGTGGAGGACAGAGAGGGGCACAGGAAAACACTAAGGGGGAGAGGAGGATCGGTGAGTGGAGGCCCGGTGGAGGCTTGAGATGATGTGACAAACCCCACTGTTGCACCCAGAGAATAAACGTTAGTTATCCATAAAATGTAGGTTGCAAATGGCATTAATTGACTAAACATAAGCCTTATATCGAGGTTGTGTAGGCCTATGTGTGTGTGTGTGTTTGGGTGTATGGGTGTGGGGGCAGTCTCTCTGTACTCAGTCAAGGATCTGTAACTTCTTTGTAAATGTCAGACGTTCCGATCTCTTTGTCTTCAAACATTGTTGCTGTAAGACACATGACATACGCTGTAAGGTATCTCTCTCAGTGATCGCTATGTCTTCATTGTTGGTACAAGTCTCCCATACAGTCTCTCATCTCACACCATGCAGCGACATTCACAACTGCTTCCCCATTCACAGCATTTGGAAATTATGAATCTAAAAATTAAAAAAAAAAAAGAAAAAAAACTTCTCCTTCTTCAGACTCAATGCGCCGTGCGGTGAAGTGAGGGTACGAAACTGTTAGACAAGATTTTCCAATCAAGCAATAACAGGGGGTGACTGATTCTTGTTATCAGCCATAATCCGAATAGTAAATACCACCATCCCCGACAAGAAAGGAGAGTGCGATATTAAAGAAATAATTTGTTTTCTATGAAAATAACCAGGCTTCGAGGTCGTCACGTGACACATTTATTCCGTGTCAGTTGTAATATTAGAAAACACGGGCAATAATGAAGAATTATTTAGGGGTGTTTTTCTTTGAAACCTGCAATTTCACAATTAGACTTTGGAATTTGCCATCAAATGAAAAAAAAAAAATAGCCCAATGTCAAAGATCAGTATAGCCGAAGAAAACCGAGGTCAATATGGTGGTCCTGATGACGTTAACAAGAAGTCAACAAAATGGAAGTTGCATGAGACGAGTGGTTCTGACAGGAGCCAGTACTTTCTGTCATTTTGCTGGGTTTCGATTATTTTTTTTTATTTCGATTATTCTTATGTATAGTCCCTCGTGCCTTTTAATTTATTAATCGATTACAACATATGTGATGTGATTGTGATCATTTGCAAACTTAACAGAGACAAAAACCTTTCGCAGTAGCCCCTACACAGTTTCTTATAGCACATTCTACTAGTTAGGCTATGATAAATTTTAAGTCTTAGTATTTTGCCAAAGTAGTGTCCAACGACTTCGACATCATTTCTTCTCTCAAGATGGTTTGGCAATAATTCGATAACAGTCGTAGTCGAGAAATTGCAATACGCCTGGTTTTGACAGCGGTTAATGGGGGACTGCCACAGTTTTATCGCGATTACTGGCGAGTAATCGAATACGACTGTCAAGGTTAGTGGGTGCATGCATATAACGTCTCATGGTTTCATGTTTCACATTCGTCACATGTTACAGCTGCATATGTTCTATGGTTGGCAAGGCGAAGTAAGACACTTCAAGGGATTGGTATTTGAATGTATTGTTAGCCCTACAGAAGGGTTCAAAGTCTAACAAAAATACCACTGGAAGCCATGTTTGACCAAGGACATACCGACTTTTGTTCTCCCGCATGCACGCCCATAAATACCATAAATATATTAACTACGCACATGTTATATGCCTTATGAATCTATGTTTTTAGAGTGTTTTCTCGGTTTGTTAAGGGGTACACATACATACATACACACTTACATATATATAAATATAGCAACATCTGAAACGTATGGACCATCAATCTGCAAATTGCCTGTCTGTGGATGCCTTACATTCTGGTTTAATTCAAACCAGTCGAGTATATAATTTAATGACGTTCAGCAATCTCATGCAGTGTACTTGAACTGCATGTCTGAGCATGGGACCATCAGGTTTGACAAAGGCCAATATGATTTCAATTACGTAAGCCAGATGTACGCTAGGATCAGGAGTAATGTTCTTTCAGAAAAGGAGCCACGAAGGATGAGGATAACGTAGGATGAAAAATGAAGGTTACGTGATGGAGAGAGACAGTTGGGGTGATGAGGGAGGGGACGAAGTATTGCAAAATAGGAGAACATATGCTAGAAAAGGAGTGGTTGAGAAAGCGTAAAGGAAGAAAGAATTTGAAGAACATTTTGGAGTTCACAAGTTTTGCAATCCTTCCCTAAGTAACTGTGTTCACTCAAAATGTGCAAGAAATCCACAGACAGTCATACCAGGGAGTTGTGTTACAACTCCCTGGTCATACTGTATTACATTTTTCATATTTTGTTTACGAACAGGAAGGTGACATTGTGCAATAGAATATGTTGCACCTTTAGAGAATGACCTCTGCGTTGACATGTCACCTTTGGAATGCGGCATCTTGACACGTGTTAGAGGCCAGTAAACATACGTATGACATTCAACATTACAACAAGGTTGACCTTCACTTCCGTGTATTTTTTTTTCTTCTTTTCAGCTTCAATCATCACAATGGCGTATGTTTACGGTAACTCGACCAGTGCGAGTGTGTCGCTCATCGTCTTCGGCTTAATACAGATCGCAATGTTCGTCAGTAGTTTCTTTGGGTGTCGCACCGAAATCATCGATTCGTTCGCCTCTCAAGCATGGAGTGGAGGATTCGTAAGTGGCAGGGAGGAAGGGGGCGGGGGAGAAGAAAGAACCGGGAATCATACGGATCTAAACGGCTTACTTTAAGAACTGGTTAAAAGGGGTGTGGGTTGGATGTGTGTGTGTTCGAATTGGAGAAAGGGGAACTGGGGAGATGAGACTGTGGGGGTATTACGGGACATATGAATCATACAAAGAAGAGCAAATAAACAACAAAAACAATACGCAATAAAAGTACCATAAACAAAGTCTCCATGAAATAGTTTACCACAGTTAACTTGTTGTGGGTGCAAAAAATATGTGGAAGCACATAAAAAGAGCAAATATTTGCTTTGAAAATAGAATGGTGTAGAATTATTGTTAACTTTTCACCCCGTAAACATCAATTTATCAAACGTTCTCTTTCGCCTTATTTAGTTGTAAAGTGTTTATAAGTAACTGATTTTACATGAATGTAAATAAACAAGTTCTCAATTTGGGTAGAGTGGAAACCCTTAATAATATGAATGAATGTCATTTTGAGAGTTGGAACAATGTGAAAGTCAGTAAGTAAAGAAACCCCCACCCCCTCTCCAAAAAAAAAAGCCCAAATCACCCCCAAAACGTCAACCAAGTAAAGACTATAGTCAACCGGCACACTCTAACTACTAGATCAGTGATCCTCAACCTGGGGTCTGCGGACCCTCAAGGGATCTGTGAAGCTAGTTTAGGGGTCCGCAAAAGACAAAGGGGTCCGTGGGGGTCGGTGGAAAAAATAGGGGTCCGTAGCAAAATTTGTTGTTCGTGATATTTAAAGTGCTTTGTAAAGTTCTAACGATTCTAAAGTCGAAGGCGTCATTTAAAGTTATAAATGATACAGCAACCCGTACCCTAAACTAGTAATCGTTGTCAGCCTGTCTAATTCCTAGGCAAAGTAGCAGACAAAGTCCCCTTTGATTCACTGCTATTAATTTGTTAAATTAGAGCAGACTTAAACAAGTTGTGTTACTATGGACCAATCACATTCGATTTTGAATTTCGCCGCTGTTAACGAATTGGGTCAGTGATCCCCTAATACTCACTTACATTTTCTTTTCAGTTTCAACACCGACAAAATACAAAAGCAAAGTAAAACTTCGTTTTCACATTTTTCGTTAATTTTCCTTTCTTTCGAGCCGTGCTTCTTAATAATAGTAATGATAATAAGATAGATAGATAGATAGATAGATAGACAGACAGACAGACAGACAGACGGACGGACGGACGGACGGACGGACGGACGGACGGACGGACGGACGGACGGACAGACGGACTCCATTTTTTTCACGCCAAATCACAACTCGATGGTAATAACTTTTATACCTGGATGTATGGCACATGTCTAGATGAGGAGATTATATTAAAAAAACAAACAAACAAACAGGCATAAAGTGGTAATATAGTTTTGCAACAATTTCTCTTCCTAATTCAATTTCAATTTTTTTAATTCCTTATAAATTTGGTAGGACTATCCGTTTCTCATAATGCGTAAGTTGTAAATCAATCAAAATATTTTCTTTGCCCAGACAAGGGTCCCTCAAAAAATTTGGAACATCCTAAGGGGTCCTGGGATGAAACAGGTTGAGAACCTGGGTACTAGGTCATTATAAAGAAACTTCTCAGCGTAGACTTGTGGTCTCTGAATGAGCAACATAACATCAGAAGTTTTATAAGTATTGATAAACACTAGGAAATCTGCCATCGCGAGCAGTTGTAATAGAGAGGGAGTGACGTAGCACAGGGAGAATGAAAGAAAAGTAAAAGCCAGTCACACTCACACGTTGAAAAACCAGAAAGCCAAAAGGCTTTGTAATTCCTTGCCACATGGTTATGTTATTACAAACATGAATTATCCACATGACAAGTATGAGATCAACAGTTAGTTTTCTTGACACACCACATTAATAAACCTTTAACCCAAAATAATCTTTATTTTGGTGACCTCTAATGACATTTGACGTCCACCAAAAGCAATAGGGATCACCTACCCAGTATGGCCAACCCACACATCAAGTATGACATCAGTCAACATTACCCTTCTGGAGATAATGTGTTTGTAAGGTTTGAACTCGGGGTGACCTCAAACGACCTTTGACCTCCACCACAAACAAAAGGAGTCTTCTACTTAGTATATACAATCTGCACATCAAGTATGATATCAGTCAAGGTTAGACTCCTGGAGGTATTGTGTTTACACATTTTTACAGCCTGACCTCTGGTGACTTCAACTGACCCTTGACTTCGACCAAAAACAATAGAGATATTCTGCTTCTTATTATCAACCCACACACCAAGTATTGCATCAGTCATGGTTACCCTTCTGGCGTTTACGGTAGCATACCCCTATTAATTTCCCCATTGACTTACACAATAAATCGCAAAAGTAATGTGGTCTCTAAAGCCTTGTAGAGTTTTCAACAGATAAAAGCTACCACTCTTTAGAAAGCTGACACACTGGCCATTCATGGCTTTTTCAATTTTCCGGACCTTAGCTGGTTAGATTTTCTGCTAGAGGCCGTCCAAGTTACCAGACCTTGTCACTGGGGCAAATCACACATCGCCTCGAATGATACTGCTCCGCCACCCAAAACTCCATAACTTTTCCATAATCGCTTCAATTGGAACCATTTTCGCACCTTGTATACCTCAACCTCGCCTTCTTCAATATTCAATTCACAAAAGAACCCATATCAAAGGATGAAGTACCTAAAAGGTGCCCAAATGTCCCTAATAGGGACTTTCACCGACTCCGAACAAAATGCGGAGCGATCTCCAACTTCTATATAGGGTATGCTACCTTACAAGGTTTTTACAGTTTGGCCTCTGGTGACCTCAAATGACCTTTGCCCCTCACCAAAGATGATAGACATCATCTAATCAGTATGACCAAGCAACAAACTAAGTATGACTAAATCACAGTTACCCTCTAGGAGATGTTGTGTTTACAAGGTTTTTACAGTTTGACCTTTGGTGACCTCAAATGACCTTTGACCTCGACCAAAAACAATAGGGATCATCTCCTCAATATGACCAACCCATACACAAAGTATGGTACTGATTCTGATTCACCAGGGAAGTACATTTTGCATATTTGCCTTTACAAGTGTCGTTTTAAGTCTAGGAGATGTTGTGTTTACAAGGTTTTTACAGTTTGACCTTTGGTGACCTCAAATGACCTTTGACCTCGACCAAAAACAATAGGGATCATCTCCTCAATATGACCAACCCACACACAAAGTATGACATCAGTCACTGTTACCCTTTTGGAGATATTGTGTTTACAAGGTTTCACATTTTGACCCCTGGTGACCTCAAATGACCTTTGACTGCCAACAAAAACAATAGGGATCATCTACTTACTATGACCAACCCACACGCCAAGTATGACATCAGTCACAGTTACTCTTCTTGAGATATCATATACAGGCGAAGTGTCACATACACACATGCACCCACCCATACACACACGACATCACCATCGCATAGATTTCTTTTGCTTCCGCAAGGAATCAAAAATGAAACAGTAGATTTTTGGTATGTTAACAAGGGGTAGCGAGTTCACCTCCCCAAAGAAAAATGAGTCACATACAATTAACATTTATCGACAAAAGAAATCTTTCAGGAATGAGCAATAACATGTTGGTGTGAGGAAAAGGCTGTGAAAAGAAATAAAACAAGTTAAGAGGTTAACCAAGAAAAAAAAATTATATTCCTGCAAGGATACAATAGTTTTGTAATATATCATGCATATAATTGTGTACTGTTTTTTTCCTTTTTTTTGCTGGATAAGCTTTATCTAAACTGAAAATATCATTTTGCTTTTCATTATCAGGCTGTATGTACGGGGCTCTTCGGAATTTGTATGGTCAAATGTTACAAGGAACCGAAATGGGTGAGTCTTATGTCTTTCGATTTCAGTTTGTTTGCTGATATTTATCTGATCATGGAGGTACTAACTATCACCATGTAGTTCTGTGGTTTGCGCCTCCAGATTCTACAATTTATTGTTACTAATATCACTGTTCATACAGAATTTAATCGGCAGGATAGAGTAAATAAAGTGTATTTTTTATTCTAAAACAAAATGATACAATAGGCTAATGTCTAGCTTCCCTTGGTTTGAAGGGAGTGTTACGTTAAAAGTCTTCGACACTATTGTCATGATATCTTTGTACCGATGTGCCTTGTGATGCATGATTTTTCTCTATGACCAAAAGTTAAAACTTAGTGACTTGTATTTTCAGTGTATGCACTTTGGGATACCAATCGCAATATTTGAAAGTGTACGTTACATAAAAATTGTAAGTAATTCTCACAAAGGAATAATTCATTTTTCGGACTTGATGGGCACTGTACTGATGAGAAAACTGGATATATTAAAACAAATTCTACTGAGTATGGTGAATCAATTATCATTTACATTACGAGTAATTTTTCAAAATACATTCTTGGTTTTTATCTATTTATTTATTTTCGGGGAAGCAAAACCTTGTTCTGAAAAGTCGGAAATGTTCTGTCCTTTTTATTTTCAAACCTTCTTGCTGGTGATTTTAAGCTTAATATACAAGTTAAGAATAGTAGCTTCACTGAGGGAAACAAATCAGAGATTGTGGGAACATCATTAACCGAAGCTTTGGAGTATTATAGTAATGTGTTTAATGTCATAGGAGTGTATACAAAATCAGCGTTATTTCATGTCATGGTACAGCCTCTGAATTAATCTAAACATTTCAATAAAATCAGGTGTCAGATATTCGAAGGATTGGTATAGCTAGCTCAACTTACTTAACACTAAACCGTAAGTGTAGGTACTGATTCTGTGTATGTCAAATAATGTTAGGATAGACTCTGATCATCTATAGACTATTAGACTGGAACTGCCTAAAAGATTGATTTGCATTGACTTGTTATGTGTAAGAACAAAATAAGAAATAAGAGTAACATGGTGAAAAAGTAATGAAAGGTAAAGAATGATGTAAGACAATCATCAACAATGTAAACAAATAAAAACCACAATACAATTAAAACAAACATCGAACAATATTGACAACGAATGCGTCGTTTCTTTTCTTTTTTTTTCTCTCTTTCTCTTCTGATTCACCAGGGATGTACATTTTGCATATTTGCCTTTACAAGTGTCGTTTTAAGTCTGGCTAACCTCGCCTTGATTCTTGGAGTCGTCTTGCTCGAAGAATTGAAGCTAACAAACGAGCATAAAGAAGAAACCGGTTTTTACGACTTGACTGGAATGGCAATTTACTGTGTCGGTGTTCTAGCCGGTATTGCGGTATTGGTCACTTCCATGGTAGCTTCCTGCATATGCTGTTGCTGCGAAAAATCACCAGGAAAGGTTAGTTGCTGTTCACATATAATGAATATTCAGTGTCGTAGATGGGTCAGTGGACGGTGACGTTCACCAAGATGGTCAAAGTGAGGTTGATGGTTAAGTTAATTGTGCTAGGATGGTCCGGTAACCGTTTCGACCAGAATGGTGCTACGACGGTGCATTTCTCTGTAATTGTCACAGTAAGAGTGGTGGTGATGACTGTGCTATGGTTAAGAAGGCAATAATATGATCATGGTATCCATTGTGGTGACGATGCCATGTTTTCGTCGAGAACCTTTCGATTACCTTCACGGCAATGATTAGGGTGACGAGTAGTGACTTGATATAACCTACTAGCTTTTAAAAAAAAATGTATGATGTTTATTATGATATTGGTGAAGTTGATGATGATGATGAAGAAGATGGTGGAGATGATGATGACTATGATGAAGATGATGATGCTGGTGATGTCGGTGGTGATGATATCGATCCTGTTGATGTTTATTATGGGGATGATAACTTGGACGATGAGGATGACTGTGATAATGATGGCGATGGTGATAATTAGGACTTATTTATACGTTCGAGTTACTTTTTGAAGGAATCAACAACATTTCTACATCTCTATGCCGATTAAATGCATCTCTATCAGCTTTAATGAGTCTGGTATACATTTAACATGATACATTATCAATCAGCCTTGGTATCAAAGCTGCAGTGGTAGGACGTCTCAAATGAGACTCTTGACAAGTAACTCGCAACCACAAATAATATCAAGTAAATTTAGAAGACACATTCCGTAACTTCTTAAATGTCATGTGACATGCATGGAGATAAGAACTGGGTTTATTCATGTCAAATTTTCAATTGTCCTTGGAATAAAGGTTAGGATAAAGGGTAGTAAAAGAAATATCATGTGAGTACTTCTTTTGAGGTCATACATTTGCATACTAAACAAATGTGTACTCATGATGCAAGTATAAAAGAAATTTGCTTGTAAAATCGGCAATATTCGATTTTGATGGTATGTGTAGATATTTTCAACATTCTTAATGATCAATAAAGGCAATATTAATTTTCATGTCACACAAACTCTAAGACTGTTTCAAATTAAACACAGTTCGAAGTAACTTTTCTTAATCTTAACTTAATCTTTTCTTTATGATAATTTGAAGGGTTACACGGTTTCCAGTGTCGAGTACACAGAACATCGTGACGATAACTACAACACCAGCAGTCGCAAAGACACCATTGTGTAAAATATACCGTGGCACGGGGATCTCGACAATGTGTAAGAAGATCTCTCGGAGCTGACCCCGAGATGTGGTTGGGCAGAGGTGCAACGTAATTTGTAGACCTGTCTGGATTTTACATGATGTAACACCTACAGAAGTTTATATGTCAGTGCTTATGTGACCATGGAGCTGTTGTTACACATTGTAACCCATATATTTCATGCTGAACATATGGTTAAAGTGATAACCAAAATGTACCGTTAAGTTGGTCGACACTCTGTACATTGAGTTCATCAGCAACTCGACTACCGGTACAAACTTTTAGCCTCTCAACAACAACCGTTGGAGCGCTGCCACTACAAGTTGTGTGTTCTTTGCAGACGATAGCACGCTAAGTACGGCCTAGATGTTATCCTTAAAACACCCCATTTTCTGTTTAAATTTTTCGCGGTGTAGTGCCTTTTGGAGTATGTATGTATGTTTGTCAACCCTTCCATGTATGAGCTTGTGTGCGCGAAACTGAAATATGTATTAAGACAAAGTACGCCTTTCTATTTATGGTGCAGGTCATTGCATGTAGACTATATTAAATTTTGTATTTTCGTTTGCTCTTATAAGTTCACTTCTATTTATTACCTGTTTTTTTGCAAGGATTGAGAGACCATTCGTGTTTACTCGTATACTTTAAAGTTTGAACAACGATCTTTGGAAAGACTCCAGATGGCCTTGGATGAATAGTGTGAGCGTCAGACAATTGTAACAATGTTTTAGTTAGGTTATCAAGACAGTCGTGCACAGTCGTATCAAATGGCATATATACGTTGAAACGGTTAAAAAAATTAAATATTTTGTACGATTTTATCATCAAAACTCTTTAATTCTCTCTTTAAAAATTAATGCAATAATTTCTATAACCACGTGAGAGAACGACAGCACGGAGAGGAGAGAAGTAAAGTTTGAGACTAACATGTTTGGAGAAGTGGGGATTAAGAGGGTTATGAAGACGCATTGTTATATGTTCTTCTATCCAATAGTCCAATAAAGTGATTTCCTGCCACCAATTTCAAGTGCCTTCAGTCTTCGAGCCTTAAACTACTTGAACCTACTCATTAGCCAAGAGGAACCGCTCTAGTGCAGTCCATCCCACGGGTTGCTGCATATAGATGGGGATGAGGTGGTGGGGGTATGGAGACACTGTGGTATACATTTGTCTATAAAAGACGAAAGGTGATTTGCTGCAACCGTCTTCAAGTGCCTTGAATCTTACAAACGTAACCTGTATGTGCCTGCGTGCCAAGGGAACCTTACTGTTGCTGTATGTTCGACCTCCGATGTATGTATTGGCCAGTAAGGAATCAAGTGGTCGACAAAAACGTGCCTTTAACTGATTTTCAAATCAACTACAAAATCATGACGTCACTCGTGGTAAGATCAAGACCAAGTGCGTCGTCATGCATTGTTCGTATGATATAAGACAAAGTGGTAACATTAGTTGCTGTTATATGGGTCATTGTGGTCAACAGTTTGGACAATATTTACGAGACTAAAATTTCTTTTACCCCGTGGAACTAAACATTGAATATCGATATTAGTAGCCCCATGTTCGGTGAATGCAGTTCTGAGCATAAAAGAGTAGTTACTGTGGTAAAGCAGTTTAAAATTTGCAGTAGTCACTCCAGGCTGTATGTCAATCAGGTGCAAGATCAGATAGTCCAGTCCTGAAGGAATGAATGAATTTATGATCGAAAACCATTTATCATTCATATTGAAGAGCGATACACCATGGACCGCCATGGACCGCCTTGGACCGCCTTGGACCGCCTTGGACCGCCTTGGACCGCCTTGGCTAAATTCAATAAATTTCGTCTTTCGGGCAAATTCTTTTGCGATCTGTTCATTTGCCAAAATCGTTATGAGTATCCATGCCAAGCGAAGGATTGTAGATTACTGTACACAGGACGGACGTAACTCTCTTACAGTTATGGTGCCTGGTGGGGGGGGGGGGGGGGACTTAATGCCAAAAAAGGCAGTCTGAAAATCGTATTATGTGTAGTGTGATTTCATTAAGGGCACTTTTGTCCAAAACACACAGGACAAAAACACACAAGAACCAAAAAACCAAAGGGCACTGAATATAGAAATGCGGATGGGATTAAATGTCCCCCACATTTCAGTACTACCCCAGGCGACCAAGGCCTTGTCACAGGCAGTTTTTTCAGCTAATGTTGGGTTGTAAATCCAAATATTCTGTTGGACTGACTATACTG
The DNA here is from genome assembly GCA_021234535.1 of Stichopus chloronotus. Classification (NCBI taxonomy): domain Eukaryota; kingdom Metazoa; phylum Echinodermata; class Holothuroidea; order Aspidochirotida; family Stichopodidae; genus Stichopus; species Stichopus chloronotus. The sequence goes on from CM037833.1 coordinate 13,581,825, forward strand.
ACCTGTAATCCTACATTTCCTGGTCAATCGAAAATGCGTTTTTAAGATATCGCTTAACTAATGCTCTGTAAACCTGTGAAAAAAAGTATAAAACAGGATGGGTATACTCCTTTCCTTAATGAAGTTATGCGCATGTTTGTGTAGCATCAATGCACTGTAAGCCTCTGAAAAGATATTTAATTCTTGAAGCCTAATTTTGTATTCAGTACAATATGTTTGTTTTTATAATATTGGCTTAATAGATATTCTGAAATATTGAGTTTTTGAGGTCTTTTTCCAAGTTATTCCCTTTTTTTTTCATTTGAAAATCCGCCCACGTCTCATCTGGCTTGACGAAAGGGATGCTAGTCTTCATTTTGTCATCGTTGAGGAATACTTTTTAAGCTCTTTCGTTGCATTGGCTCCATCTATCTGGGTAAGAAAATTGCTTTGTGCAGAGGAGGTAGGATATTAAAATTATTGCAACTACTAATTTTGAAAAGTACATCACCGACTGGGGCTGTAGAGTCCCACTGTGGGAATGGCAGTCACGGCATGTTACAGTTATAATACAAAAGTTCAGATGGCCGCAGGTGCTTGGTCAGGTCCTTAGACCTCCATTACGTAATCTCTGTATTACGTAACTTTTTCCCTCCAGAGAGAACCGTGTGTTTCATCATGGCCTGTTCAGAAGAGCCAGTTTGAAATTTATCCGAGATCAAAGCTGTGTCTTCGGAGCGGATAATATTTTCTCAATGACTATTTATTTTGTCTCACAGCGAGATTTATTAAATCATCCAAAAAAGGTGAAGTGAGTTTTAAAACGATTTACGGTACTCGTGGATACGAAAAGAAAAGGGAAGATTGGTAAAACCTGGATCCAACTTCCGTTGAACAACGCAGCCTAATCATTAATGAGAAATTTGATGCCACTCCGACTAAAGACGAATTTTTAAATGTTCTGTTGGTATGATTTTGAAACGATCTCTTACCCAGGCTACTGATTGTCATGGGTAACCATTGGTTCTACTTTCAGACGGTGATGTTTCTCGATAAAAACCCTACATTTCTTCTCGACTAATTTAACCACCAATTCCCAACAGTTCCCTCCATTCCTCCCTCCCCTTCCAGCCCCCAACCCTTCCCGTTCTCTCCATCCCTGCCAGCTGTGTTCTACAGTGTATCAATTATAAGTACCAGTTAGGGCTTAGAGGCCAAGTAAATTCCAATGAAAACAACTTACGGTAAATGAACAGCTGTAGCCTACTTATCTCATGAAACTTACAGGTGATGATTGATGGTCACGTTGGTAATCACTGAATGACTGAAAAGGGGGGGGGGCAGACTCTTCCAGCAATAGTAAATTAGCTATATAAAGCAAATTATGCAATTCATCAGAGACGTTCTTGTACCCCATCACCTGTCACAAATGTCTCACCGTTACATTACCAGTCGTTCTCTATTTCTTTGTCAGGTAGGCCTAAGCATCTCATCCTTTCATACAGGATATGGCATGTTAGAATGTAATGTATCCGAATTCCAGACACCTTGTAGTAGCTTATAACTTCTGGAGAGATAAGGGTGCCAGGGTGGGTGGGAGCATGGAGCTATTAAATCCATGATGGGAAAGAGGTGTGCATTTGGAGGATGCATTGTTTCTGGTATCAACCACATGAGAGGCAGGCACGTGCTTCAAACCCATCCCCTTTTCTCTAGGAACAGTTCCATGCAGTCAATATGTTTTAAATATCAACAATTCACCTCCGTCTGGAACGGGGAAACAATCATGTGTCGCATTTTGTGGTTTATAAACAACAGAACTTGATAAAACAGCATCTTCCAACTTGAAGTTGGCTGATGCAGTATCCAGTATCTTCATCAGTCTATGTAATCCATGACGTCACCTGATAAGTACGTCATCTCATTAACATGCAAGATTAAAGTCACGTTACGATCGCATGATCAAATCTATTTCTACAGAGGTTTAATTGTTGAACGTCACCGCTAGCTTCGATATCGGGTCGTTGTAAACAATAGATATCAAGTGTTGTACGTTGCAACCAGCAAAATATTACTGTACCAGATAGTGACGGTGGCGTGATGTTTATGCTTGAAGAGACCAAAGTTATAATGGGCATCAACTTGCTAAATATGCTAGAATGATTGGCGGCACAGCGTCCCACCAGGGACAATATGTATTACCTGTCAGTTCTGAAACACTTGTTTATACCTTCCTGGTAATATCTAAAGCAATAAACTGATGTGATATAGCAAGCAGGCCTCCCCCAATAATTGTGCACAACTGCGCATGTTCCGCAAGTGCAAGTTGCCGTACAAGGCATGGCAAACAACGGAGTGGGAAAAATGTCTCTCCAATAATCCTTATGCGATCGAATTGGAGAGGGTAAAGATCATGGGTAAATTTTGAGTTTGAAAGGGAGATACGTTTAGGATTATTAGTGACCCCTTTCACCTCTCTTCTGTTAGGAGTTTTTCATTGGATCTGATTTTCACAACAGATGTAGACTAGATTTATTTTTTGATCTTTAACATCGTAGATATAAAACACCAGGGTAAGACGTTGAAACATGACAGGTCATTGATTCTCTTGGGATGTTTATGACATTTTAATGAACATTAACATCATTTTTCCACCATTTTTTTTCCGGTGTGCGATTGAGGCGAAGGTAATTACATGTAAGGAAAAGTGGATAACCTTTCCTTGACTGGTTTCATTTCTTCCCTGAAATATCCCCCCAAATGGGCAATTATCTTTCGATATTAACTGATTACATGATCCACCGTACTGTTATAAGTTTCGAAAAATATTGTTTGTGTTCGTTTCTTTCCATCCACATAAGATAACGAAGTCTTAGTGAACGACAAAAACGTATAGTCTCTACAAAAGGGTGAAAACAAAAAAGAGAAACACACGCACCGATCATCGAGATGTCAAAAAATATCATTTTTTTTTTTTTCATAATTTTGACATCCCCAAGCTAGTATGATTTCGGCAAGGTAGTTTTTGCAATTTTACTTCTAAAAGTAGGCGTTTGAATTTGAGGTTGAAATAATTAAACATGACATATCAGCTCATAACAACATGCGCGACCACTATACCATGTACGAAATATAGAGCAGGCGTATATACTTGTGCCCCTTTTGAGATGCTGTAGCATTAACAAGCAAAGCAAACGTCGTCAGTTTTATGACTGGTTTTATTAACATGACGTCATATTTATGAAAACGTCTGCGTGTACCTCTTTTGACACATGTTTGTAGGCGGTGTAGTAAATGTATCAATGGCTGTCTGGGTACCTAAGTTATGTCTCAAATAACCCTTCTCATAATGTTCCTTGCAAATGTCATGTTACCGCTAACTTTATCGTGACACATGGAGCAACATTCCATCGTCACCGTGTCCTTGAAGTAACCGATGACAGGACCGAACAGTACCGAAGACCTTGCCAATGACATTGTTACGGTAAAACATACCGGCATAAACGGCAGCAATAAAGCTCGGGCTATTTGTGAGGACAAACCCCGTAGCGGTAACCATTGATTGTAAATCACTCGCTGGGAACAAAACCCACAAACTAATACAGAAACTAATTTTACGCTGTCTGAGCCGAGACATTAAAGCAGTCTGAATGTTTTATTAACCATTCGAAGTAAGGAGGGGGGGGGGGGGGCAAGGCAAGGGTGTCCACCGTTCACAGATTCAGGTATTAAATGGTGTTTGTGTGTGTTACAAGGACAATTTAAATTAAACTAGCACAGTTCGTATTTCAGCTACCGATTTATCACAATTTGACCAATTTGATTCCCCACCATCCGGCCCTGTAGTTCTAAATGCCATATATGTCCTATGCCGCTTAACTCCTTACTTTCGGGCGAGGGTCAAGGATGTAGTTTAGACGTGAAGATATGGGGGGGGGGGGGGGCGGGGCGGGGCGGGGGTGGATGGATAGATTTAGCGGATTCCTAGGATAATGCTTCTTTTTATGAGTATCAAGAGAACTAGCGTTTCACAAGACTCGTTGATCTTCACTTTCAAAGATAAATTGTATAAAACGAGCTGGATTATTCCTGTTATGATTAGGATGCCTGTTGTAACGAAGTAGCAGGGAATCACATCTCTTTAATATAATTAGTCAAGCGGATCGGTTGATTTCTACCACGGCTGTAGGGAATGTCATCGAAAGCAGTAGTTCAAGTTGGATATAGTGAGCCAGCCTTGTGATATTAATCACCACCAACAGGGATGGCATTTCCAAGTTGAAAAGACAATTATTGAGCCGGCCAGAGTAAGGAAACACGGCCCCGAACAGCCGGACCGGGGAAGCTCATCGAGCAACGGTACGGGGATCCAAATTGCGAATGCATTTACGGTTACAGTCTTACGTGAACTTGTCATTGGAAATAAGAGACAGATACACGCTGCCTGCTACGAATTGGTTTAGACAAATAGAGGGGGTAAGTCATAAATGTCGGTATTTCGTAATCGGTTGTGAGACCAGGGAGGTGACAAGTGCACCTGCCGTGGTCAGACTGTGCAATGATGCGATTCGTGACTTACTGTATCTTATTCATCAATCACCAGAGGTCCAATTAATTGTCCATGATAAATGGTCTCACTACTTGAATTTTAATTTTAGATGTAAAAGCAGTTACAAAATTATCTTGTTTTATCAAACAACCGTAATACAATGGACGGAGACGGATCTTAGGGAGGGGGAGACGGAGGCGGATCTAAGGGAGGGGAGGGTTGGGACGCAACGGGCGCGATCCGCCATGTACGTCTGAGAAAAAAAAGTAAAATAACAAATGAGGAAGAACGAAGAGGGACTGGGAGAACCACAAAGGAGAGACAGTATGATGTAGTAGATGAAGCAGGTAAAGTTATCGACTTCTCAAGTATACGTTAGACCTTTACTTGACTCTTGGTACCCCACAGCTCAGACCTCCAGAGGTACATCCAACCCCCTTCCCATTAAAATTCTGGAAACGTCACTGCATGGCATGTGCATTTCAGGCAACATTAAAAGATACTGTGAAAGAGCGTCACGGGTCCAGGAACATAGCACTGCAGTCTAGGGGGATCTTAAAGGGAAATAGGGCGTTTGTTTTACAGAAAACATCCATATTATTAAAACCAATGTTTGTGGATGCAGAAAGATAGATTATTCAAAATAAGAAAGAATAGTAGCCTTCTTTTCAAGAAGTACGTTTCTCACAGACAGAAACTCAGTTATTTGTTGCTCAAAACTAATTTGTTCACCCAAACTTTTCAAAATTCAAATGATGCATTTTCCGTTACTCATCACATGCATAATGTTTTGAGGAGATGAAGCTTTGGCAGGTGTTTACTGATGAAACTGGATGGTTTAACAATGACTAAAGCTATTTCTTTTGTATGTCATGTTGGTGTATTCTAAACGCCCTATTTCCCTTTAACCGTGTCTTACTGTGCTCAAGTCAAGCAGCGGTATTCATTCCATAATATGTTGTCTCAGCCACTGGCCAGTTGTACAGAAGGTTCAACTTCAACGGGGTAGGGAATCCCCCCTCACGCTCCCTGCTATTGTGACTAGGGAATTCCCCCCCCCCCCCCCCCCCCTTCACGCTCCCTGCTATTGACGGTGACTGTGACAAGTGTATGACATACTTCCTGAGCTGATACATATAGCCTATATATTTCTTGTGATCACTCATGTGCATGCATGTCGGTTTTGGTTGGGTAACTTTGATGATATATCTTCTTCCTATCTGAGGAGTTTAAATTACTCCTCAGATATGCATGAAAGCTACAGGTCTTCAATGTGTGAACTCATCAGAAGCACAGTTTGCATTAGTCTATCCACTATCTGGCTTAAAGCACAACACTTCACCCCCCCCCCCCCCCCTTACACAGGCCGTGTCCGTTATCAACATATGAGCTGGACTGACGGAAGCCCTGAACATTCTGGAGTCACCCCTTGCATTTAAAAGTGGGTAATATAACGGAAACGGCTCATTTTGCATGTGTTTCACAGCATTCAAATCTTTCTGGACCATGCAGTCAGTTTTGCGCCCTCACCCCAGGCCCTAGGATGCAGTTTCGTACATGTCCACATCTCTCCTTTATGGTAAAGCCCATTTCTTTTGTTTCTTTTCAATATAAAAAAGAAAACGAATTACCATTTTTTCTGTAAAATTCGTAACATCAGCTGCAATACATTTATACGACAAAGGATAAATCCAATCACCGTCACCGGCTGCTTGTATCACATGGCGAGATACCCGTATAATATACGCCGTAAAAGTATTCCACAGAAGCAAGTATAGGCGGCTACCCCTTTCTTTTCCAGTAACTGCCTGTGCGTTAATTGAGTCGCACATGTGTCTCTGTGTTATTTTTACTGGTATCTGCGTAATATATAAGAAGCCTGTAAGGAGTACTTCCACATATACACTGTGCACAGGATAAGATAGCGTGTTACCATAGACTTTACACTCAGGTAGATTAGCGTCTCTTACAATCAACTTTCAATTCATGTTTGTATCGATAAGTCGGCACTTACAAACTGCCCTATACCTCAATTCTACTACAGTACTTAAACAGTAGCCTATTGTCATAATACAGCGTACAGTGTTTTATTTTTTAAAGCCTAATGCAGAAGTGATGTACCAAGTACTTTGACGTACTGCAGAACACAATCTTTTGTGAAAAAAAAACTCATCGTCACGGTTTTTTGGTTCTTTTCATAAATCCACTCAATTTTGCGAACTAAGCTTGCACGTAACTTCAAATGATGGATTCTGTGTGTGCTAAGTATTTAACTTAGCACACAGAATGCTTGGATAACTGTCTGTTAGTTGTGGTGTACATTTCTATTTCATTTGGCAGCTGTTTCTCTGAAATTTGCTTTGCATACAGCGTCACTATTTTGACTTATTGTGACCCTTGTCGTGCGGTTTTTAATTAATCTCGGGATCAAAACTATTGTTGTGGAAAGATGCTTCCATACAGCCCAGTGCTACCAACTACCTACTTTATTTGACGGTAGTGATAGTGACTTCCGGTGTTTCGAAAGGGACAATTGCTGGTATATTAGTTTCGCTATTTTACGAGCACGTATAATCCTGCGACGATACCAGCTAATACGATTGAAAATGCAAGATTCGGTGTAGTCATACAGTTTTCTTATCCACCACGTATAACCTGCATCAGTTTCGAGGGTAAAATACAACCCACATGTGATACAGAAGAGCGAGTGATACATATTCAATCAAAGCTGCCACCTTATTCACAAACAGAGTAACGCACAGGGCACAGAAGGAAGAATTTTGGAAAGAATAAGATTTAGTCAGGGTGATCGGAGCTAAAAGCATACCAGACTGAGTGAAGGGGAACATGAAGATTCCTATTGTACGATTGATATAATTGGTTGATCTTCAATTGGTCGGTTAGGCCTCTCCTTTCCATATCGGCCTACAAGGGTGAGTACAGTGAATATCAGTTGTACGTATATATGGTGTTAACTACAGGAACGACTATCGACAGCTAGTGCACTGTGGTAAACAGTGGTGTAGTATACGTAGGATAATAGCTACATTAGTTATTATCCATAATATGGTTGAAGTTGTTAATTATCTTTGTTCAGTTGTATGGTCACACCATTAACTTACCACGGTGTATTATTATTATAATTATTATATATTTTATTTATAATTTTGCAACTATATATATATATGTATATAAATATATATATATATAGAAGTGAGTGTTGCCGTAACCGTTACCCTCCAGTTTAGCGGTATTGCGTAGTTGTCGATATAGTTCGGTGACATTGGAAAATGTGACCTTCGCCAATCCCACCTTAACATCAGTCTTCAATGACAAGTAAGGAACGCCAAAAGGGTAACCAATCTTTTGTTATCAAATGACGCAATAAAACAACCATTGAACCATAGAATGGTTCCCATTCGGCGTTCCATGGAAACAACGGGCTGGGAAGTTAACCAACATACATGTTTAAATCATGTACATGCGACGTAATTGTTCCATGTTTAAACAAATTTGATAAACGGAGTTGGTGTGTTGGTTTCAAGTGATTGCGTGTGGGAAAATCAGACGAGTAAGATTATGTTTGAGCTTAACCTTTTTGTTTATGTTTAAGTGTACACGGGGGGGGGGGGGGAGGGGAGAGGGGGTTGTTCACGGACGGAATGTGCCTATACATAATGAATATGGAACATTACGGGTATCACCGGTGTATCAAAACATGCTACATAAGTCGTCATTCCTTGGTCGGTATCGGAAATTATAGTTTTTGGTGAAACGATGCACTTTATTTACAAATAATCTTCAAACTGATCACATCATTGCGACCTCAGTGTTTTGATTAACTGAATTTTAATATGCTTCTTATTAGTTTGTTCAAAGCAGCGCAGGGTTGATTTGAATAAAAAAAAAATGTCAACATGACTTCATTATCGTATTTACACTTTTTCTCGTTCTGTTGGAAGACTCTGAAATCCTTCTTCAGAATTGATCACCTAATGCCTTTATTATTATTTTTTTTAACATATCTAAATGGTGCGGCAAAAAGACTTACTTAAACTTTTTGATATGAAATTTCAATGTTTTTACTATTCAAGCAATCACGTTTAAATCTGAGATGTGAGGGGGTGAGGGGGTAGAGGGTGGCCTTGGTAAATGTTTGCAATGTTTGGTGACAATTCAGCGTCATAATGATGGTGTGAGATCGGCTGGATACAAAGAAATTGATGTACCCCAGAATGATCCCTCACACCCCCCGCCCAACCCCCGCCCAACCCCCGCCCAACCCCCCCAACCCCCGCCCAACCCCCCAACCCCCGCCCAACCCCCAATTCGAATGTATAAATCAGTTTTTTTTAACTTTTGTGTAATAAATAACGAAGTTGTTTTCGTTCGTCTTCGTTGTTGCGTAATATGTCATCTAATATCAGTGTTAAAGGAAAGCGGAGAAGGAAAAATGCAATACCTCACGCTAGCTTCGACACTTACTCAACCTAATGTGAACACGCACTTTAAATTCGAAAAGTGAAAGTATAAACTTCACCGAGAATGCTCCCCTGTGATTTGAGTCCATAATTACTCTTTGATTGGCATAATTGCACCCTAGCAGAAGTGTATAACAGAAACCACATGTTTCAACAGCCTGTTAAGTCACTGACGTCTAGGTTACAGTGTCCACTGGTGAAAAACATCGTGTTTACCAATGTAAAACGGTAAATTGGCAATCGGTCTATAGCCCGCAATATTTATCTCAAACGAACAAGCCTACAGGTTTCGCTTTCAATACATGTCTAATTTCGATACAAATAAAATTTAAAGCAAATTTGCATGTGCCACAAGGATTGTTTGAGCAGCCGGGTAACTTCATCCATGGAAGTAGGAACAGTATGCGCCAGACAGAGGAATGCAAACTGTGGTCAGGTGATGGTTTATAACCATGACAGTTTTGCCAGGGAGGTGTCATTTCGGTTCTGTAATCAAATGAACATTTTTCCTTTGTTTCTGCAACAGTGCATTATAACATAGATTGGGGCAGCGATGTCCCTGCCGTCACTAAAAATAGTTTAGTTCCCAAAATTTGCATAGCAGTTTTTAGGTTTTCTGGGCCGTATTTTGTGCAAAATGAGTGAAAGTCCTACAATGTTGCATGCAGCCACAAAAAGTGCTTCACAAAATTCCATAAGTATAACAATTTGACCATATTGAGTAGCAAAATGAGATGCGATACAATTTTCGTAGTTGTAGATTTAATTCTATATAATTTATTGATACCTCTCAATCATTTTCACTTAAGGGTTTTTGACAAATTCACAAGAAGTCTTCATAATTTGCAGTATTGTAGCCAGTTCGGACACTACACCACATATGCAAATGCCGGAACTTTATGATGTTAAACAGCGGGTAAAGAATACGTCCTTGTGCAATTCCGTGATGTGTAAAGCACTTGGAGTGACAGTGCAGCCCTATTTCCTTGTGTAGTTCCGTCCTCCAAACCCTAACATGACCATCTACATGGAGCGTTCTTTTTAATCCATACACATTCAATTAACTAGAAAACAAAATCATCATGTAATAGGCCTATATCCAACAAAAAAAAAATACTATGAAATCTGCAACAAAGTTTGTCTTTAAATAGACAGATCATACATGTCACGTGATAGAAATGACAGAAAATGTTATTTTTTTAAATTAATTAATATTTAACTTACTTTATACTTCTTCAACAGATTACAATAGGACATAAGAAAGATGTGTAGAAGAGGAGGCTGTTGCTGTTATTTTTCCTTAAAATGGCGGATCGAGGCCATGAGACATTCTTCCGTCAATCTGATTGTTTTTGGGACACTTCTTGCTCTTGTCGGAGTAATCGTGAGCTTATTCCTAGCAGATTGGGTCTTCAATTTTGGCTACGCTTTCGTTTGGGCTGGCGTCTCGGTGAGTACTAATGTGGAATTCACACGTGCAGCCTGCGTTTTGGAACGATTTTCTTACCCCAGGGGTGGGCAACCTTTGGTTCAAGATCAAAAGCAGCCCAAAACCAAAAATCCTCGCCCAGCTTGGAACGGACATAAAAATAAAGAGAATAAGAAAGAGAATAGACCAAAGGAGGAAAAGTATAATAAACATGTTATACCTGTTAATGCAAAGTGATTGAAAAAGCAAACTATAAACATTTTAACAAGTACGTATTAAACAGGAGATGTATATATCATGCCCGTGGCGCTTCCATATACAACAGTCATAGGTCTTGCTAAAAAAAGTCAATAGCCACAGAAACTTCATCAGGTACGCTAAACTCCAGTTTGCTCGCAGTAATTTGTTCTTAAGACCACTCCCCAACCCACTTCCATACTTACTAGAAACTTTTAACCCTCTGTTGGCAAAGGTTTACTTTCACCAAGTTAGTACAAAGGAAAGGATAGTAGAGGGCCTCTTGAATTTTAATCCTGTGCATTCCGCCAAGGACTCCCTTGTTTCCTATACAAGTATGTTTTAATCTCTTAAGATTTAAGAATCTGATTAAAGTAGGCATTGCTTGTTCTACCCATAAGGTTTTGACTTACACTTTTCCGCCTTTGTTTACAGATTTTTCAAAACCAATAATACAATCCATAGCTATAGTACCAGAAATGCTTGTCATGTCCTCCATTATACTTGTCTTACAATATTTGGTCACTCGAACTTCTGAAAGCGAGCCATTAAAGTCTGAAATTCTCCCCCTCTTATATATTCAAAGTTTGCAACCTCCCCGGCTTAAGCTTAAGAAAAGTATATCACAGCAAAATATAATGGAACTCTATACATATTTGTTTTTAAAAGTTTGGAATATTTCCACACTCTCATATCTCCTTTCTTTCATATTTAGTTAAAGTCTTTTCTTACTGTCCCTTTTCTTGTTTCTCAAGTTCTCAGGGACTTTTCTAAGTTGTTAAGATTCATCATTTGGAACATGAAATCAAATCAAATAGATAAACGAGACTTATGTCACGGAACAATAAGTGAAGCCCAAAGTCTGTATAGCAATGGTTGTTCCCACATGAAACAGCAATGCCAGCAAATTTGTGGCATGCGATGTCCTTTTACGACCGTGAAATTTTTGATTACGTAATAACTGAACAAGGAGCTTTCTTCTCTTCATGCACAGAGGTGCATGTTATTTGGAACATGTAGTCTCCTTTCCTTTAACCTCAGTTTGCTAAGTTTTTAAAGACTGATTCATTTTGTCTGTCTGTTTTTTCGTTGTCTTACAGGCAATTGTCACTGGGATTGGTTCTTTATCCGTTGCCAAGACAATGTCAAATACCGATGAAGACTGCGTAAGTTTGCAACGAACGAGCCATTTATCCAATAAATTTGTTTTCCCCTCAACGTGCCATACATGATATTCATCGGTGTGTGGGCTCATCCTATAAATCTGAAGAGGCTACTCGGGCGGACCGTTCGGTCCGACTTACAAAATACGAAAAAGACGGCCCTTCGGAGGAGATTGTGAGCTAAAAAAGGATAATGTGTATGTCAAAAGTGCAGGTATGAAATGCTTTGAGTTAATGCAAGCCAGTACGGTGAAGGATTAGGGTGGTGACACACTTCAGGTCCGTAGCCAGCTTTTACCCAGGGGGTAGGGGGGTTCTTCGACTATAAAAAGCGGAGCGCCACCATCAGTTGGAGCGGAGCGTACAAGAAAATTTTCGGCTTTTCAAACCTTCAGATGGCCGGAAACGGCAATTCCCGAGTGTTTTAAGCAAGAAGAAGATCAGCCCTCATTTCGAAATTCGGCCTTGCTTCTTGGAATACTTGGAAAAATATTGGGGGCTGAACACACCTTCAGCCACCCCCCACTTTTCATTTTTCATCGTCGCCACTATCTTTCCTTCCAACCTATTGCGAATGAAGAAACACATGATCAACGACACCTAAAATAGCTCTTTTATTGTGATACAGTCTCATAAAAACTGAAGTGGGTACTGTGCCATGTTTCCTTTCAGAGAGGCACATATCATGGCAAACTTCAATTGGCTTGAGAGTGTTGCCACGCCCCACCCCTACCCCCCCCCCCCCCGTAGCCTTCCAGATTTCGTGGAAATTTTGCGAATTTGCCATTTTACCCTCAAAATGAGGCACTTGGGGTTGCCTCCCTCCCACCTAGAAATTGGGTTTGAAGTAATTCGAAACTGGGCAGATCTTGCTCATAGAACTGGGCCAGCTCTGACACATCTGGAGTAGTACCCAAACTGCACAGAACTGATGGAACAAGAAACTGGATTTTCTCGTCTTGCCTTCAGCTGAGCGTATGTTTATCTGTCAATATTGTACTCCATGGTCCTGGTGGCACTCTTAAATATGCATTTTCGTGCATTTTGTGCAAATTGACAATTTGCCCTGGTAAACGCTAACCCTCCAATAAAAAAAAAATGGTATGGGCAGGGGAGGGGGTTGGTACGAACCCTCCGACCCCCGGGCTACGGGCCTGCACTTTATAGCAAAACTCAAAGCTTCCTGGCCGGTCTCTCAAAGTATGTGCCTCACAACCACCGTGTACAACAACTGTGTAATCTATTTACCGAAGGACAGCAATACAAGTGACTCATTAAACGATTTTACGCAACCCTAGAGCAGCTACACGCTATTTTTTTCAAACACCATTTTTTCGGGGCTGTAGCCTAGCCACAGTTACTTTAGTTGCAACTGTTGAAACTTCCTGCTGGTACCAAGCCAATCACAAGTTTTCAGGGAATTTTGTGTTCGTATCTATCCGACCCACAAATTTGTTCGAGGACAGGGATAAGCAGAAGGTTGTCATATATAGAGTAAAATGGAAGGGGTGAGTGGGACCGCGGGATAGGCAGCATTGAAGATTTTGATGAGGGTGAGGGAAATTTGAAAGATGGACTGACGACATCTGTTCATATATTGCTAATCACGGAAATAGGCCGTTGAAATTATTTTACTTTCATCTAAACATTCCACGAAATGTGTGTTTCATTTCTGCTCCTAGAACTGCAATTTTCTTGGGGTTTTTAAATTTACATTTGGCGTAAGTAAAAAGTCTCTCGCCAAGGTAACAATCTATGGACCCTTCTGTGTGTGACGTTAGTGACTTTGACTATATACTGAATAAACGTAGTACCTACCGGCATTATGGAGTAGTTCCACTTGTCTTATGACCGGATAATGAGGATGCGCTAACCGTTATCTGTCCGTTAGTTGTCAAACTCACTGGAGATATGTCGCACACCAGCAATATATTTCAGTCTAGTAAAATTTACTGAAAACATTGCCTATCATGGATATTAATACCAGAACAACACCATACAGACGTCCTTTCCAAACAGTGGCTTCACCAAACTTTTCATTTAGGAGGAGGGGGGGGGGGCACTGGCTTGACATGCTGATTACACAGGGAGGCACTGATTACGTTACTTGAATTAGCGAGCGCGAAGCGCGAGACCTGAGTCAGGTGGGGTCTTGGGGCTCTCTTCAGGGCCCATGGTGGGGTCCAGGGGGTGAATCCAGCGGAAACTCCTGGTTTCACGGTATTTTTGATATATTAAAATCATTTTAAGGGTAATTATATTTATTAAACACAGATCTAGAACTAAATTTGGATAAATTCAAGAAAGTGAAATTTTACTTCTCACAAAACTACATTATCATAACACTTTACCATCAATACAAGAAATCAAAATTATGGTTTGTCGTTAACGACATTGTTATCAATATCACTTTATTAAGACGTTCTGTTTTTATCGGGGGAGGAAATACAGACCACATTGAAATTTCTAGCATTTGAGTTACACCCTAGTTCTCGACGCGAACGGCCTTTGCATTTCAAGGTGGGCTTATTACTCGGCATCAGTTTTATACCACACTAAAAGACGGCAACTTCAAGTCAGATACCAACTCTGCAAGTTTAGATCAAATTTGGTCATTTTAAGTTTCCTCCGTAGCCCTACTGTAAACTTTATCAAGGCGTTTGTTTAGACCTGTCGAGACATAATCTTCTAACAGTCCTAGGTGTTAGTATCATGTATCTAGACTTTGCAAAGTCTTTCTCGGCGAATGAATTCCCCTCCTTTGATACATTCCTCACAAGTTGAGCTGCAGCCTACTTATACCAAACCAAGGATATGTACTCATCTATTAATCGAGTTTCCCTGTGATCGCCGTCCGCCGGAAAAAAAAATGTGTGCATAATTAAAACGAGTGTCCAGAGTCTGCGAGGGCAGCTATCAGTGGGGGGAGTAAACACTCTTCCGGAAGAGCAGTACAGTATGGATGTTCCTTCAGAGGTGGCGGAAACCAAGATTAGGAACAGAAACTTTCCAGGCCAAGCAGACTCTGCAGAGTCTAGTATGTACCATGCGTCCATTATGACGTCCATTGTGCAGGCAAGTTACGAGAACAGGTTTAAAATTGGCTAAGATTTCCACTAAAGATATTCACCCTTCAACGCACACATAAGTTATCACAATGTGTTTCGTGAGAGATGAACGTATGTCGTCATGCAAAAAGTAGAAATTTTAGCCCTTTCTTTTGTTAAACAAGAATCAAACAACATGAAACCTGCTAGTCAAATGCTATGACTAGAGACTACAAGGGCTTTTACAAAATTCCCAAAATCTAAATGGGGGGGGGGGGCAGGGGAGGGGCACAAGGTTTTCCAGAGGGGACACGTGCCCCTGTCCCCCCCCCCCCTTGGAGACGCCACTATTTCCAAAATGAAACTTGTTAGTATGACCCTTATCATACTGACACTTCATTCAGTCTATGACTGTAATCAAATATTCTCTGTGTGTTTTTCTTCATGTTATGCTTTACAGATATGATATCATAATTTCCATTGCTTGTTAGTTCATTGTCTTATTTTACTTTGTTTCAGGGATTTCGTGGACTCATTCTCCTCTGCCTTGGTTTGCATAACATGTGTAGGTGGCGCTGTTGGCTTAATCACCTGGCGGATGTGGGACTACAACTACTTCATGAAATTTGAAGAGGGCGCCGTTTATAAAGCGTCAAACGAAACTCTTATCTTTATAGAATGGTTCTCGTCAATATTCATTTACGGCATTGTGGATGCTGCTTCTTTACTGATAATAGCCTGCGCGTTCCTGATCCTGGCTATCAGCTGTTGCTGTCCAGAGTCATCAGACGTAAGTTTGCCATTTTTTGACGTAAAAACGACTTAATTCACACTTGCTTCTACCGTTTTGTTCATATTACAACAGTCTCTAGGAGTAGTCCAAGGGCGAAAACAAACGCGACTGTCCTATACATGTAGCAGAGTCGATAAGTTTTATTTGTAACTCGTTTCTATGGCCACGGTTCACCTGACTGTTTGTAGTTTTGTAAATTAGCACCCTTCACTGTTTAGTCTTTTTTATTGAAGTAATAACATAACGAATTGCAGACTTTCATGTATTCCATCTCATTTTATTCTCATTTCATTATTTTTTCTCTCAGGTCGTTAGAGACGTTTGAACAAATTCCTTGTAGTCTTGCCTACAACGTAGCTGCCGTGAAGTGACCGCGAAGAGTCTAGAAGTGTGTAAACAAGGTAGAAACTCAAAACTACAGAACTCCACATCCTAAAGTGAGAGGCATGATTGGAAAATCTGGTTGCCTACCTGTCATGAGAAATACTTTCACTATCTCTCTTCAGTCAATAGAAGATTCTGACATATATCAGCTTAGCAAAGGACATCAGAGGGTAAGGAGTGGGAGGTAATCGGACGGTTGCAAGAAGTAGAACTCAATAGCAGCAACAGAAGGAAATTGTAATGCTTCCAGGTTTCCATGACGACACATGACACTAGAACCCCTCTTCCTCAAGTATTCCTTCAGTCATTTGACGAAATAATTTCAGTCTAAAATTTACTGTAAGAGATAAGAAACTCAGTCATCAAACATCGTCATTAGATAGGAAATATCTATTAACTCCACCACTGATTTTCACCTTCAAACTATTCAAGTTATATCGATTCCTATGGCCTATTAAACCGCCTAACCTCCGCCATATACTGGTAGCAAGCATCGATTACGAAATCGGTTTGAACCTTCAAGTTCCATATTCATGGGTGGGGGGGGGGGGGACGTTGAAATGGAACAACTTCATCTTCATTATGTCACGTTATACTCTGGCAGTTACTGAGCCTTGTAGTCCATTGCAATGCGAGTGGCTGTAGGCTTAGTGACGTCATACTGATCTTACATAATAATGAGCACAGTCGGAAGAAGGTAGTACCGTACTTTACGGTGGACCGAACGAATGGATAATTGTAACATGCTACTTTCTAAGAGCAAGCCATACAGCAAATTGACAGAACTTCTAACAGTCACTGTCCCATTTTCTGTTCGGTTTAACTTTGATACGTGAATTGTTCAGTTGTGTGTGATGGCTTCATTTACCTCCAGTTTAACAAACAATAGTTTGTTACGTGATGTCATCTAATTGTCACGTATAGAATCTTGACTGCACTTGAAGCGTCTGTGCAGCTTTCGGAGGGGAGGAGGGGGGGGGGGCGGAAGAGGGAGGGGGGTCGAGGGTTCGGAGGGGCACATCATGACTTACATTCAAGGTGACGATTGCTTCATAAAGAATCTTAAATGTCAGGCACGGAGAGAAAGTGAGTTGAGCTTTACAATTGCAGTGTAAATGTATCTAGAACAACGTAGTGCAAGCAACCTTAAAAGCCACCTTTTCCAGGCAACAATCTAACAAAGGCCCCTTATGGGTCACCCAAGATCTGTGAGGGGCCCATATGGGCCAGTCCATATAACTCACATGACCCATATGTGGTAGTTATGGGAATTGTCCCGTATGGACACCATAAGTATCATCTTATATGGGTCATATGGTTATTTGAGCTGACCCAACTTCCGTGCTCCTTCCCCAG
Organism: Stichopus chloronotus; assembly: GCA_021234535.1. Lineage (NCBI taxonomy): Eukaryota > Metazoa > Echinodermata > Holothuroidea > Aspidochirotida > Stichopodidae > Stichopus > Stichopus chloronotus. Next base: position 13,599,243 of record CM037833.1, read on the forward strand.
CCACGCCGCCACTATTTGGCTGACGGACTGATTAATTTAAGTGAAATTGTTTAAAACTCAAATGAGTTTTGGTTTGGGATGTCATGTATGTCAGACACTCATGCCATTTCAATTTTGAGTTTTCTGTAGGATGGAAATTCTATGCAAACAAATATTGTACATAACAGGTCACAATTAGAAAGGGCGGGAAGGGAGGGGGAGAGGCAAACTGTAGACAGCGTTGAATTAGTTTAGGATAGTACAAACAAATACATAGCAATAAAGAAAAAAAGAAGTCCTAACGAAGAAAAGCCAGAATGGAGGCAGATATTACTGACGCAATACTCTAAGAGTTATCGGTTGTTTTGTCGACGTTATTAGTTATATGCATGTAAATAGAACCAAATAAAAACACTGCAAAATTATACGGTAGTAATCTATGAATGAAATTGAATGTGTATATGGCCTTCATTAACTGTAATGTGAATATGTTTATGAAATAACGAATTTAATACTATGAACTAACTATAGATGTAATTTGTTTAAATGAGTTTTCGTTTTCTGATTCTTTAAAAAGATTTTTTTCATGTTGTACCATTTTATATTACGCACCTCGCATGCGAGGTACCAAAATGATATTAGGCCTTCCCCGGAATGTGAAGAGACAATTCCATTGTAAACCTGAGTAACAATATATGTGATGGAGGAAAACTGAAATCATTGCCAATCCAGGAGGAGGAGGAATTATGTAAGTGTGTGTTTGATAATGGAGCTGTTTACAGCTCTATGGTATGACACTGTGTGTATGTGAGCGTTGGAGGGGGTGAGGGGCTATGTATAAAGCACACCATCGCATCACTAATCATTACATCAACCTCTCTGTTTCGTATCTTGTCCTACTTGGTATAGCATTTGATTTAAGAGAAGCTTACATTAACCAATGTAACCATGGAGATAAGAAACACCATGATGTAACTGAGCCACAAAGGGTTCGATTCTGTTGACTTTTGGCAGGAGCTAAATGATGGGCTACGTTTGTGTACCTATAACGTTGTTATCTTTAAAGGTCGTGTGACGTGAAAATGACAGTTTGGAATATTGGGGTGCATAAAGCATTGAAAATGTTGAAAATAGCCTCAGATTCCATCCAAATCCGTCAAAGATTGACAAATTTACAGACAGATTAATGTCTCACAGCTGTGTCATGAATAAACAATGCATGTCTTAGTATGTAAATTTGTGAACTGTCAAGACTCAAGAGATGGGCTCCCATGATATGTCTCATATGTTAACCCTGTGTTTGTGTATCCTTTATTTCAAGGACATTTGAGAATTTTATATGCACAGAGGATTTTAATTTGGAAGTATGTATTTTTTCCTTCAAAAACATTGATATCACTTACCAATGTTAAACTCAGTAATTGAGTAATTAAGAGGCAAAATATATAGGGTTAGTAAAAGATAAACTAACACTGTGTAACACTGCACGTCATCCGTTTTGCATTTTTTTTTCAAACTTTGAAAAATCATATCTCTAAAACGGTAATAGATATAAACAAAATTCCAACGGATTTTCACTCAGGATATTACTTTGCAACTTTTTCATGAAGGGTGCTTTATTTTCTAGAAGCATGTCACACAACCTTTAATGCTGTAGGCCTGTGTAAAAAAAAGAAGAAGATGGGCAAAGAATGTTGGGGTCTATCAGAGATTATTTAAGGGAAGAGATAAATATTTTAACCAGTCAGCGATGAATATTAACACATGTCATTATTTGCAACATGCACTCGTTCGACGTTACACTGAATTTTACCCCGCAGGTCTTGTCTCCCTTCTACAGCCTAATTTTAAAGAGCGACCCAAAAGTGAGGGCCGCGTTCGATATTCTTCTTGAATATCTATCGTTTCGTTCTTCGAATATGAATTCTGTGATTATGAATATAAATAACATGCAGTAGCTATAGAGTAAGCTTTGTGTACAAAGTGTTCTATGCATTAAGAGCGAATCCTCCGAAAAATTAAAGCGAAAACCGCCCTCACTTTTCGGGTGCGTGGCCTTTTAAAGAATTTAAAAAAAGAACGCAATATATAAGATGTAACGATTTCCCTGTAGGATAGGAACCCCTCTTGTAAATTAAAGGTCTACCATCTCAGGTAAGCATGTGTGACGTAAGACCGAGAAATGCCGTTTTCTTTGCAATATTTTCGTTCTTGGCGAGGGTTTTAAAATGCAGCAATTCTTCCTTTAGTGATTGTGGAACCTAATTAATATCTACACTTTTGGAAGCAAACGTTTCATTTTCAAGTACTAGACCAGAACCTCACTGTAACCCACGCTGAGCACTATAAAAGAAACAATAACAAACGGAATTTGTCGTTGCTAGGTCACAACAGGGTACCAGGAATATTTACTACAATGATTCAATTTTCAAATTTTGTGACACATTTCCTGAAAGTAGGAACGGTATATTTCATGGAGAAATGTTTGTAAATTTTTAAAAGGCGTGAAAATTGCGCTGATAGGAATTTTTTTTTAGCTTACTCACTCATTCTGAAAGGCCGCCCTCTCAATTGGGAGACGCTTAGCCCAAGACTGGATTTTTAAGAAATGGTGGGCGTGGTTGTTTCATTTTAGGTTTAGAGTATGACATTTGGAGTTGACGTATTAAGGTGATACACTGGTGATAGAGAGTTGGTGGTATCTTTATGGTGTAAATTTGCTTTTGTAGTTTACCTAATAAATATTTGATGCAAATGAAGAAAAAAAAGCAAGTTTGTATCATCACACATTTCGTTTAAAAGGCTTTATTTTGTTAATCATTCGTCTGAATGTCTTTTAATATATAAGTTCAATTTGTTCGAGAAAATATAATCAATGTAATAAATATCTTCTCTCAAATTCTTATATATCTAATATTTGTCATTGCCACAAAATGGAGAGCAAAGGCTCGTGAGGGCCATTTACCGCCAGTCAAGAAACGTTGTGTTACTATAGAGGGACTTCAAGTGACGTCACGCTAGTGAATGATAGGCGTTGACTGGCAAGACACACAGGCATTAGGCTTAAGCCAGTAGGAGATCTGACCTAGTGACCTCTCACATTATTGCCCTTCGTGCATGTTGTTAACGTTAATTGAATTTAAGTTTCTTACGACAGCGAACCATGCAAATATAGGTTAAAATTTCTTACCGTGAATAGCGAATATACCAACTGAGGAGAATGTGCTCATAGATAACACTTTGCTTGCACGACATGGATAGAGATATTTTTTATACTTTTTTGGGTGTTATAACCTTGAGAAATATCTGACAGTAGTTCCACGAATTTGAACTTAAAATAATGAAACCCATCCCCAAAACCCACCGAAGGCAAACAACTACTTCAAAGTCACCTGCAAATGTTCTAAGATGAAAAACCTTTCGGAATTCGTTGACATTTGTTAATATCAGTTCTTAGGACATGCAGTCACAGATCAAATAGGTTCTCGATGCAACGTTACCAGGTGAACTTCGGGGTCATCTTGAACTTAGTGTTGAAGTTAGATTACGTCTAAAATTATACATTCGTCTTAGTGGATACTGCGCAATATACATTGCATAAGCCTGCCCAGTGCACATACATGTTAAGAACACTAAAGTTCGATGGCGAAAATAAACTTTCTTGATGGAAATATGACATAAGGATAATGTCAGATGTGGAAAAATACGTTCTCCTCTTAAAAACAACCTCATTAATTTGATCGAATTTTTTAGCCGACAACGTTACAGATAAAATCCAGAGCGTTTTTCACTGTAACCTTACGACTCCTTCAATGATTTGCTTGTGGCATTCTGTCGACTGTTCGAAAGACAAACTACAATGTAAGTAAATTTCCGTGTGAAGTCTGACGTATTTGCACGACGAAATATTTTAAGTCATAATTGAATAGTTTTCAAAACTTTGAAAATATGGTGAATATGTAGAAAACCATAAATTTAATTTATTGGACAGAACGCTGTTCGTGAAGTCTGCAAACCGGAAGTTCACGCTCGACGAACTTCCGACTCAAATTTGCTTAAAAAAATTTAATTTATGCCTGATTATACAAGGTCAGATATCCTACTGAAACATAGCACTGTTTGCAATAGAATCCAGCACTATACAAATATGACAAAGTATACGCTCGCCCTTTAAAAGCAGAAGACACGTGACAATTGCCCTTCTGAGAGACAAGTTAACGTGTTTTAACCATCAGTGTTACTGAAAGAGTATGACCTGGTACCAGTTACACAAAAAACTGATTCCAATAAGTGTGGCAGCGTAACAACAGATGCTAATTATGACGTCACATGCAAAACCTCTCATAGAAATCGGAATCTTAACAGCTGGAAGTAGGCCGTCAATGGACAAAATGTCATCAAACTGTCCCCTGCATGGAGGGTCACGTGACGGATGATTTGGTATGGTAGGTGAAATAGTTTCATACGTTCACCCTTAATAATAGCACCAGCAATAGGTGGACGAGGAAGAAAAGACGCGCACATGGCGCAGCGTACACTGTGAAGTACGGTGCTACTAACTGAGACATTTCATCAGTTGTAGTAAACTGTCCAGTGATTTGGGCCATAAGTGCAGACAATTTGTGCTGTCTCGTAATTACAATCATTTACTCCAAATTACTCTGGCTGAAGTAAAATTATCATCTTTTGGTACATCTCGTTAGGCAGTCAAAAATTTGGGTACACGAAACTTGTTATACTCACCGCATATCGAAAAGTTCTGTGCAAAGAGCGATCATTAGCTCATTTTATACCCAAATTTACATAGTTTCCATTAATGCAAGCTCAATAAGTTTTGCTTCGAAATGATACGTCTTGGTATAAACAACCCTTGAATCGCCGATATTTATTCAAAATACATGACTTTTGATCTTTTCAAAATTTTGTGAGGTCATAATTTGCGAAATTTCCCCCAAAATAATGGGCCACGGGCCAAATCACACGGTTTTACGACAAAATTATGGATCCTTATAAAACCAGTTCTTCTCCACCTGCTACCTATCACACGCAGTTCCAAGAAACGCGTTTAGCAGGAAATATATATATGTGACTTCAAGTATTAATCCAGTAATTTAGGTAAATTTGTGAAGAAAACGTTTTCTTTTTGCCCATAGAATCACTTTCATAAGTTGATAATTTAAGACGAAAGTAAGGGTTGTATCCTATCAAACAAGTATCTAATGGGTGAGTAATAGTATGAACATGCACAAATCCAGTTTAGCCAGATTTTAAAACACAGCCACTCAATTGAACGATAAACCCTTAAGATATATCATGTGCCCACAAACTGAACGGCATTTGCGAGGTTTATGTTCGCACCTTTTATGTTAGATTGTTATGTAAGATTGATATGTAAGATTACGTTGCCGCAGCATGTGACCCTCACGTGTTTTTCCTTGGAATCATTCTTCCATGAAGTATAGAATTTTATTGGGAGATCCCTCATCGACTTCTCAAGCTGCTCTGTGCGTCTCTCTGTTTTGACGGCTTGGCGTCCATTGTGCAACAGAACCAACTATAGGTCGGTTCACACCTAGCACAATTCAACACACGATTCAACTTTAACTGAAATAGAGCAATTATACAGTTGATCATGGAAGCTGTTTAGGAATAGAATGGCCGCATGCACGTTTTCTTTCAGTACCGTAGTGTTTGTCCCGAATAGGTGAATCGAATTCCAAATTGATACTTTGCATTCATTAATGTAAAACAGCAGTTTAGAAGGAAATAGCTAACCTGCTCTAAACATGCTATTGTGGACGTTATTAATCCAAAAGAAAATTCTATCGCAGTATGTATAATACTTAGGCCTACAGGCATACCTACAGCTCTTCACGATACGAACGTGACTAACACACGGAAAAATGACAAATTCCTCGTGTTTCTCTGAATTGTTTACCGTTTTGGTCCTTTATTCGTTTTTCCGGCAGTCTCCAACACTGAAACCCTTTCTCAACAGCGACACTATTGAAGCATCACAGGAATATTATAGATAACACAACAGTATAAAGTAGCCTGCCAACCGGCTTCTGTCTCATTTATGGCCATCGAAAATGACGTCAAGATGAAAAAAAATCGAACTATGTGAATATTCATCAGACGTCACCAAGAGGTAGAGTTACGTGTCAACAATTTGTCAGCAGTTGCACAACTAATAGGAAATTGGCGATGCATATAAGTACAGTATAGCAAGCATTCACTAGTACAATGAAGACATAGAGAATATATGGATGTTTGGGTCTAACCGTCTGGCCCTAGCTAGGACCAAGGTCACAAGTCCCATGACATGTTAATGTCCCTCACATGATATTCACTGACGGGCAAGTGCTCCCCCTTCCCCCTCATAGATTTGAATGAAATGGTGATCAGCACTCATTTCCCGATCGTGCATAATCCTGTACTTTATGTGCTGGTTCATTAACCTTGAATTAACCTTGTTCATGATTCATACACAGGGAGAGTTTAGTGAACAGACAAAATCGAAAGAAAATTTGAGTTCGTAAAGAACCTCTTTTTTTACAGCAAACGAATCTAGAGAAAAGTTAAACAAGATGAAACAACATGCCAACAATGTCTTGAACGATTGACAAAGTATACCGATTTTGTGAATGCATAACGTGAGATAGCAGACGACGAAACGCGTTTGGTCTATTCTACAGTTTTATTGTATTCATCATTTTATTGTATTCATCTGAGGAAAAAAACAGGGCTACTGTAGCTGTAATGGATTAATAGGAGTCGAGTATTCAAGATTGAACATGAACCATTCTTTGGTCAAAGGTCACCAATGCTTATCTTTTCTTTTAGTCCAAGTAAGTGGTGAAATTTCTTCATAGGCTATAAAGTGTACCCTTTTAAGAGAAAAAATTCCATATAATGGCTTGACGAATGGTTGATACATTTTTGTTCTTCACCTTCTATTTTGCTTCATGTGCAACAAAAGAATAGTCAAGACAAAAAGGGAACTTCAAATAAAGAAGATATTCCCCAAAATACAATATCAATTTTCTGACACATATATGAAACACGACATGTGACTATCACCCATATTAGTGAGGCAGTCTTGCATGTGCATAGCTTATAGAAATCGTAAATTGGGATTCAGTGCGATCCTGGAAAATTGTGAGCCATTTCAGGTGACTTTGTCTTATCATGTATGACCGGAAAATGCTGTTTTCCTCTATTTGTAATTTTTGTGTTCCCATCAAGGCTTTTTCGGTGCAAAATCTTTTGCTTTCCAGCGATTGTTCGGAAAACGAATATCTATATTCAGTAAAATAATTTTACTAATGGGAAACTAAGGTTTCATTACTTCATATACTGGATCAGAAGCGTGCTTTATCCTATACTGTCGGTTTTATTAATAACAATGAACAAACTAGATTTGTCGGTACTACGTCATAACCGATATATTTATACCACCATGCTCGCGCTTTCTGTAGTTACGAATATTTACTAAAATACTTAATATTCAAATTAAGGGAAACTTTTCCTGAAAGTGAGAAAGGTAAACTGCAGCAGAAGAAAGAAAAAAAAAAACGTTTACTTAGATTTAAAAGACGTACGAAGGTGGAGAATTCCCATGGTCTTTTTCTGTTTATACTTTAATTTTAGTGGATGACATAAAAAAACTTGAACTATGTACAACAAGCACAAATAACATTGGTGAATGGTCATTTATGTGATCGGTATACTGATAATTTTCTTTTCTATTTTGTCAGCTATATTTAAATGACAAGTCGAGTCCACGGATGGAAGGGGGACTGTATCGCTTTGGCTTGTTCACATTCATTGTGTGATATATATTCGTTATTGTACCAGGATTGGCATCTACGTTTATTGCGCTTCACTACAGCAGGTGCGTCCTGTCCTTAAATTTGTTCAATTGTATCTATCAGAATTTTGTTTGAAAACAATTTGAACGTGCCATGCACTTGGCAGCACTTCAACAGGTTTAACAAACAACGTCACGATAACACGAACATATGTATGGTAAAATAGGTTTCAGTCGAAAAAAAATAAAATAAATAAAAGCAGATTCACACAAAGCAGTTGTATAGTGGTTTTGTGATGCAATCATTACCAACAAGAAAGGACATATTTCAAATAGCTCACTGAGTTCAAGCCAAGTACAAGATTTGCCATTTTGGGAAACTTTAGAACTTTTCTTTTCTTTTTGAGCCATTGGCGAAATACAGTTGTTATAGATATGTCGTTGCGAACCGGCATAGTAGACACAAACAAGCTGACTGGTTTAACCACACCTTTAACCTTCTTCTCTAAAGGTCATTGTGAGGGAATTTTATCAGCAAAATGCTTCACAAAAGTATAAACCACTCTGGAAGAAAACGCTGAGTATTAATGTCCTTTTCATCGTTATTGCATTCTTTCTTTTTCGTGAGGATTAATTAAACGCATTGTCGCGTGAAAGGGACCATCGTTTTACGTCTGCATTCTTAGGACTGGTCTCTGGAAATAAAGAGGGAGCTTTCTATTGATACGTCCACTAGTCGACTGCTACGATTGTTAGGTCATTTTGAGCCTATGCGCATGCGTCACGTCGTCTCCCACGTCCGCTGTCCACTACACAAATCAAGAGCGCGTAAACCGAGGTCAGTTTTGCCGTCCTCGATTTGGAGATCGAGAGTGGACGAGGGCCGGAGACGACGTGACGAATGCGCATAGGCTCAAAAATGACGTAACAATCGTAGCAGTCGACTACTAGACGTATCAATCGAAAGCTCCCGAATTGTATATTCAGTGGGAACGAAAGAATATTTACGAGTAATCTGTGGCCTTTGGGTTTCAGTCATGTAAGCAGGGGATATTGAAAACACGGCCCTGGTGCAACACTGAATGGAAGGCAGGAAGGGGGAGGGCGGGGGGGGGGGGAACTTCTGCATTGCATTTACTGCCAGTTTCGGCTCTAACGAAAATAACTGACATTGAATCTTACTATAGAAAATAAAATAATACCCTTTAACCTGCTCACATCGGTTAACGATAAGAAGGTGAGAGAGGGTATTAAAATTTAACTGTGCATCTGCAAATCATACTATATCTAGCTCATGATCTACGCAGTTTTAAAGTACATACGTCTTTTCAGAGGTACAAACGCGTATGCCCAGAAGGAAAACGTGTGGAATACAAACTTATGAGACAGTTGGTCATAGCATCGTAGTTGCAAGTTACACTCAACCGTCAGAACTCATTGACAAGTGAACCCTTGTAGCTTCATTGACGAATTAACAGATTTCTGTTTTATGTATAGTGGTTACCGGCGTGTTTATCAGTGTGGAGTTTGTCAAATTTCTCGGAGTGAGCTTCCGGAACAATTCGTATACACTGTTGCCTTGTCGCGCATATCAGTGTTCCATACCCCTTAGGTGATCTTTGACATCGTAATAGGCCTATCGTTAACTGTAACTCTGAACAAGTCTCCTATTCTCCGTGGCGGCACCAGAATGTCAGACTTTGGGGTGAAACTGAGGGCAGAGGAAAATGCTGGGGGGGGGGGGCAAAGATTTTCCGAGAAGAAATTCTCGGAAAGAGACAGAGCGCAAAGCGGGTGGGGTCTAGGGGCCCGCCTTAGGGCCCCTGGTGGAGTACAGGGGCAAAGCCCCTGCGGGGGTCCAGGGGGCGAAGCACCCCGAAGCTCTGAGGTTTTAGCATATCTCTGGTTGGAAAATTAAGTCCCAAGAGAGATATTATTTATTTTTATATTATCCAATGCCAATACATAGTTTTGTGATTAAATTAATTTTGGATGAGTACAAGATCTGATTGGGAAGGGTGAGAGCAACTGGGGGGGGGGGGGAAGTGGGGAAAGGAAACAATCTGGAGGGGCAAATGCCCTCTCAGCCCCCTCCCCCCGCCGTAGCGCCGCCACTGCCTATTCTGTTGAGAACTTAGAGTCTAGCAGCATTTTAGAAGATGACTCACAAGGTGATCTCAAATGACCTCTTACGTAAGTCTATGGGTAGTGCCGTGACACTTTTCAGTATGAGTCCTAACCTTCCAAACAGGCGTTGGTATTACTCTGGTCTTATCTTAAGTTTAATTCATGTAGCGATAATCCCTACAGCAAGATCTGTGATGACATATATGGATAACAAAAAGAGAAAAGAAAAAAGGGAGGAAAAAGAAAAAAAAAAATCAAAAGAACTGAACCGAATCAGAAAGATCAAATTGAGGAAGATTCTTATGTTGCATGAAACAAGTTCTCCGAATCACGACTGCCACCAAAAAAGAAAAAAAATGATCCCGAAACTCAAAACTTTTTATGCTTGTCACAGGATGTTGAGATGACTGTGCATTAAACGAACAATAAACGAATCGGTTTTTTTGGTTTCAGCTAGCTTTCGACTGCTAAATATTACCAATGACATCAAGTTTTCTCACTCATACAATCGCACTGTAGATGAGGAACCTTGTACCAATACCCGGATTGGAACCGTGTGGCAAACACAATTGTCATTTAAATTTTAGTTATTGGTATTTAAATGAGCGACGCAACAGACCAATGGCTTATCGAGAACAGCTCTGTTACGTTTCAACACCAACAAAAGACACTCCTATACAATCAAGGGTGGGTACACAGTAAAGGCCACTAACTCCACTGCAACAAGCTAGCTGCGCGTTGTGGATGATCATTTGCACACTGAACGTATCACAGTGTAATCTATCATAACTGCGAATTGTGTGCTTTAGAACTTTGCCCGTAAGGAACAGTTGCAAAAAAAAAGTTTCAACAATGAGGGTCGTGCGCAATGTTTTGATATTTTTACTTTCCATAATTCTGATTCCTCGAGATGGTTTGCTGGAAGGTGCTCATGATGAGGATCACGAAGATGGAGATCACGGGATATCACACGACGATCCCTTCTCCTCAGTTTCAAGACTTTTGATCGAAGCTGAACTGAGAGAGTTGGAACATGGGGAAGAGGAAGCTCATCACATCACGTACACGAGGACGACAGAAATTGCGCGGATATTACTCCAACGTTTTGACTGTCCTGAACGAAAAGAAATGCAGGGATATTGTGACCAGGTAGGGGGTCGTTATTACACGTTTTAAGTAATCAAAAGGTTTTAAATAAAAAACAGCTTATTCGGTTTGCGACAAACTGAGGTAGCCCCCCCCCAAAAAAAAGATTAAAGACAAAAACTCATCACCCCAGACAGTTTCCATTCTCCCAATCACCTACCTCTAGTCCCACCCTCAGCCTGTCTAAAATTCCTCCACATGTGTAACCAAAACAATGGATCCCTGTGTACTCTGTGTAATACGAGCTGCTCTGCATCTTTCGAATTTGCTGTCAATCTAAGAGTACTGTAACTTAGAACCAGTTGAGAATTTTGCTTTCCGGAGGTAAAAATGTAGCTTAGGGTGATGCAATACAGCCTTTAAGGTCGAGACTAGCAGGCAAAGATTCCAATGTGCGCGAGGGGGGGGGGGGGGGGGAGGGTATATTCTGACTAAGGAGATGGTCCGTGTTAACTGTAATCATTTTGCACACGAGTCATGCTCAAAGGAGGGGGGGGGGGTGTATTGTTACTGTATCCCCTGAATCACAGTTTCACTTCTTGCTCCTCCCTTGCACTGATTCATTACGTTTAATCGTACCAATCGGTATGATCAACTGATGTTTCTTGAAACGAAAAAGAAGGGAAAAGCTAACCTTTTTCAGACTGACCCCAAGTACAGCTGCAGACTGCATATAAGGCCAATAAACTGTAGGGGCATTTTTGCATGGCGAGGTTTGCTATACTTACAGTACTCCATCGCATTCACCATCAACTAGTTTCAGATCACTGTAGCTGTATCATAAGTCTCTCACTTACCGAACATGGTGAACATAAAAATGTTACAAAATGATATACTAAAATCAATAATTGCAGTACAGTATTTTATTTCTCAACCGTCAGTTGTGCACTGCTACAGTATATTTTGGCCTGGTGTTGGTAATCAATAGACGGTTAGTTCACGGAATGCATATGGGAATTTTCAGTCAAACACTACCAAAGAGAAATGAATTGTGATATTTAGGAATAGTAATGTTTATTAACAAATAGAATGTTACAGATAAGTGGTTCATTAGGTATAAACTGAACCACTTGTATAATTAAGCCTATCCCTCATCTACAGTCTGACGACTTATCTGTATCAAATAGAATGTTGTGTTTTCTTTCCAAAGATTTACTTGAAAACTCATCTGGCAGACGCACTATGGCCACCAATTTTGGTACTTTCGCAACATTCTAGTTGAATAATCCGAAACTTGATAAATCCGAAACTTGGCTGTGAGTGACATATTGGCCTTTTAGTTTTTTGGTGTTGTTTGAAGGATACGTACAGTGTGTACATTGCATGTCACATGTACAGTGCATGTAACGCCTACATTGAAATGACTTCACTGCTAGAAGCTGTACTGGGGTTTAAAACTCAGCAGTAATCGACTCGCGATCACTTACTATACGATGACCATCCGTGTGACTTTATGGAAGTATTTAATCAGTTTCGATCTTATTTGGGAGTTTAAAATCGAGTCCCTCTTCTATTTAGGTTCTGGTCATACACCATATTTCGATACAGGTGTATATTTTGTGCGGTTTTAGACCACAGTATCACATATTCCTTGGTAATAAAATTCCACTGCATCAAAACTTGCAAACGTTTTGCAGGTACATATTTTTTCCAAGGAATGTTTAGAATTTGGCAACTATTTAAATTTTTTTTTTTTTTGGGGGGGGGGGGGCCACGTACGAGATTTAGTTTTACCATGCATTCATAGCGTAAAACTTTCGCATTATAATCAAAACACGTACTTGTTGGTAAATAGTCTGGCAATCTTCAGCCAACTTAATCACAGGTCTTGTAATCAGGTACTGGTCTATGAATTAAAATTGTAGCTTGTATGAAAAGAGTGTACTGTAATTTAATCTCTGCCTTTTTTAACCTGTGAACTGCACATTACAGCCCTTGTACAATTTCAGTCTAGTTCTCCCAAGGAGAATTTTACTGATAAAATGCAGGATAGATATCGATTTTGAGTTTATACTTAATAACAACAATTAAATATTTTTGGTAAAAACGGTTATTGACATCCTTGCTTCATTTAGTGTAAAGATTACAATACTATTTTAGAGAATGACTTGTCATTCAAATAAAGAAAAAAAAAACAAGCAAGAGGAAGAAGGTACCAGTTCAATAATCTTTACAAGATTACAGAAGGCGAGCTTTCCATTAAGGAGCCACTACTAAAATGTTATAGCTTATTACCCGTGACACAGTTTTATCTCAGATTCTGTGTCTTTGTGAACGAGTTTTTATTTAAATATTGTACTGTATGTAATATCGGGATAATCTGGATGGGGGGGGGGGGGGGGAGGCAGTTCACAGTTTCCTCAAAGAAATATTCCATTGACAGGTGAAGCGGGTGTTTGTAGACTTTGAAATTTTTCCCTGCATTCATTTCAAACTCCATGCTAACATTGTTCCTAACTCAAGATTCTGGTTTGAAGAAAGACTTTTCTGGTCAAGAATGATTTCGTTAACTAAAGGTTCCCAAAATGTCAAATCATAAACTGCCAGAAATCTTCGTTGTTCTTTGAAATCAAAGCTCTTGTTTAACATTGAAATTTTCCACCAGTAAACCTTTAGGCTTAGACGTATAGCAGTAATGTCTCAGACAGTTGAGATCATTAACACTTACAAAAGGATATGCATACTGTACTACAGTTGTGCTTGTATGACGTCATATCTTCCCATCATGCAATACACCATTTGAAGTAGATATTTCTTTAAAATGTAAGAGAAAAAATGATTGAGATCGGTTTTCACAGATAAAGATCTCCCCGAATGCCTCCAGTTCTGATCATCACTTCCTTTCAGTCCCTGCCCACACTGAGCATGTCTACTGCAAAACATAATATTCTACACATGCAGGTCTATCCTGGTGAGGATGTTCTGTAATAAAAACATTCCTCAACCGTATATATAACGTGTATCATGAGCTTATCTGTATCTTATAAATTTGCTCTCAATTAAAGAGCAGACCAAATTGAAAATTTCGCTCTCTCACGATAGCCAAAAAAGTAGGTTGAAGATCATATTCCCGAATGTATGAAGCAACTCTCTTCGCTCTTTGAGGAGGTATAGACGAGGAATATTTAATCAGTAACATATTAGTTTGAGAGTATGAATATGCAGAAGTGTTTCCATCGAGTAGTCTGTCCTGAGCCCCCTTCTCAGCCTCCTCATGAGGAAACGTTAAAGGCTGATATTGATCACGGTCATACAATGTGATTTTTACTAGGGGCAACCCAGTATTCTCAATTGGTGATTTGCAGGTTAGCTCATACCTGTGTTACATATCGTGCACAGAAACCAGGATACTGTAGTAACAATCTACGTTTGGATAATCCGCTGCACAAGAAGCTAAAGACAGTTGACGGTGGGACTTGAAGTAGCCCACTTAGGAGAATTTGTTTAACTGAGTAGCTGTGCATTTGCCTTTAATTTTATATAAAACTTTCACATATATCATTCATACATACGCCCTTATGAGAGTTCTTTTACTTGTACTGATTTGAACAGTTCACCCACATTTTAGGGTCTTGTTTCCGTTTTATTAATTCGCCTTTTTCTTCTATCATTATTTCCTTTCTTCTCTTGTTAATATGCAAAAGAATGTTGCATACTTATCATTGGGAAGTGACCGGAAATGCAGTGGTGACCTCATTCGGTATATATTTTTTGAATGCCAGTTTATTGTTTCCTGATTTAAAATACAGATACAGAGCTAAACATGTCAACTTCCATTTACCAGGCACTATATCAGTTTTATGCAAACAACTTTGGTATTCACTTGGCCTTTAACTTCGACAAAACCTTTAACTTTGAGTGGCTAACGGGATTGGGCAACTCATTTTAAATAATTCAACAGTCACTCCTTTTTTACCTTAAGCTTAGACAAAAAAAGGTTAACTTTTATGATGATTAAAATCTGAATAAGCACGAAATAAGCACGAAAAAGTCAAAATGCAAAGACTTAGCCCACTCTTTTTGCAATGAATTAAAGTGATTGCGTGTGCACTGAAAAACCAGAAGGATAAGATTATGCACGATCTTAACTTTTTCTTATTTTTAAATGTACACGCGAGGTTGCACATGGATGGACTACTTTCAATGAAGGAAAATGACAGAAACTACATTGAAAAGCAACGGGATTGGCAAAAAAAAAAAACAGTAAAAAACAGAAATCATTAAAAAATTAACGGTTCTTACTGTAAGCTCCTACATAATGAATATGCAATATTCAATAGTAGTATACTTCTCATTGACTTGTTCAGAGAAGTTGATTTGAATGAAAACTATCAACCACCTATATTATCGTATGCTACACATTTTGTCGTTTTGTTAGAAGGCTTTGAAATCATATGGCAGAATTAATCTAACTGAAACCGATTTATTTTCCAAGATTGTCTGAATGGTGCAAGAAAAACATTTTACCAAACCTTTGGAGATGAAATTTCATTGTTTTCACTTTTGACTAGGCACGCAATTAGTTTTAATAAGTCTGAAAGTGCGTTATCACTGCTATTGTATGCCTTTGATAGTTGACCTTGTGGATAGCAGGCAGTCATCGAATTGATCAATATTTTCTGGGCGTGTCAGGGACTTTATACTGTAAGTTAGTCGCTGGTCGTACCTGCAATATAAGTGAACAGAGATAATCGCAAATCTAATTTTACATAGATGTAGTTGCATGTTTATAACATTCCATGGATTAGTGTGTATACAACTGATTAAATACTATATTATGTAAGACTCAACACGGAGTATTATGTATTGTTTAACATATTCTTCAACCCTTGCAAATGCAAAAGGAATCTTTAAAGCTTGTTAAAGCTATATTTATTGCATCATCAATAAAGTCTAAAGTATCCCGAATGTGGAATTAAATAACGTATACCCTAGGATAATTTATGTCAATAATATATACCCTAGGATGATTTGTGTCACTCACATACGACAGGATAATTTAGTCGTTTGTGGTATCTGCAATATAAGAGATAATCGCAATCTAATTTTGTAGAGATGTAGTTGTTTATTACATTCCATGGATTGGTGTGTATATTACTGGTTAAATAATGCATTATGTAAAACTCAACACGCAGTATTACTGTATTTATTGTCTAACATATTCTTCAACCCTTGCAAATGCAAAAGAAATCTTTAAAGCTTGTAAAAGCTACATTTATTGCATCATCAATAAAGTCTAACGTATCTCGAGTGTGGAATTAAATAACGTATACCCTAGGATAATTTATGTCAATAATATGTACTGCTACCCTAGGATAATTTATCTTAGTCACATGTACGGAAGGATAATTTGTTTGTAACGTAATGCCTATACCTCCTTATGATTTATGTTTGATAACATATACCCCAGGATGATTTATTCTCATAACATGTACCTCTGGATAATTTATGATAATAGCATATATGCTCTATGGTGATTTATGTTAATATCATAAATCTCATGATGACTTATGCTAATAACGTATACTGTACCTTGGGATCATTTATTGTATGTTAGCATTTACATCGGGATGATTTATGGCAATAGCACATACCCCAGGAATGATTTATAGGTGAGACGACATTCTTTATTGTTTTACTGTAATCTCAGTCAATTGATAAGGAAACACTAAAACAGGTCTTACTTCTCCCTCCTATTCTAGATTGAAAAAAAAAATAGTTTAAGGTGAATGGTCATCTTAGTAATATCCCATTGTGACGTCAGTCACTTCTTGATAACTCTCTGCCAACGTTACCATAGTGCTCGACTGACTGACTTTTGAAATTCAATAAGGAGTCATGTTGGCCAAGTGTTAGTTCTAATGAGATCATGACGACTTGAAAAGGGATCTTATTTTCAATTAAGTGGACTCCGTTGGACTCGTCAGAGTTGAGACCGAGTTCATCTGCGGCCCATTCCAGGCCAACTTCTATTCCAAGACCTCCCATTATGGACCGTTTCCTCGCCAAGGATAAACCGAACTCGAGTCCGAAGTCGAGTTCCGAGATTCGAGCGTTACACTGTTGCAAGTATAGGCTATAGCTAGGCTGTTTTAGGGGGTATAGGCTAAACCCTAAGGTTAACACTGAAGCTGTAGCCTGCCACGGTAGGCTATCTTTTCTAAGTACACCTATAACCAAAATCAGCGCGTGCTCATCGTAGTTGTTCCAATAACAACGCAAAGAAATTTGTGGTTTGTTTTCTTAAAAAAAAATTCGCTCAATTTACTGTAATTTGATCTTCATTTGCCTCTGTTGAAGGGTGGCAACTACTGCAGTTTTGAGTTCCGGGTTCGAAACTCGGCCAACGATATAAATTGCTAGCTTTGGCATCCAAGGACAAACCAAAGAGAGATAGGCGTGAAAAATGGTCCGCTGTAAGATTGTGGTTTTCTAGCCATTCACCATACGATGTCGTGCGTGTA
This sequence comes from Stichopus chloronotus, assembly GCA_021234535.1. NCBI lineage: Eukaryota > Metazoa > Echinodermata > Holothuroidea > Aspidochirotida > Stichopodidae > Stichopus > Stichopus chloronotus. The sequence continues at coordinate 13,616,772 of CM037833.1, forward strand.
GCAAAGACCTTTCTTGTTGACATTGCCAGTCATATACTCTGTGGTTGTTTGCATACGGTGGGCATGTGATTGTAATGTAAATATTCAGATAGTACACGAAACTACATGCCAACATATAATTTGAAATACCAAACAACCAAAGGTACGCCACAAAGTCAGTTTCCAAGTTTTTACCCTTACGAAGATTTTTTGTTGTTGTTGTGAACTTTCTCTTTGCCACAAGGTACTTAGTTAGACCAGGGAGGTGTCTAATAACACCTCCCTGGTTAGACTTGGTTCTTTGTAATTGTGTGGGAGGTTCTGGTTTTGCTACATACAGCAGTTTTCCAATCGATGATCACTTTGTTGAATATGCTCATCATTCAATATTTCACCATTCCACGCAACGATTCAAGATCTCTATTGTGACCTTTAAAGGGAAATAGGGCGTTTGCTTTACAGGAAGCATCCATACTTTCAAAACCAATGTTTGTGGATGCAGAATGATAGATTATTCAAAATAAGGAAGGACAGTGGCCTTCTTTTCAAGAAATAAGTTTCTCACCCATAGAGACTCAGTTATTTGTTGCTTAACACTAATTTGTTCACCCAAACTTTTCAAAATTCAAATGATGCATCTTCCGTTACTCATCACATGCATAATGTTTTGAGGAGATGAAGCTTTGGCAGATGTTTATTGATGAGACTGAATGGTTTAACAATGACTAACACTATTTCTTTTGTACGTCATGTTGGTGTATTCTAAACGCCCTATTTCCCTTTAACTTATCTTTTGTATCCTCAAAATCGTGACTGCCTTAAAAAGATACAATATTATACTATAGGTTAAGTTAAACCTTTTCTTTTCTCATGTACTTTACTTTTTTGTATCTTTTGACATTGCGACCTTTCACCCCCCCCCCCCCCTTCAACATTGTCGACTCAAACTAAAATGAACTAATTTTACACACGGTGTCAAATTTAAGGGTTAAGTAGGCACGCAGTTCAATTTCATACAACAACAATACCTTGTGCAGTAATTGTGGATGTCACGTGACACCCATTTTGAATAGGCCTATCAGGAATCATATTCAAGGATAACTATATAAATTATGAGCCAATATTGAAGCACTATGACAACTGTGTAATGTGATGTGAGTAGCAAAGTCTCTCTCACTCTCTCTTTTTTTTTGGGGGGGGGGGCGAGGGGGAGGGTTTTTATAGGCTACTTCCATCTTGATTTAACTCCATCTATAATAACATATGCTCATATGTACTTTGGAAGAATCCTCAAATTCTATTGCCCCATTTCAGTCTAATTGATCTTACATTATCCTACTGATAAAGTACTGTTTTAAAAACAAACTTGAACCAAAACGCGGTCTGCTTCATTGCACAAAACAATGCATGGTACTTAGTCTATCGCGTACATTGTTCACATGTTGTGCATTTTATTTACCTTTTCTCAGTGTTTGTTTTCAATGAAAATAATGCCGTATTTACAAGACCCATTTTGTTTCCTTTATCAAAATCTCATTTTGTATGTATGAGCAAGGCTAATCAACTTTGAACCTGAGTATTAACGGTAGTATAATACACTCGTGGGGGGTTAATGCTATCTCTGGATGCACTCGGGTTGCCACCATGGCTTGCTTTAACCTCGATCGTGCATTATCCAATCATTAATGCACGGACTAGCGTTAATTTATGAACCTTTCCTTCTATAACGTCTTTATTTGTTGCTTTCTCTAGAAGGAGTTTACTCCCCTCATTTATCAGTGACCCACCCCTACGGTGAGGAGGATGGATAGCAGAATGAGTGCTGATGTGTATTCTAGATTGTACATAAACCAGGGGGATCCCTGCATAAACTAGGCTGGGATGAAGAAAGGAAATTGATTCGCCGAGAAAGATTGCATAGTTTATCTCCACCTATAATTTTCGACCAAAATACATCGGACCCCACGCTATATATTAATGCTGAAATCGTTTGCTTTGGACAACGTTGATCGGGAGGGGGAGGGGGGTCGGTAAATGGAAGAATGTAATTCAATATTGCTACATTTGTGCACAAATGTCCCATCGCTTTTGTCGAGGATTTTAATCAGCGAACGACAGTACCGAAAATCTAAAGTAAAAAAAAAAAAACTCCAAATGAAGTAAAATCATAATGTTCTGTGGCAACGTACACAGTAGGTCAAAAACAGCAAAATACATTATTTTTACACAAATTATTTACCATATAGGGATAATTCTCGTTTGGAACGATGGAATTTTTTGCCATTGTCGTTTCAACTGTAAGGTCGAAGAATTCTTTGAAAAGATGGGGTCACCAACAATGACTCCATGCAAAACAAAAACATGTCGAGTTTGCCAAGTCTATGGGTGAGGGAGTGATTTACAAACCTTGTCAGTGCTGAAGCGTTCCAAACACACCCGTTTAATTTATTGTAACTCTTTTAGTTCATTTTATAAACTAGATTTTCACTCCATGAACAGAAGAAGAAAAAGGGATTAGGGGAAAAAACCCACGAAATTGAAAGGAAATGAACAATTTTTGTTTGAGTTGACTTTCCTTTAGAGTTTTTCTTCCTCGGCTCGTCTATGTAAAACACAAATAAAGCATTTTTTGCTTTTTCCCGCTTTTGATTTTTTGAAGGGAGTAGGCACTTGTCTCTAGTACTTTATTTTAAAAAATCATCAAAATATTTCAATTCTGTCCTTATTTCTCATACATACGTAGTTGCATGATATCGCTGAATATCAGTACTGCATACGTATAGGTTTGATGCTGCAAAATGAAGGTGCAAAAAACAAAAACAAAAAACGTGGTATCATAATTAAAATGAGCTATTCGTGAATTAACATATATGATGAGGAACTGCACACTGATTAAGTTGGCGGTGACTGCATTTTCCCCTTGAAGGTCACGATATCTTGGTTCAATTCAATTAATGAGGCAGCATATTTTTCTTTGGACCTAAAAAGAAACGTTTGCGATAAACGACTTATACCTTATATGAAAGTGGATCCACACGCACAAGTAGTGCATCATCGCTATATGAAGTTAGAAGGACAAAAAGAGGGAAGCAGCTTAGTGATCAATTGCATTTTGCCCTCCCAGCTAGTTTAAGAGATATCTTGTGTTTAAAATGCACCGATTTGGCATAAGCGGAAAAGACCTTTTATCATTTAATTACGGACGAGGCATCATATACATTTGATTTTTTTTTAAATGATTTTTTAAAGGGTAAACAAATCGTTCTTGATCAACAAGTACCTGAATTTCTATCTATGACTAACATGTGTCTGGAAAAGAGGACTGATGTCCTACCTCTCTGTATATTGATAATCTACCATTCCTTGTGTGCATAAATGAATTTTTCTGAAACGAACACAGTATCTCCCTTTAAAGCCCGAAATAATTATGATTCATTTTTATGCAGATACATAGGCTTACCAATATTGTGCTTTGACTGTGTGTTATATCATGGAACTATACCGGGCCTTTTTAAAGATTTGACCACTTTATGGACTTTCTGTGAGGACCAGGTGAGGTGCAGTATCCACATTTACAGGAAGGCGGGTTTGCCCCCCCCCCCCCAAAGAAAAATCTAGTAGTGCTTAACTTGTGGGGATACTTTCGAACGTGCAAAAAACTTCCTGAATGACCTGCCAAAGATGTAACGTCCAAAAATCGTATGGTTGATTAACCTCGGTGAATACTGACGACGATCTTACGCGACGAAAGTTAAATATTGTTATGAAAAATACGTGACTGGCTTAACAGAGTGCGTTGTTCCTACTATAAGGGTCAAAATTTCCAGGAGGTCTTATAGCCATGGCCAATCTCATGTGTTAGTCACGTCTCATCCATGCTGCTAAGGATACGTATTTGAAAATTCATTTGGCAAAGTAGAAAACTCAGTGACCATATGCAAGTAAAGATGGACGTCTACTTGATTTTAAACGTTGGTGAAGGGGGGGGGGGGGGGGGGAGTAGGTTGTCTGATTTTGACTTCTGTCCTATTAGTGACGTAACCAAACATTTTCCTCCCGTTTTTGAGACAACAGACTCGGAAATTTTCACTTTCACTGAGAAATTTTTAGTTATTTTTTCAGATTACCACAGTTTCAGGTTACCTCATGTCTCCTCCAGTCTAAAAGTAGAGAAATCTCCGTCCCGTCCACCAAAAGGACTCCAAGGAAAATAAATAGAAACACGGAAAAAAAAAACTTTGCAAACATCATCAAAAAATGGTGATAGCTATAGAGACAATGGCAATTTATTGTCATTCATAGTCGCGCTCTATATCTGCTGAGAATAGCCACCTCTTTTGCATAACACTTACATGATCATAAAAGAAAAGGGGTTTTCCCTAGGTTACACTTTGCCCTACGTCACTAACGGCCTGGGAATAGAGCATGAAAAATGGGACGCACCCATACACGACAAACAAAGAAAATGAATAACAGTGTTTTTTCTTTTTAGTTAAGTCTGCATATGAGGTCATCAGAAGATGATTACTTTGAAATATTTACAGAGTGACGCCATTGATGACATATTCGCGTTGAATAATTTTCTGGTCTGTGGTCTAAACCAGGAAATATGTGTGTGGGGAACCAAAAATGGCAACAAACAAGGAACTTGCGGAAAAGCCAAAAAAAAAAATACAATTCACGCTGATACTGTGGTTAATTTAAACTTCTAACTACTGTACTCATAATAACTTAAACGAGCCAAGGTTAGCCATAACCAACCTACCACAGCATATGAAAATAAACCGTACATATACAGATTGTATATCATCACTGTAAATGATACCAGGAAGAAAAAAAAAACAAAACCAAAATACAAACATGCTGAATATAATTTTTCTTTCTCAAATTTGGTAATAAAATATTTTTTTTCTCAGTTGTTTTTTTTTTTTGGTCAAAAAGAGTGCAGCTAAATTACCTTCAGTTCAAGAAATGTAACATTTTGTGGGGTAAAATACCTGCAAAAGTTTTGAAAAACTTTCCATGGACATTTGTCATGCCCGCCTTCTAGAAGACACACATGCACACGCACCCACACACGCACACATGCACCTAATCAAGATATAAAAGGGGAAGATGCGCTTCCTTATATTCTTCACACAGGACTGAGTTCAGTGGGACATTACGTAAACAATTTCGCCATGTGGCACTTACTCAACTTCAATTTGTCATGTATTCGTCATGTATTCGTTTTCTACAAACAGGTTATATAGCCGAAGTTTGAGTGATGAATCTTTTAGCTACAGGAAACTACAAAAAACAATGCTCTGTCTTGCAAATATTGGATATTATTTACAAAAAGCATTGTTGAAAGATGCTGGTGTCAGTTACGGCATGGTGTTTGTGTTGGTGCTGGTACTGGTGCTACGTGGCAAAGACTGCCTGATGCTTCTTTAGTCGCTTCCAACTGATTCAAAATAATCATCGATAAAAGTAGGTCATCAGCTAAAAATTGAAGTCAGGGTTAAAAATTTTAAGTCTGGCAGGGACGGTCTGTGCTCAGAGAAGAATACCCTTATATATGTGCAGATTTTTCGTCTTTTTGGCATCCAAGTCGGTACTTTCCCTTTCTAATTTGTCTTTTATCTTGAATCTATAATTGGAAAGACATCACAAAATATTTTGTGATACTTGAACAACCTATAAAGAATGGCCGTCCAAATTTCGCTGTGAAATTGTAACAATGCACAAAAATATCCCGGGGTGGTTGGGAAATTCCGCTAATTTACATTCTATGACTAGAAAAGAATACATCAATGTTTATTTGTAAACATGAATTTATAATACTATATATATATGTATTGACTATAATCTCCCCTTACTCCTTCTATCACACTCGGTATCATTTGGTCTCGTTTTAATAACTTGCACTTGCACTGTATGCTTGAATAAACTGAAGGGAGCTTAAATCATATATGGGCCAACATGTAATACCCAAGCGGCTGCCTTCTACTTTTCCAACAGTGTGCAGTAAACATCACACAGCACATATTCACGACTCTTGATGTTAACGCCATGGGACCAGGTTTGTCGGAGAATGATTTCAGCAACGCGTCGATGATTCTATTCTACTTGTTCTCCTTGGAAAATCTCGAAGCTACATGTGGAGGTTATACAATGTCACTCGATACTTACTCAAACATGATTTTGGGTATGGATGGTTCCCTGTCGGAGGATGAACTGGAAGAGATCATCAATGAAATGAGCCATAATTATCATCCTGAATCCAAATCAAAGGTAAAACCATTTAGCAATATCCGATTTCAATCGATCATTTTGTTGTGAGTTTGCTATAGTTCTTAAGAAAAGTGTACCGTGAATGTAATTACTAATTTCACTGCCGGTTTCGTGCCGGATTTCTCAGGCATGCGTATAGGGGACTTGATTAGGCATAAATGTCCAGATCATTAATTAATATTCTAAGATTGACAAAACTTTTAATTATGAAATGATGAAGCCAATATCGATTGTTAGCCTATCCCTCGTATTAGAATTACCAATGTTGATTCATAACCTATCACTCGCGTAGGATCCAATATTGATTGATAGCCTGTAACTTGTATGGGAACCAATGTAATTTTACAGCATATCACTCGTATGGGTACCAATATAATTTGACAGCCTATCAGTCGTATGGGAACCAATATTATTTGATAGCCTATCAGTTATAGGGGAACCAATATTGATTGATAGCCTTTAACTCGTAGGCCTCTAGGATCAATGTTGATTGACAGCCTACAGTATCACTTGTATGGGAACCAATATTGATTTATAGCCTGTCACTCGTATGGGTTTCAATGTTGCTTGATATCCTATCATTAAGATGGGAACTAATATTGATTGATAGCATATTACCCTCAGGGGAACCCATATTGCATGATAACCTATAAGTTTAACTCGTTTAGGAACTTATGTTGATTGATAGCCTTTCACTGGTCTGTGAACGAATATTGGCTGATAGCTTACTACTCGCATGGGCATCAATATTGATTGATAACCTACCACTCGCATGAACACCTTTATCTCTCGTATTTGAATGAGAAAACCACTTCGAAGCCAAATTGTTTCAATTTGTTTATTGCGATGAACATGACAATACATAATGTACATTACATTCAAGGGTACCAATAATCGCATATAGAAAAACACTCCTGTTCGTTTTCCTTAGTGTTTCAATGTAGAGACCATATTTGAAGCGGAAGTAGCGGACCACGAGGCCGGGGCGACTCGCGAAGAGCTTCTCCACGTGGCTCCGCTTGTGATATCGTACCTGCTTCAGGGATATTGTGTGGGTGAACCGACGCAGACGGACCCACAGGAATTCCTTGAAAACATCTTTCACAAGTACAGTACAGATGGGAAAATACCAGAAGATGGTAAATTTGTGAACCTTTTATTAAGTGGTTTATGACTTAACGACAGAGATTCTTTGCCCAAGACAGTTTCAATTTTCCCAACCACTTACTAGTACTAGTCCCTCCCTCAGCCTGTCTAAAGCTCCACATGTGTAATAAAAACAATACCCCCAGTGTGTAAGTAGTACAATACTGTTGCAGTGCAAACTTGTTGTCAATCCGAAAGTCGCAACAATTGAGAATTTTGCCTTACAATAGCCAAAAATGTTGCCTGGGAGACGAATAGGACTGCCCTTAAACTAAAAAATATGCCTTTTTTAAGGTTTTAAGAGGGATGACAGTTGTTTCTATTAAGAAATATAAGGCTGAGTACATTCAGTTAACAGTTCTTCTGGTTAACATCTGGTTTGTTTTGCCCCTCTAACTCACAACCGATGAACGTGATACAAACTTTCTTTGTGGCCTTTTAAAGGTCAGGAAACAATTTACCTCATTGTATCTACTGAAGTAAGAAATGGCAATTGACTTAAAAAAGACAGAATTGAACCATTACAAATGACAACTGATAAAGATTTCTCAGTCAGTGGTTCAAAGAAAAAAGAACAATTCTATAGGTTGTTTTCCTAAGGTATAAAAGCAATTTATGCGTCCGGATGCACAATTTGAGGATAAAACAACTATAGTACATTGTATAAAAGTGCTGTCTTAGACAAATTAGTACAAACTTTTCAATTAGAGTTTTTCTTTCACTCATTTTATAAATATTGCATCCCTTTGACGTCACTGGCATTCCAGCAAAACAGAACTGAATTACTGTAGAAGAATTGAACAGAAGTCGGTTGCTATGACGTATATCTCTTTGTCACGGGGAGAGTGAAAAGTAGTGTGTATTGGGCCCAAAACTATGAGTCGCCTGTAGTCTAATATAACTCAGATAAATCACCTAAAGTAACCTAACAACCGTTCGGCTTTGACTTCGTTGAGAAACCGTAATACCACAGTTTCATCATGCACTTTAAATACACAGTGCAAGCCCTATTTTACGTAGGGACATTACGATGGAGTTTGTAGTAGGATGTGCGCTGATTTTTGTTAATTAATTCTCAGATTCGGTGCCCGATACCCGCGACAATACCTGCATACCAGACCGACGACGTCACGAACCGGTTACCCAGGTAACCGATGGAAAACACTAGTGAAAATTTGGTGTTCTTTGATCCTCAAGTTTCCTGTCTTCTCCTGTTTACCAGACCACAGAAGTGATTTAAATTAACGTACATTGAATATCTTATCTAGTTGAATTTTTTGTTGAAGAGTTAAATTGTCAAAAACAGACAAACAGACAAATAGACAAAGATTAACATAGAAAGCAAAACAAAACAAAGATTCACAGAAAAACAAAGAGATTAAAAGAAAAAGATTAAGAGAAAAGCAAAGAGATTAATAAGCAAATGAAAAACAAAGAAACGAAACAAACCAAAGAGAAACAAATATACAAACAAGTAAGCCCACAAGTGAACAAACTAACAAAAATGAACAAACATATTCATGATCACTAGTTAGAATCTCTGGTCCATACAGATAAGGCTGCAAGAACTTGATCATGAAACGGACCTACACAGGATCACCCATTTGGATTAATTACGGCTATTTATTGTTCTTATAAACCAAGTGTTTTGCTCCCACTGTTTATAATTAAAGCATTCTTCAATTCCATCATTAGAAATTGATCTTTAGATATAAAACAGTCTCACTTTGGTAATTTTATTAATTTCACTCTTCAAAAAACTTTCTCTTCGTTGATTTTAACCTCCAGAGTTTGAAAAAATATTGGAGGCACTTTCCATTGGAGGTATTGTTGAAGATGACCATGGCCACGGCCATGAGGACGAACATGGCCATGAGGAAGAACACGAAGACGAGGAAGAACATGGCCATGCCAAGAGAAGCCTGAAGTCACGTGACGCTGTCGTCATGAAGAGGGAGGTCGCAGATGAACATGGCCACGAACACGAATCAGCCAATGGGTCAATGGTCATGGATGTGGAACACACCGTAAGACAGTTTTGATGATTGATAGTACAATTCAAGATTCAGATAATTAACAGGAAGCATTGTGGTCTCGATGATTTCATCTGAGATATCGTGTTTACAATGGTTTCACAATTTGACGACTGTCGACCCCAAATGGCCTTTGACCTCCACCAAAATCAATCGGCTTCTTGTTCTTAATGTGGTTCACTACATACTAAATATGACATTTGTCCAAGCTTTCCGTCATGCAATATATAGTGTTTACAAATTTTCACAATTTTACCTCCAGTCTGTTGAACCCGAATGACCTTTGACCTCCACCAAAAACAATAGTGCTCTTGTACGTAATGTGGTGCACCTACATAGCAAATAATAAATTTGTCCAAACTTCTTTTCTGAGGTATCGTGTTTACAACATATTCACAATTTGACCATTGTTCACCTCAAATGACCTTTGATCTCCACCAAAAACAACAGGGTTCTTGTACTCAGTGTGGTACACATACACACCAAATATGATTTGTCCAAGCTTTCCTTCGTGATTTACCGTGTTTGCAATATAGGCATTACAAACATAACACTCACAATACACTCACATACACACGGCATGCATGATAACAAACCTTATGGTTATAATCGAAACCAATCATGCATAAGGTCACTGATGTATTTCGTTGAATTTTGGAATAAGTGTTGTTGGAAAAGAGAATGGCATGTATAAGAAGGACATCATACAATGGTAAAGTCAAAATAAAGATTCAATTTAAGAGTTTGTCCCTCTGACAATGAATGCAGTTTTGTCTGGTATTACTGATTATGAGGTGGTTTATACAGTAGTCAGTGTTTTTTGTCAATGTTGAGTATTTGTATTTAGTATCTTTGTATTTACCTGCTTCCAATGTTCGCCAGACTTGAAATCAATGTGCGTATCACCTTAATATATTGTATCCATGTTTGTAAATACTTGAACATATTAGTCCGAGGATGACAGAAAATGAATAAAAAAAAATCCTTTAAGACAACTGCGTAATAAGTCTTTTCAGCAAAATTTACTGAAGAACTTCAGGTTTACTCAAAGTATCGATCAAATTGATGTGAGCATTGGCGACTCCAGAAAGCGACATCTTAGCAGGGTTGTAAAAACAAACAAAAAGTTAAAAAAAGAAACCAAGTAAAAGGTTGTAGGCCTAAGTGTTAAAATAAAAGAATGATAAAAAGTTATAAACCGGACATATTCACATTCCTATGTTTCGAATGTTTGTCATATTGCATATTTCGTCTGACCACAATACTTGAAATTTGTTTTATATATGTCTGCCATATCCTGAATCTTGCTAGTGTTTTAGCGGGGAGGAAATTCTCAATATCCACGGAGTTGAGCACGATATCGGAATCACCGAGGAGCAGTTTGTCCAGATATGCCCGTCACTGATTCAACAAATACTCAGCGAATCTTGCACCCAGCCCCACGATGAAGGAGAAAAAGAAACAGACGGACTAGGTAAGAATTTTCTACAAAACAGTGAGCATGAAAAATTAAATTTTATTACTTATTTCTTAATGATTTTCCCATTTCTTAATGATTTCTTATGTCCTAATCTTATCTCTTAATGACAACATATCATTCAAGTAAACTTTTTTCAGTTACTTTTGTCAGGACAAGGTGGTGGAAAGGAGAGACCGAACGACCACAGTTTGTCAATTTTGACTACTTGGTTGTTGTAGAATCGTGATAAAATTGTGCCAAATTCTATGTGTTGTAAAAGAGAATGAATATAATGAAATTACTTTTATGGAAGTGCTGTAACTCTCACGTCTCCATCGTAATCGGATTTGACAATAAATATACCCCAGAGACAAGTCCATATGTAAAGTACAGATGCGGCTTATCTCGTCTATAGCTCAATAATCATATAATAGTATGGGCGTGGTAAGATGGACCTGTTAGGTTAGTAGAACCAGTCGTTTCTCGTTGCGTTCCTAATGGACTAATTACTGCATTTGTTTTAAATTTGGTTTTTTTTTTTTTTTTTTGTAATTAGGTTGGTTTTACGATACGATCCTAGTGTTAATCATCAGCCTTGGTTCGATGTAAATTTGCTTTTTGTTTTTTCTTTTGTAATTAGTTTGGTTATACAGTACTATCGCGGTGTTTATAATCAGTCCGGTTTTGACACATTTATTTTGTCGTTCCTTTGTGATAAATTTGGTTGTACGGTACTATCGCGGTGTTAATCACCCAGTCTCGGTTCCGTACTAATTTCTTTTGTCGTTCTTATCTATCAATAGTTTGGTTGTACGGTACTATCGCGGTGTTTATCATCAGTCTCGGTGCCATACTTGGAGGTATTTTCCTTCCCTGTCTGCCGATTAATTTCTACGAGAAGTTCATTCACGGTCTGATCGCTTTGGCTATTGCTGTCCTGGCGGGTGACGCTCTCATCCACTTGCTACCTCTGGTAAGGTGACCACAAATAATATGAAAAATAGAATTTTGTTGACTTAAATGAAAATATTGTACTTCTTTCACAGAAAATATACTATTTTTAAAACCAACAGTTACTCAGGCTATGGAAACAGAATAACACATGACTTAAAGTGAGGCATGGAAGTAGTTGTTGTTTTGCAGAAATAAGTTCCAACAGTAGACATTTAGTTACATGTTGCTGAAAAAATACTTTTTGCATCAAACAATCCCCTCCCTCCCAAAACAATGATGCATCTCTCTTAACTCATCTCATGCATATTGTTTGAAGATTTGAAGCTACTGTTGGTGCTTATTGATGAAACCGAATGGTGTGCAACAATTAAAACTGTTTTTTGCATGCCATGTTGGTGCACATTTTAAACATATTTCCGTTTTAGTAATGTAACAGATCTTCTAATTCCTGCCAAAGTCTTTCATAATTCATTTTTTTTAGCATTTGTTACCAAAAACAAACAAACAAACAAACAAAAAGTTTAAAACTATGTGTAGACACTGACATGTTTCCTTTGCCCAAAGTCGATCTTGAAAGAAGGACCACCACTTGCGGATCCAAAGGTGTAGGGTGGCGGGGGAAACGTGGGAGGGAGGCCATGGTCCTACTCAGTGGCATTAAAAGTCGTTTTCGATAATTCTGTGAATAAATATGGAGTCAACAGCAAAATATCTAACGAACTATTTTATAATAATACTGATTCCAGAAGTGTGCTCTTTCCTGAGGCACCAAAGGGCATCTTCGAGTGATAGACAAATTTTCCAAAAGTGACGGGGAGACTCCTCCCCTTTGACTATTCCATATGTCAATATACAACCAGTTTGCACCCTCCCAAACGTGAGAATCAGGGCGGAGGGGGGGGGGGGGGTATCTTGTTGCTTATCACTTTAAGAGAACCTTAAAATGTTGAAAATGTGCCTTCGTTTGATTCACGTTTTTTCGTTTTCTTTTATTGTGGATTTCACTTTACAGTTATAATTTTACAGACCATAAAACAGTCAAAAACCTTTTTTTGCGACACTCTCAGAAAATTCTCCCACTCTAAGTTAAAAAAAATAGTATATACCATACAACAAAATAGAAATTTATCAATAATTCTGTTTTTGTTGAGTAATCTGTTGAGGTAGGTTTGTATTGTGGAAAAATCAAACGTGTAAATTAGAGTGTAGCAACCTCTTACAGTCTAAGAACACCCTGTGGAAACCGGTAAAGGCTTTCCCAGTGTCATGTTGTAGTTCCTTGCTATCAACCCGTGCTTTGTTATTGTAACATTGTTTAGTGATTTTAAATTTGAGCAGTCTCCGAAGTACTTCTAGCTATGTGTCCCTCTCCTAGACAGTCGAACTGCACCAATGTAGACTACACTGAATACGTCATAAAAGAGAACTCTTATTGAACTTGTGAAGATTTCAAAGCTTTTGGGACCAGACAATTTCTTCCTTCCCCCAAATATTTCCATCTGGACGACGTCCCCCGGAGAATTGACACTCGCAAAATCCCCAACACCGAGAATCCCCCCCCCCTCGGACAATTCCCCTAATGACAATTCCTTCAGGAAAAGGTCAGGGTTAAGGGTAAAATTACTCTCTAAATTTACTATGGTCAAAATTGACCATAAATTGGTCAACTATGCACTGACCCAAAATATGATCAAATTGTTACAGGTAATTTACGTTGACCAAGTTGACCATATTTTGGGTCGGTGCATAGTTGACCAATCTATGGTCAATTTTGACCATAGCGAATTTAGAGTGTAAGGAAATTGTCGGGGGGGGGGGGAATTGTCTTGGGAGGTTAGTCCTTAAACCAAAATTTCAGCAAAAGGTGACAATTTACTAATCCTTATCAGAGCTTCTCAGAGGCACAAATGCACAAAATTCTCTCATAAATCCAAGGATGCTACTTGCGTTTTGAGCCTGTTATCAATAAGTTTTTTTTACCTCTTTCCCCTTAGGCAACTGGAATCCATGGACATGAAGCTGGCAGCCACGCTGTGCATTCACCTCTAGACGAAGAACTATCGTTTGCTTGGAAGAGCCTTGCTTGTCTTCTTGCCATTTACGTCTTTTACCTTCTAGAGACTATAATGGGATGGTGGTCGGTAAGCGCCATGTTCATTCATTTTTACCCAATTACATCATAAAGCACTTTCTACGGTCAACTAGTCACAATGTTCAAGTGGGGCCAAAATCGCCGATTGCGCAGGCCAATCATCTCTCCAAGCTTTCACCGTATTCTAAAATGAAAAGAACGAAAAATGAAAACGTGTATAAAAGGAAGCCTACTTAATGGCAACCGGTCTCTCCCAACACATTTTTCATACGTAATTGACATACACTTGTATTTCCTGAGACGGACAAGGGCGCTAAGTAAAGTCTCTTCAGCAGATTATTCTCGATATTTCTAGCTTATCTTCGATATTTCACGATTACTTTAGCGTTTTTCAATATCCGTACGGATTGTTTGCTGGAATTTTCAATGTTTCTTTAACCCAATAATCAAGAGAATCTAAAATCGCATGTTACCCGTTCACGGTGAAGGCTTGTATCAAGCGGCTAACGACTGAGTCATGAACATTTCTGGCAGTAACTACTTATAAACTTCCGTCCGTGAAATACATTTAATTGCCATGGTGATAAAATTCGAAGGTAGTGCCTTAGTGAGAACTTGTCAACTTTATCGATCCGATCCAGATTCATCGGAAACTTGACCCGTGATTGCTCTCTCATCGGGCCAAGTTGGAGAACTAAAATACAATTTACTTAAACGAAAAAAAAAATGTTGTTTTTGATAACAACGTAAGTGTTTGAGGTAAGGTAGAAGTCTATGAACAAGCCAAAAATTACGACTTTGATTTAAACTGTACTTTTCTCTTGAACTATGTGTTTGTTAAAAATGGGTAAAGGTGATGCCAACTGATGTTTATGCGCTCATCCTAACTATATTTACTTCGCTTCTAACTTACTTGTACCAACGCGACTATTGCACTCTCTGTACTCTGCCAAAAATCCCCTGATTTTCCAAACGCAAGTATTCTGCAATTCTATTCCTCCGCTTTTTCTTTCCCCCATCCAGGGACACGAACACACTCATCCTGGGGACATGGTGATGACGAGTACCGGAAATGGTAAAATGTCGGAATCACAAAAAGAACTGGTGAGTTCAGTCCAAATAGTCAACCCCATACAGTGAACGGTTTCAAGAAATTCTCAAGTTCATTTTAAAGGGAAATAGGGCATTTGTTTTAGGGAAAACATCCATATTTTTTAAACCAAAGTTTGTGGACGTAGAATGATAGATTATTCACAGTAAGGAAGGACAGTAGCCTTCTTTTCAAGAAATAAGCTTCTCACAAATAGAAATTCAGTTATTTGTTACTCATGACTAATTTGTTCACTCAAACTTTTCAAAATTTAAGTGATGCATCTTCCGTTACTCATCACATGCATAATGTTTTAAGAAGATGAAACTTTGGTAGATGTTTATTGATGAGACTGAATGGTTTAATAATGATTACCGGTATTTTTCTGCTACATGTCATGTCTGTGTATTTTAAATGCCCTATTTCCCTTGAAGTCCAAGGATGAAATTAGATCAGACAGTTTTACATGTACCAAATGTACCGTTTTGATGTAAAAGATAAATCGATTAGCTGCTTTTTACATTAAAACTTGAAAAGAAAAGAATTGATAGAAAAAGTCTTCTCAGCGAATCGATGTCTTGGTAAACACTCCAGGGAAGATAAAGTTCTATTCGAAAACAGTGAACAATCCTGCAATATTACGATCTCAATTGCATTGCTTCAATTTGGAAGATTGGACTGCTTTTATCATGTATATCTCGATTCAACGAAAATGGAGATTTTCTCAAATAGACCTATTTCTACTCACCCAAACGTTTCATGAGAAACACAAATATATGAATTTCTTGTTATCTACAGACGGCGCATGCAGATGGTATCTACTCACGAACAGAGTCAGGAGGATGTCTTTCAAGTAAGCCCTTTTGCAGTCTTTTCTCTTTGCATGATGAATTGATGTTGCTAAAATAGTTCGTAAACTGTTTTCCCTCCTCAAGTACACATCTTTTCGTATGGGCATTTTAATCAATATCCCCTGCCATAATATGAATAAAATTCCAGAGAACTGTCTGAATTTTGCTATTGATTGAAACTTGTGAGATGGAATCAATGAGGTGATGAAAATGGGGTGATGTCGTTGGTAACATTCATGTTAAACCATACATACCACATTTAGACAAAAAGAAAAGTGTGGTATGTAAAACAAACATTTTTGTCGCTCCATGGTAACGTTTCCTCCACCGAAACAAGTCTTTTCTCTGAGTAATGGACATTAAAATGTTGTTTGCTGACGATCGATAAACCATCATCTTTAACCAAGTCATCTATTCCAAGTGCAAGGAATATTTAATGGATGATACCTAACTATCGGCCCAGAATTGTGTTGAAAAAATAGTATAAACATGATGTACGTTGAAAATTGTTAACATTTTATTTTAAATTTAAATTTTTTAAAAGTTTCATCGATTTAAAAGCGATGAAAATTGTTCAGCATTACTAATATGAAAACAACACACATCTCGCTGTATTGTAACGTTGGTTTTGATTATGCACATCATGCTTACAATGCCTCAAGGAATAAATCCTGTTTTGACTGCTTACCCAATGATGAGAAATAATCAGAAACCCTTTAATATTTATCGACAAGAATTGAAAGTTTTCGGTTGTCCCACTGAATTGACAAATGTTATTTCAGCAATCATAATATCTATAACACAAGGATAGTAATACGTTATTAACATCCGTTTTAATTTTATCAGGATTCGGTCCCCTACCAGTGATGGTTATCATCGGTGACGGGCTGCACAACTTTGGAGATGGTCTTGCTATCGGTGCAGCGTTCACGGCGGGCATAGGACCAGGAATATCAACCTCAATCGCAGTATTGTGTCATGAGATACCCCATGAACTCGGTAAGAGTCAATGAATCCAAAAAAAAAAAAAATGAATGATCGAACGAAGTGAATGAATCGATAAAATGGAAGAGAAAATGGATGAACGATTGAATGCATGAATGAACGAATTAATGAACGATTGAATGAAACGAATAAATTGATAAATGGATGGATGAATGGAAAAATCAAAAGACAGATTGACCGAATTGTCTGTCTGTGTGTATGTCTTTCTGATCTTCTACCGATGTCTTTTGTTTTAAAACAAACTGAAGGAATCAGTGATAAATGGAGGAGAAAAATTGTTTTATCCACGACTGTGACATTAAAGGCATTAAAGAGGTTAAATAAATGTATTCATTGTTTCATTATTAACCTGATTTATCTAAGTAGAAGTTTCGAACAGGTATCCAATTCCTTTCAGCATGTACCACATGACTTAGACACATAATGGAAGATTTAATAAACTAGATATTGCTCCAAGAAAGAGAAATAAGCAGATATTGCTCCAAGAAAGAGAACTAAGCAGATATTGCTCCAAGAAAGAGAAATATGCAGATATTGCTCCAAGAAAGAGAAATAAGCAGATATTGCTCCGAGATAAAAGATAGACACTGTCCCACTGTCTATGTTTCATGTGAAATTATTTTCCCAGTTTAGACTCGCTTTTCTCACCACGTCATCGATAATTGAAAACTTGCCATGACTCAATAAAACAGGACTTTCTTGTTGTTTTACAGTGTTTTTGACTGTAGGTCACTTCTAGTGAGGAAAGCATACTCTCGCATACTCCTCACGTTACAGCATTGATGACAAGAATCAGCAACTACGTACTGCCTCAATGTACTCTTAACAATGTCCCCCCTCCCCCCCCCAAAAAAATGACATGACCCAAAAACAAATAACGAATTAAGTGTTTGCGTTCAAAGTCGTATTCACCCAAATTGCACAGAATTTTTTCAAGCTAAGGTGTCTTAAGATCATAAACGGTTGTTTCCTGTTCATAATATCCTACAGGTTTTTCAGAAATTACTGCCATAAGTCATACAACCCTTTTTTGCATAATATTTGCATATTTCGTAATTATTTCCTCAGGTGATCTTGCCATCTTGCTCAAGTCTGGACTAAAGTTAAGGTGGGCCCTCTTCCTGAATTTTATGTCAGCGTTAACTGCATTCGCCGGTCTCTACCTTGGAATCATTTTAGCGACGACTGAGGTCGCCAGACAATGGATATTTGCAGTAACTGCGGGGATGTTCTTATACGTCGCACTCGCAGATATGGTAAGTGCACCCTTGTCCGATCATCTTTACACCCTGTGACATTACGGTAACCAGGCAACGGTGAGAAAAGAATATTTGCTGTTTGGTTATGTTGTATCTTAATGTGGACAAAATGCGCTGCATGTCCTACACTGCAAGTTTAAATGCCGCTTGCCTAGGAGTAATTAATCAGTACTTGTCACTCAGACATGAACTTACCCTTCTCATCTCCTAAGAGTGGAAAATATGATGTTTCAGGTATAGCTCATGGATTGAACAATATCAAATGACGTGGCTTGAAGGCAGATTCAACATACACTTAAGCAAAAGCATGGTTTCCTGTCTTTTGAAAATTCCGGAAAGTCTCACGCCCAATCGGAGGGGGGGGGGTGCTCTAAAAGTGAGTTCTAACAATTGTCACATGGGATAGACAGGGTAGATATGTGGGGGGTGGAGGGGAAATCATGACAGATGCACGATTCGTTGCCCATTGTTCAGTTCTTGAGAAACTTGATTAACACCCCTCTTCCATTCTCATCGTTCCAAAGAAAGAAAAAAATAAATTGTGATTTCATATCTTTTGGGAAAGGCTCAGTCAGTGCATATAACTGAAATATAACAATAATCATATTGGGTAAACTGGTGTGTTTTTGTGTCTGTGTGTGAGGAAGGTGTGTCTGTGTGTGTGGAGGAGGGGGGGGGGGGGAGCGCATGAGGCATGGTGAGTATGGGGAAGAGTTGTATGGATACGCACAGTACGTACATTGTCATTTCACAAATTACTGAAAAATCTAACCCACACCGCTCCCACACCCCTCCCCTACCCCTTCCCCTTAAAGAAAAACACTTCAAAGAATGCAATTAGAACTTTTTCAGAGTGTTTTTCTCTTTATAAATGTTGTATTAAGGATTAAATACCTCCTTTTCAATTTTGTTTCCCTTCTCAGATGCCTCAGATTACTCGCCTCGCAAACGTGAAGAATCCAGTTATTACTTTTATCGTTCAGAATATCTTCTTCCTCATCGGGACTGTTTTCATCTTCCTCATCGCTATCTATGAAGACGCCATAAATGTCTCCTTTTAAAAGTCAATATTCGATATTTGAGTTTGCTTCATTGCTTCTCTTTGATTTATTTTAGTAATTAATCCTGGTACTATTTGTGTCAGTCTTAGAATCAAGGCCTTGGAAATATTCGACAGCCAACAGTCTTTCAAATATTAACAACAAAATGTAGAAATACGAAATTCTTTTATACATTGGAATATAGTTATAAATGCCGTTGAATTTCAGTGAAACACGTTTTATGAAAGCATTTAAGCGAATGAAGAACTGAAAAGACTGAGAAATGCTCCTGATTGACTTAGGAGTTTCAAAATTTTTTTTGTTTACAAATCTCAGGAAATTGTATTGGGAGTAGTATTTGGTAAGTGCTCATATGCAAGCTATTTTTTATGATTTTCAACTTTGTACAATGACACATCGTCCGATTACAGCTTGTTACGAAAAACCAATAAAATTGTTATCACATTGTTTCACTTTATGAGTAATGTCACGTCGTGATTGATTGGATTGATGCCCTTAATTCGATATGTAAGTAACGCATGTAATGTAGGTATATACCTTTACTCAACAGGTGTCTTCATGACTAAATATATATTTTGATCAAACCTGACATAAATGTTGACGTAGAGGTTATTTAAGACATGCTGTCATGCAACCAGACGCATTAATATTTAATACAGGACCATGCACTGATGATAACGAGAATTATGGTAACCTAGAATATTGAATAAGATAATATACGGAAATAGTTATCTCACAAAACAAGGAAGGAATAATGCAATGTATTTTATTAAATACTTTTCTAGTTCATGGTGAGATGTAAACTTTTGATGATGTTTATTTTTAGAAATTCATAATCTATACAATAAATCATTACTAACCGTACGAATACGTAATTTAGACTCGAATTCCATCCTTTGACGTTCGCATTTTTCTATTTTTTCTTTCAAGAGTAACAGCTGTAGAAATCGATTGAAGACATGATAAAATCCATGTGACACAGAAATAATTTTAATTATTACCATTTTTTCCTTCATATTCTTTGTTGAAAAAATGGCGTTACTCAGATGAGATTGTTTCCATGAGCAAGAGGCTGGAGCTATGAACTGACCATTCACATTTTTTTTTATTTATTTTTTTTTAATGAAATGTATACGTTTGAATTGGAATAATACTAAATGTGTAATGCCGATTGTGTATGGCATTGGAGGCGCTTTCTGCAAAATGCAACTTGAAAAGTTTACTCCGATTTAATCCTTACGCTGGAGTAAAGGATTATACGTCTGAGGTTGCCCGGATTAAGTGTAGAAATGGAATGTTATTTAAAGCCCAAATTTCAAATGACGATGCCCGTTGTGATAAACAAGTGTTCTCATAATGATATTATATTGCACCTAGTTAAATATTTAAGAGAGTCATTTTATACCAACTGTGACAGGATTTCTCTGTTTTAGACATTTATTTCCTCCCGAAGTATGAGAGGTTTGCGTAGACCCTGGATTCTAGCTAGAAAGGGAGCACATTGTTGGCAAAGACAGAAACATTTCTCAAGACCGTCGGGATGTCAGTGTAGGATTTTAAGTTTTAAGACCTACGCCGAGAATACGTGGATTAGTTAAGTGTGTAAGCTTGTTCATGTACCTTTGCCAATGTCATCAATTGTATGGCTTTTTCTCTTTTGGGAAGTAAATAAGGGCACCCTTAACCTCGTCTACCCAAACTTGTGTCTCAAACTGAGCCTTTTTAAAATTGATGTTGAAAATGAGTTTACATTCGTACAAACCCTAATTTGAACTTAGGTAAAATCTATTTAATTTACTACTTAAACAATTGCAGGCGTGTCCGCATGTGTAATCTGTAAACTCTGCATTTGAAAATGCTTCACCGATGGGAGAGATTTTGTACTATTTTAAAGACAGTGAACCGATAATATAATGTCTTTGGTAACTCAAACAGAATAACGCAACCGAGAGAAATTTTATTTTGTATAAATTTAAAAAAATATTTGTTTCGTGAATTGTAGGCTGTAAAAGGAAGCGAACCCCAAGACACGTAACATCATCTCTGACAATTCAAATTGAAGGGGTGTAGGTTTTGCCGTCTGAAATTTAGTAGTGAAGTTGGTACTTTATGATGAATAAAAGACTCTTTAAAAATACATTATTTGTGTGGATGAATTAAAAAAAAAAAGGCAAGCTTCATTTTTCGTTTTTGTTAGCTGGAGTTTATTTCATCGCCCTATAGGGGCTAAGATGAGATATTGTAGTCGCTTGGCTAGTGGAGCTATATATTGCATTGTGCACCCATGGGAGAACGGTTGCCATGGAAACGCTTATAGTGGATGAGTAGCGACACCCGAGTACCGGTACCCCATGGTAGAGTGACCTTGGGTACAGCCGGGTCCTGATAGCTGGTACAAATGAAAACGTGTCCGTGCCGATGTGCGTGCGTGTGTGTTCGTCCACGCCAGTTCAAATTATGGTTTTTCCATTATACCTTGAGAAGTACATGAGCAATTTAAGTTTAAGCTTGGTAAGGTTCGCATGATGCCAAAATGCCCAAGATATATTGGTTGTATGGTAAATTGAGTCATATTTTGTGATTTTTGAAGAAAAAAAAATTTCCCCAGAATTTGTATTTCCAGTATAACTATTAAACCAATTAAGTTGAAATTTTGTAAGGACTTACCACAGAACACATTGTTCAACATTTTATTACTGTAATGTTAAATCCACTGAAATTTGCTGATTTTTTAGAAAAAAAAGCCAATTTTGCCCCCAAGTTTGTATTTTCAACATATCTGGAGAACTATCAGAACAATCAACTTCAAGCTTTGTAAGTACTTAGCTGAGAACACATTGTTCAACATAATATTAATATAATGGTAAATCCAGCGAAATCTCAGTGCTGATATTTGAGAAAGCTAATTTTGCCTCAAAATTTGGATTCCCACCATATCTTGAGAGCTAATGGAGCATTATTCGCAAAACGTTGCAAGGCCGTTCCTGTGAACACAGTAATGAAGATACAGTATATCACTCTTATAGTAAACTGGTGAAATCGTATGATTGGTAAAAAAATAAATAGAGCCGTCATCCCGGTCAATCGACACCACCTTTTAAATTTAGCTAAAACAACTTTAACAGAACTGGCCCCTGTGGGCAATGTCTTTGAACATTCCTGCCAATTATGAGAACGTTGAGTTCAAAGTTTGAGTCAAACAATGATTTTAGCAGAACCAGATCCTGCTCAAGTAAATAGGAGGAGACTTATGTGCAAATAACTCATAGAGGGATGCTCTTATATCCTGCCCCTAACTCTAACCACTAAGCCTAACCTATGTTAGATAACCCTATGTTATTGTGTTATGTAGCGTAATACTTTCACATATACTTTTGAGCCGCTATTGTTATCGTCACTTGAGCCTAAGTAGTAGCACCAGGCTATAGACTACCGTACAGTAAATATCGATATTACCATTTTATGTTCGGCTCTGTGCACCATTTTACGTTTGCAGAATATTTGGCTCAGTTAGAATCAGTGCCAGGAGATTGGCCTCTGTGACATGTGGTTGCAGTAAACTATTACAAACACCCATGTTTAGGCCCTGTATTGAAATCAATGCATGTTGACGATGATGTACCCAACTCAGTGGATAACCCTCTTGTTAGTGATTTTTCTTCATGTTTTTTTATCAAAGAAATGGTGTCACTTAGATGAAATTGTTTACCTTTTTACAAGTGAGGCATGGGAGCTGTAAACTGACCTTGTGAATTATTCTGATTCTTTTTATTGAATGAAATGTATATGTTTAAATTGGAATAATACTAAACGCTTAATTCCTATTGTGTCTGACCTTTGGAGGAGCTTTCTGCAAAATAGAACTTGAAAAAGTTACCTTGATTTAATACTTATACTGGAGTAAACGATTCTGGGGCCGAAGAGTCCTGGGGAAAAGGTGGAAGTGGAACGTTACTTAACCCCAACTGTCAAGTGACGATAACCGACAAACAAGTGCGTTCACATTGATTTTATATTTCCCCTGACTAAATATTTCAGAAGGTCAATTTATACCAAATGTAATGAAATTTCACTTTGTTAGATATTTACTCCATATCCCAATTATTAAAGACTTGCGCAGACCCCGAATTCTATCAAGAAAGGGGGCGGCTTTGTTGGCAAAGGTAGAATAAACGTTTCTCTCAAGAACGTCTAGACTTGGAGGATTTGAGACTTTAGACTCGACGTCGAGAGCTTTGCTAATGTCATGACATGTATGGTTCGCTCTGTTTTGGGTTTAACAAGGGCCACCAGTAAATCATCTATCCTAACTCAACTTCAGCCATTTTTAAATAATTGTCGTCGAGAAAACTTCCATTCGTGCAAACCTTAATTCGAACTTAGGTAATCTAATTTACTACTTAAACAGTAGCAGGCCTCGTGAATTGTAGACGGTAAAATGACGCAAACCACGACACTAGTAACTTCATTTCTGACAATTCAATCGAAGGGGTGAAAGTTTTGTTTTCTGAAACATAGTAGTGCTGGTGCTACTCTGTGAGGAATAAATGACATTTTGGAAGTAGGTCATTTGTGTCGATGAATAAAAATTCTAATTTATTTTCCGTCTTTGGTTGCTTACAAGCTTTGTTTTTCCTTTTCCACTTTAACATCAGAACTTGTTGCAATGTAACCAGTGTCACAAATTACACACTTTTTTTACATTTAATTGTATTGTAACGTTTGCCCGAGCCAGTCGTGTGGTGAGGAATCAGGTCGGTGAAGGGGTAGGGGGAAGGGCGAGAGCCTAGAGAGGTAGGGGCTGGATGACACCGATGAAAATAAATGAGTACACTAACAGAGCATGTAAGGTTTAGAAAATATAATTGAAGACATCACCACTATCGCAATACCAAGCAAATGAGGTGATAAAATAATTCAACAAATTAATAAACAGCAAGTGCAGTAAGCCAATACTCATACTCTGCTATCGCAGCTAACTAAACTACGCGGCGTAAACAGTACAATGTAGTGTCAGGCATTGCCACTAAACCTCAGCGGCTGAAACGCAGCGCAGCTGAAAGCGAGAAGCCAAAGCTCAGCGGCTAAAACGCAGCGCGGCTGGGACTCAGCAGCGTTGAAGATAAATTCGACGCAGCTCAGCAGCTAAACATACGCAACGCAGCTGAGAGTCAGCAGCGTAAATACTACGCAGCGCAAACCGCTCTACTAATAAGTCAAAAATAAACTAAGTCCCTAAAAATCGCCCATCAGCAGATGGATAAAAATTCGGCATAGATTCTGCCTGGTAACAGTGTACAAGTACACCCTAAACTACTCAATAAAATCACGCCGTACATGGCATTATAAAGCACCCCGTTATCGTGTAAAATCCCACACGAAACAAATTACTGTGTAAAGTCCTATGCAAGCAAACTGACCAATTACGGCACCCCAAGCTAGATTGACGTACACAAAGGTCTAATTACAAGATGGTCAAGTATCTTATCCCGTATTAAGTAAGCAAACTAACCCCGCCTCACTGTCTGGGCGAACCTCGCTACACCCCTCTCGGGGGAACAAAGCCGACCTTGTGAACCGGAAGCTTGCAAACTCTGGCATTCAGCCCTGAATCACCACCCCGCTACACTTACGAGCACAAATCTCAAAATACGGTTTTTCCTTGAAATACCACATTGCCTGCACGTAAAAGCATACAATTAGTTAAGATAAGCTGTTCAAGTGGAGGAATCTGAATATACGAGAAAGACAGCCGTTTTCTCGTAACAGTATTATTCTTTTCATGCAATTGATTAAAACAATCCACGTAAGTGAGAGGAAAACCTTTTCCAAGAGAACACTAAAAACACTGGATTTATTAAGGGTTAAATATGTCAAGCATGCATGAGGTAAACATTCTGTAAAAACAAGTAAGGTGAAAGGTAATGTAAGTCCGTAAACATTCCCTGCAGCAAACATTCGTAGACTTACTTCCTCGGAACTCTAGCTTCGTTTGTCATGTTAACTTTGCAAATGGCAAACTATTAATCGTCAGTAGTGTTAAATGCGATATTGTCTAAAACAATTTTGCGGAAAAATCAAACCGACTTGCGGAAAACAAGCAAATTTTGGAAATCCCAAACAATAAGATAAACTCGAAAAACGGAGGCTGCGCAAAAAAAAAAAAAAAAAAAAAACGAAACGAAACAAAACAAAACAAAAAAAACAAAGAAACAAAAAAGAAAACAAAGAGAAAGAAAGAAATAGAATTTGTCCAAGTAAATAACATTCTCATTATTCTCAATTCATTTTCTTACGAAAATCATGTTCATGAAGTAACATTCAAGACATTACTGCCATACTGAACATGAAAATAAAAGTAATTTGACGAGATGGCGTTCCATCATATTTACGAAACGGAAAATCTATAGCTTTATAAAATGGAAAATATCTGTCATAGCTTTATCAAACAAGGAAATCAGCATTTACAGTATTCCAAATAAAACATGAAAAGCTGTTAAAATATAAAGGATGATTAAAAGGTTACGAAAAACTTTTTTTTTGTTGCCATAATACATGAATCACATTATGACCTAAACCAGTGTGTACTCTTCAAAAGTATAATTTCGCAATGATGTACGTCTAAAGGAAGAAAAGCGATGAATAGATACCCTCAATGAAAAGTTTGTAATTTTTTAGTGTAAAATGATAGTCTTTGCAAAATTTCCCGAGATGTGAGTTAGCCTTAGTCGGTATCTCGACAACAAGCATGCATGTCCCTTTATATCTGCCGTACCTAATCTGTCATATTTTAGTTAACTTTATTGACATTTGCAAGATCAAAGTGTCGCCCCATGAAGGTGTCAAATGTTTGATGCATGCATGGATGGCAATTAATATACAATGGAGAATTGTAGTAAAGGACTTTAAGATTACAATTGATGTTAACAAAGAAAATAGAAGAACGACTCTTAGTAAAACAACAGTCTCAGTGGTAACTTGAAAAAAAAGTTTCCATCTTTTAAATGGTAATAATTGTACCTTCATTACGACATTAGAATCGTCAAAATTGCTTCAAGTATTCATATATGAATAATTAGTTATAAATCATTTTGAAATATTTATAAAATGTATGGTAGATTTCCATATTGTTCATACTGAGTTTATCTGAGTTACTTTTCTTTATGCATAGAATTAAATTGATAATGATATTAACAAACTGACAATTCTTTCGACGTAATATTGGTGATACTAATTAAAATCAAACACAGGGAGTTATGCCCCATGTATGGATGGCGTAATACATTCAGATAACAGATGAAATTGATGTTGATTGTCAGTCACGATGTACAATAAGAAGACAATTATTCAGATTCGAGACTTTAGAAATCTTTGACACCACTCAGTCAGAATTTCTCAAACTTTATACAGACCATGGTATAGGTAATAACTTCATCTAGAGAATAGGCCCAACCAAATTGCCTAAAGACCTCAGGCGGCTGATTGCTACAACGGTTTTTTGGTTGCTTTTGTCAGCAAAATTTTGTGTATATGCTTGTCTCTGGGACGCTTGGGTAGTGCGATAGAAGTCAAACTTATAGGTGTGCCCTATTGTTTTGGGCGGGAATATCATGCATATTAATTACTTACTGCGTCAAAGGTGAAAATATTTCGTTTCCGGTAACTCTACAATCATGACGTAGTCAATGTGGTATTTATTTGGTAGTACGGTAGCTCTGAAGGAGCAGTGTAGGTTGATAATTACTTACAACGTTCTATTCTTTAATTAGATCGTTTTTGCCTTGGTTTCTGGTCACACATTTTTTGGACTTGGCAATCTTTTAAAGCTTATTCTGTGACTCTATAATTATTAGATTGTAAGATTGCATCCAAACTAAGTTATTTTAAGGGTTTTTTTTTTCTGTAGGGTAATTTTGGCCATAAAGACCTCGTGATTTGGTAGATGACACGTTTGGGGCTTAAAACTTTTAATAAAAAAATGTTTTAATTTTGTCACTGTCCATTTTGGGGCACAAATTTATATGAGCCCAAATCTCAACTACAGGTGTTCGACAATTATTAGTCACACTTCATGCAGACTTGGTATATTTGGTGCTTATGTGTTGAGTGCATGACATCTCACAGAAGCAAAGCATAGTACTCTTGGACTTTTCTTGATTGTTAAAATTCAATTCCTCACGGAATAAAGTTAATATCGTTTTATCCAACTCAATTCGAAATGTTATCATTTATGTTGCCTTGTGCGCCCTTTCACATGAGAGCAATATGATGTTAGTGAAATTAATTCGAAAGAATACAGGTAGTCTAAACAATCCCCAAACTCCCATCACAAACGCGAAATGATAAACAATTATCATACAAGGTATGTTCCTGTTAAACAACACCCGGTAGGATCACAAAAATATTGAAATTTACATTGTACAACATATAAGGTTCGAAACAGATTCATGGATAAATCGTAACCACAGTATGATCACAAAATATTGTTCAATTCCTTTTGGTGTTTTTATTTCACTGTGCAACTTTTACGTCATCGACCTCTTCAAAACTTCTTGGCGTTTCAAACTATCCATATCTAAACCCAAATTTTTGGAGCATGCTGAAGATTGTTGAAATTCTTCGTACTGATAAGCATGTTTGGAATACTGTCTAAATTATTCGTTTGAATAGAAGTCAATCACGTTGTAAGACTTCCCTATGAATTTGTTCTGTACTAGGGTATCGTGCGCAGTTTCCGAACAGTTAGACAAATTTGCTGTTCCATGCACCACAGTGTCAAGTACAACATTATTATATTATACTCCAGCTAATAATGAAACCTAGCCTCGGTATCTCAGAAGGTTTTTGTATCCCAGACAGGTCCAAGGGCGTATTGGGAACCCCCCTTTTGGTTTATTTTTCGACTGGTACTTTTCGACAAGGGTGGTAGATTTGGACATCTTAAAATGTTTAGGTTTTCGACCTGTCGAAAGTATTATTCGACATAGTCTGACGCCAATATTCGACAGAGTGAAATCTAAAATTTGGTTTCTCTCTTCATTCGGATGAGACAGTTTTGAACCAAATTAACAGTAGCATCCTTCTTTAAACAGAGAAATTAGTAAAAGAAGGGCATCAAATGTAAGCCTGTCATTTTTTTCTGAATAATTTCGGTCTACAGTAGTTTTTGTGATGAGTAATCGGTTGCGTATCATAACAAGGGTGTGTTCTCTATTTGTTTTTCTATGTCTCAATAAGTGGGATGATTGTCGGTCTAATATAATTTAGCAATTACAACATGATGGATCTTTCTCTAGCTACATCATTGCTAGCAACAATACACCGTAACCGACCCTATACGCTCTATATAACTTTATGTATATATACGTACACCTTGCCCATTCTAACGATGTTCTTGATATAACTTAAGCATTTCATCTTTTTCTTCAACAGTTTTATAATTATCTGCAATTATGAAAGAAAAAAATACGAACACTTTGTTATATATGTTACCGACTTCATGTGTACATTTGGAAAGGCTCCTGTCTAGCTGAAGTTTAATAATATTTAAAAAATGACAGAATATAATAGAGATTATGAATGGCATCACTCTAAATGAAAGTATATAACCACAATAGTAATAAAGACTAATATGGACATGTTTAGGGATTATGTTCCTGATTTTTATAGCGTTTTATAAGATTCTAATGTATTCAAGTGCATGGTCTTTATGTTAAATTTTCCAGTACCTCCAGAAATGTCTATAACGCATAATGGCACCAACTATGCGGGAAACAGTACTGAAGTTATCTGGGCAAAAATGCGCGAATCGTTAAATATTACTTGTAACGCGAATAATTCAAAGCCGAAAGTAAACCTAACATGGATCACTACGTCAGACGAAGACATATCCAATTCAAATTCTATAAAAAACACAGGAGGTGAAACTTCAACCAGCCTCTTTAATACAACGTTACCGTTAATATATAATGTAACAGAGGAGAATGTTACATTGAAATGCCAAGGGTCCTTTGACCATGGGAATCTCACATGGAGTACATCAGTCGAGATCAGGTCTTACGGTAAGAATCGCATTTTAATGGGAGACATGTCAGATAAGATATGTCATTCCCTTTAAGTATGTAACTCGCATCTCAAGTCTCAAGTCAACATCGACATCACATTATCTTATCATAGATTAATAACTAAAATTTTTATTATGAGTCAAGTTTAATATAAAATTTTGCTATTCTAATATTACCTTACAACTGAGTTGTTTAGCGGTGTTAACGTTTTGCACATAATATCTGTTGTAACATTCGTATAAATGCATATGGATATTAATGGATATAAATGTAAGAATGCTTCCTTTTTCAACCTGACTGCATAGTTTTCATAACTTAAATATTGTAAACGTTTCTACAGTGAAAGACCAATTATACAAATTATTTTATCGATGTACATCTCATGGTTGATATAAATACATCTTTGTAGTCGAAATGCATTATTATCAATGATTGTTGGGCACAAGTTAATTTACACAAACCGCTCAGATTTTGCTACAGCTTGCTAAAGCTTGAAAAGATATAAGACATCAATGTTGAACATTTTAATGCCTTTCAAATATTTCTTTTCCTCTACCTTCCAATACAGCTTTACCAAATATTTCTGTCATCATAGAAAAGGGAGGAAACAAAAGTGAAAAATACACCGTAGGAGAAAATGTAACCATAAAATGTATGCAGGAGGACGGAAGGCCAACTCCGAGCTTGCGCTTAAAGATCAGGACCAAAACACACCACGATGATGAAAATGAGACATTGTTTGACCAGGAAAAGCATGAATATTCAAAATTATTTACAGAATCTGCGATAGTATATGTATCCTGCATAAGTTGGCAGAATGGTCCAAACGCCACCATCAGAAAGTACAAAACATTTGAACTAATAGGTAAATATTGCCGTATATTTAAAGTAAGAACTCAAACATCCATTTTGCAATCATATTAAATCAATCACGATCCAGCGTCATACAAACTTTGAAATGTATCTTTGATAATTCCACAGAGATTTTACTTATACTTTTTTTACAGCGAACGAGGTTTAACGAAATTGCACATTGATTTGAACGTAATTGGATTAGAAAAGGAATGTTCTGTTATGACCCTTTCAAACTTACATGAACATTAACAATCAGCCATGACACGTAGATTAAAACTCAAAATACACTATTTTTTTTCTAAAGATTTGGACAAATTGATATTCAGACTGCCTTTGGTGCCCTTGGGATGTCTTTCAGTATTGGGCAACCAAGGTTACAAGTTTCACAGTTGGACTTCCTTCTTGATTTTTTTCTTTGTACAAGGCAACTTATGACGTCATATCAGGAACAAGTTATCTATCCACGATAATTCTAGATGCTTCTGCGTACAAATGACTCAATGGATTTGCTTCAGACTTCCACACAATCTTTCTTGGGGTCTGGGCCACTAGGGGTGCCCAAAAAAGTTTTGGTTCAAGGTCCCATGTGTACCCTTTGGCCCATTTTATGAAATACTGCCAAATGATTTCTTCTCTAGCGGATTGCCATGTACAATCTAAATGGTTTGTCATCAAGATACGTTGTCAGTGATACCATGTGTCTATGAATGTTTGGAACAAGGTCTCACATGTAGCCCCTGGCCCAGGTTATGAAATTCTGCCGGATGCTTCTGTTG
The DNA here is from genome assembly GCA_021234535.1 of Stichopus chloronotus. Lineage (NCBI taxonomy): Eukaryota > Metazoa > Echinodermata > Holothuroidea > Aspidochirotida > Stichopodidae > Stichopus > Stichopus chloronotus. The sequence goes on from CM037833.1 coordinate 13,647,672, forward strand.
CTACAGATGCTCTGTTACGATGTTGATACTTTGTCATATTGATACTCACGTGACACCTTGAGAAAGTTCAGGAAGGTTTAGTCCAAATATAAGTTAGGCCCCTAGGGTCCATTTGTGAACTACTGCAAAATAACTCATTCCTTTAGTTATTGTTAAACATAGTTGACAGCATCCTACAGACTGTAATATACGATATTAACGAATTGTCATAATTATTCTTCGTTAGTGATCTGTTTATGATGTTAAAGAAGTTTTGCTTCATCGTCCAGTGTGGACCCTTTACCTTATTTTACTAAAAAATCTGCAAAATGCTTTTCCTTCTACAGATTGACATACATGTTTACGATATGTCGATGCTTTGTCATTATGATACTTTGTTAGTGGCAACTTAAGCATGTACATAGCATTTTGGGTTAATGTCTGAAGACTCGGGCTTTGCACGCCGGATTTCTCTAAGGGTGTAGACACTTGTTGGCAATATCTCCTGCATTGTAAAGGCTATTTTGCACGTAAAGCATGACCTAAGTTTTGAAGCTCTGAATACCAAATTTCATGTCTCATAATAACAATAATTCACCGGATCTTTCCCATGAATGCAATGAATGCGCAATAGTACAAAAATCTATGCAATTGGGACATTTTAAGGGGCTTCACGTTACGTCCTCACTGATGTATGTAAGGTGCGCAACTTGCGGCACCATGTATAGTGATAACTAGGACAATTCAACAGGTGTTGATGTTTTCGTACTGACATTACTTGAATCTCCAAAATTAATTGTGCTTATCTGGAAGGAGTTTTGTGCCAGTATTCTGGAACTGGAAGTCATCTTTATATGAAAAAAAAGGACCAGGTAATCATCTCTTGCAATGCGTTAATTGTCGATTTTTATACACACACAGATCCCACAACGGCAGCAGCAGAAACTACACCTAGCCGTCAAACTACAACACTTCAATCCAGAGGTGAGAAGTTAAGAAATCTAAAGACTTAAATAATCACTTAACTTTCACATATCATATTGCGATAAATGAAGTTTTCGTTGACAATTCTCCAATCCAATTTCGTTTAACATAATTTTTTCTTAAATGTCGTCAATGATTATAAAAAGTGTAATTGATACTGATTAGCTAGTCGTTTCTCTCTTGTTATTGACATTTTGAAACTGGTGGTAAATCAACTGACACTGCTATGCTTAATATCAAAGATACATTTTATCTATACAACTTACAACTTAGGTGAGAATGCAGATAACATCATGCAGTATTCCCTGCTGTCGGGAGCTGCTGCGTTGTTTGGGTTTGTGATATTATGGGGATTCGTCAAGCTGGGAAAAAAAGTTATCGGTAAGCTTGAAAAATTATTTTGAAGTTGAAAAATTGATTTAAATATTTTGAAATCTCTGTCTGTGTCAAGTATGTCTACGGTAATGTATTCAGTATTATATTAAGACACGGCAACTCCGACATTTTGGAGTCCGGTAGCTGTGGCCTGAACAGTGTAGCGACTATTTCTTGGTATTGGCTTCAGTGACGTTATAACTGCTAAATACACATACATAGTATTGTACTCTGAAAAAAAGAATTATTGTATAGGCCACGTGGGACGCCAGAATGTGTTGGTTCGTTAGAACTGAACTTCTCACTAGACAATATTAGCACAGAGAAGAGGCTGGATGTGTTTTACATTACAATTTTATAAACTTGCGTGAACGTTTAATCAGTTTGAATCTAAATTTTCTCTTGCTAGTTTTAACAGACAAAGACGATCTTCATAAATGTTTTCGTACAGTTACTCCAAAGAAACTCTGAAGCAGAGAGCAATGTAACCTTTGCAAGCATATTAAATATATATAGTTGAAGTCCATGTAATTTATTTCCATGATTATCAGTCTGAAATGTAATACATCAAGCAATATCTGAAAATGCTTTGTGGAGTGCCCCAAAATGCCCTGAAGCAATTTTACTGAAATTTGTCTCCCTCAACAGCTTCAAATCGACTGAGTCTGCAATCGTAAGTATTTGTTTTGAAAACGTTCGCATATTCCTTAACGTTAAAGACGTAAATCAAATGTTAGGATGCCTTCTGTTAAGCGTGGATTATGACATGTGTAAATTCTCAAACGAAAGTACTTCAAATCATTTTGTTTGTATCTAACAAAAAGGGCAACTTACCGTTTCCAGTGTATCTGTTAAGACAGTTTTAGAATGTGTCATTTACATCTCTTGCTGTACATTTCTGATTAATACAAAGAAACTTGTGATTCTGTTTCATATTTTTTAAACCAGGGAGCAGAGACAGCCTGGATATATGAGACCTACACCATTAGCACTGATCACAAGAGAATTACCTCCCATTTACGATCAAACCCCGGAGACCGTTATCACAGGTATGATTTCGTTGTGCACAAAGATAAATGTAAACACGATTGCTGGCTTTCAGTGATGATTATTGAAGTAAAATATAAAAAGGAATAAAATAATTTGAATTGACAATTCTATCACGAAGGCAATACTTTTGTAAACACCCATTCTATTTAGATAAATGGACAGTGAGTACGTCAGTTTGATTTAAACTTTTAATCCTCCCTGTAGGTAGTTCGTGACAATTTCTTCACAATTACTAATATCTGGCATGCAACGAAATATCGAAATATCGACATGTTTATATTTGACTTTCGAAAAATATCTTCAATGGAAATCGTGGTATTTTTCTCTTTATGGTCTTACAATCTCTTCCAAATTTCAGATGAAACTGAGAATAACGTGGACGACATATTAAGTGGATTGACATCCGATGACGTCGAGCTCAATTTTCAACTTCCTGGTGCGGGAACGATGAAATATTGGGTGGCAACATACTCCTCTAATGACGAGAAGAAGAAAATCATAGCAAAATCTGTTTCCGGTGTGTCTAATGTTATTATCACAATCGTTAAAATTGAAAAAGAAGCAGTGATTCCGTTCTATCAATCGAGAAACCTTTTGCATGTGTTTTTCTTTTCAATGAAATCATGCTTTGTCTTGTTCCTGATATTTATACATCTAAAACCATAATTGCATTTTCTAAAACACTGTTTTCTATTGTTACCAGGGACACTTTGTTCGACTGTAGAAGAGGGATTGTAGCCATGAATATCTTATTTTATACCATGGTCATAATTAGAATGTTATATCTCTCATTTGGTTTGTAAAACTTCGATAATAAGTTTTTCTTCGATGTACATGTTTTATATAATTATTATGTATCTTCTCATTGTCATAAGTTATAGATTATAGTTGCCCAACTAGTGGTGATAAACCGCGTTATATTTGACAAATAATGATTGTTTTCTTTTTTTCGCAGAATGTGCTCGGATGAAGGAAATATTAAATTTTCGTGCCTTAGCCAAGAATGCTACCATAATGCCAAAACATCAGAACATCGTGGAAGTTTTAGGAGTTTCACTTGAGGATGGTAATTCTCAATTGATGTAATATTTCTTAAACTTCAAAAAAAAAAAATGAAGAAAACGACTCACTACATTTTTCCGTTTCCTGTTTCCAATGATCTTTTAGAATTACCTTTATACTGAAGAAGTTACATCATAATTTGTAAAAGTCTCACATATCGTATGCTTCGAATGATGGGGCATACTTTGAACACAGAATATTCTTTACAATTTGTAATCGAAATCATTCCCACCATTCGTCTTCAGTACCTTACTTCATCTACCAAGAATACATTGAATATGGATCACTGAAAGATTTCTTGATGAGAAACTATCAAGAATCGTCAGGAAGCTTCAACAAAGAAGAGACTCCCAATAATGAGAAAACGATACATCTGACGATGTTTGCAGTAGATATATGCCAAGGGATGCTCTTTCTCACTCATCAAAATGTAAGCCTGTCCATTTGTTTTACAGCAACAGCTATGTTTATTATAAATTCTAATCAATTTTAAGAAAGTTTACCTACCATCCGCGAAAATACAAATTCGAACAAAAAACCCGATAGCCCAATCCATTCATTTCCTACTCTAGAGTTTCTTTTAGTTTGGAGATGAAAATTTACAGGAATTTGTCGTAGCCTCTGTTTTTATTCGTCCACATTCTTGAATGTAACTTTTAAAGTCCTTTGTACTTTGAATCTTTATAAAGTATAATGTATTGTGAATAGACTGATTGTTGTTGGGAAGTTGATACATATAGAGAATGTCTTCTTTGTCATTAGTGTCATGTAACCATCAAATTCCACGAATATCTGTTTTAACGTTGATATGTCGTAACTTAACTTGTGAGTGAACAAAATAGTGAGAAAAATATAAATTTTGAGTGAAAGGATGTATAAAAATCATTTCTTTACAAATTTTAAGTGTCGTCATCCTGGCATGTCAGCGAGGAAGGTGCTTCTAAGTCCTAAGGGAAAATGTAAATTGTATGACTTTTGGCCTGTGGATCTGGTTCACGACAGGGTTAAACAGATATTAGAGAAGGTGAGTATTGTTCAATTTGAACTTGGTCAATCGCAGTACTGATCTAAAGTTTCTTCAAGTCAACATTTCAAGAGTTTCGTTTGTTGGGGATACATACGTCTACACTTTTCAGTTAAATGCAGTACGTGACTTTGCGTGACAGACTCATATAACTATGTTTTGTCCTGCTACGAACCCTTCAGTGACAACTGGGCCATAGTTTTGTTCACAGTGTGCGATAGCCTAAATACCTTCCCGTTTTACTTTCATAAGATAGTTCACGGTTTTAACAAACGAGGAAGTTAAAATATTAAATTCCAAATAGCATCATTTACGCCATAAGAAAGCCATACTGCAGCTAACTTCTAACGACCACCTTTATTTGATGTTGTTTATTTTAACCGTGAAGTTACTTCTAAAAACGTACCATCTTATGTAACTTATCTTCTCAGAAACTTCCACCCCTGGCTTGGTTGGCTCCAGAAACAGTCTTCCTGGGTCATTATATGGAAAAGTCAGATATCTGGAACTTTGGTGTAATCCTGTGGGAAATATATTCTCTTGGTATGGTCGTATGACAAAAAAAAATAGTTTTGATTATTGAAACCTTAAATTGTCTAATGTCAGTCATAAATTGGAATGACTTTTCATTGAAATGGTATCACAGAACTGCCATTTGGTGGCGAGAAATTTTGTGCACGTTCTAATCTTGGTATGATACATTGAGGGAACTGAATCACAAGACCCTACAGTTAGTTAGATAACTACTGTAAGTTGTATTGGAATACGCTGCTTCCTAATATCCTAATAAGTTACCTGCAATTTGTGAGTTAATGAAATAACTACAACTAATTAAGTAATACTGAAATAATCACGGACAAAACATACTCTGTTACAAAATGTTTTAACAATTAGTCACAGAAACAATGTGTCTTTGCTTTGCTTTTTTTGCATTACAGTTGTTACATTTAACAGATCTTGGTAACTCAAAGTCCCTGCTATATGTTTATCAACTTCAGTTGAATTTCGGAAATATTTTAATTTCTATTTTTGCATGTTATATGTCTTTTCACCCTCAGGAGAGATACCATTTGGAGGATTAACATGCACAGAAATAGAAACTAAACTAAGAAACAAAGAATACCTTGATCAACCTTTGACCTGCCCAGGAGGAATGTACGTCCATTACATAAAGAACTCTTCATAAAAATAACATGTTATGTTCATAATAATAACGAAATAATTAGTTAATAGAAATATTTAAAGGGCAGTAAAGAGTTTGTTTTAAAGCCAAAAAAAGAACAAGAAAATAAAAACCAATATTAGTGTGCGCAGAAAAATAGATTATTCAAAATAACCAAAAGCAGTGAACTTCTTTGAAAGAAATAAGTTCCTAACGAATAGAAATTCAGTTATTTGTTGCTCAAGAATACTTGGCTCACACAAGCTTCCAACAATTCAAAAGATGCATCTTCGGTATCTCATTTTATATATAATTCTTTGAAGAGATGAACATTTTGTTGTTGATGAATGTGAGTGGTTTGTCAAAGTTATTTTCACTGTATGTTACATTATTGTTATTCATACGTTATAAGCATTACTTACTGTTCATAGATAATTATTGTGAATCACCTATTGACAATGTACTGAATTAGAACGATTGGATATTTGCAAAATATTTTTGAAATACTGAAATTATTTAGTGTAATTGTGCATAGAACATTATAACACTTAAAAATACTCTGAATGAATGTTTTCTTTCTTTCCATAAAAGTGAAATTTATCTAGCTTAAATAGCTATCTGCATAATCATATAAAGGTAGAAATGTATCGGTGACTTGAAGTTACTGTACTGCCTAATTAAAAATTCTTGTGACTTTCTTTTACATTTTCAGATTCGGGTCTATGCTATCTACGTGGAATTCTGCCATAGACGAAAGGCCAACGTTTGATAGCCTTCACATAACATTAAATTCATTCCTAAATGACATGAAGAAGGTATATTTTAATGTGTTTCGAGACATCACTTACACCGTACACATTCGGTTACATATTAATACAGTGTGTTATGCTATGGCTTATACACACGTATGAAGTTTGGTTTCCTGATATAAGTATTTTAAACGATATACAATTCAAATGACAATGTCTTATTATCTTCTTTTCTGTGATTATTGTAGACCTTTGAAGAAGAAGCGAACCGTTCCGAACAACCAAATTATTTTAGTCTTGATAGGGATTCGTCTGACTCATCTGACGATTACATCGAGCATATTATTTGAGGAATTGATTTCTTTGGATGATTTTGTTTTACTTCTTTTGAAATTTTTATGAAGACAGTTTATGGTAATGTTTCTTTTCGGATCATGGATCTTTTGCAAACAACGTACTTTGGGCCCCATGGTCTTTGTAGCTGCGTTTATTTGAAACAGATCAAAGGGGAAAAACTAAAGGAACAATATAAAATATATATTAATTTTAGGGTTTTCAAGAGCAGAGGTCATCATAAATTGACTTTGGGTTTTTGCAGCCTTTCAAAGTAAAATATGGACAAGTAACACTCTTTTAAATAATGTTGAAATAGTATCTTCAAGAAGAACGGAACCCGGAAAAATCGTTGAACTTATATCAGGAACCAATTAAGAAGATTAAAAGCGATAAATTCTTCGGAACTGAAGTTTTAATTGTTCATTGTGTAAGAGAATTGAAATGTTGTCACGAAGATGCTATTGATATTTTTCACGAAGACCTATATGTATATTACACTACTAGTTATCACCACTATCAAAGCAACATAGCATTATATCTTACTAATGTACACAAATTTAATTTTGCACACCAAGTTAATCATATGTTGCTAATGTTACCCTCATTTCCTTCTCGTTGTGGGAAAGTAGTTAATTAAATATGGTTGCTTCATTTATGACATTAGGAATTTCATTTTCGATTTGTTTGAACTTTTCAAGAGGCATTCAACGATGATTAAAAAAAATGTTTATTAAACCTTTCTAATACGTAATCGTTTTATTGCAAACTATAAGGCTCTATGTAAACCAAAATGATTTGAAGTTTGTAGACCAAGTTTCACAAATAAATTGTATATTGTAGTTTTCACTACGACCCCTGGATTCATTGAATCGTTTCTATACAAAAGTCTTTGTACTAGTTTCACCTCCTTTGCATAGTTAATTAACGAAGGCATGAGTTTTTCAAAGTCGTAAACAATAGCTTCACTGTACGCACGTACACATTTTGCTAATAGTACATTCTTTCAACTCATTTACTTTCATTAACCATGACCGACTTGAATTAACATTTGTCTGAACATCATACGTTTTTATTTTGCAAAGGATATGGAACAAACTTGTATTGAGTAAATCACTCATTTTCAAAATCCTTTGATGAAAAAGGAATTAACATGAAAGGAAGTTGAATTTACTATTCATATTAGTCACTTTCTCAAATATTCATTCACTGCTGTTTTAAATTTTGGTAGTCTACATATTTACTCTATTTACTCTATAGGTAGTCTACATATTTACTCTTTAATTTGCAGTTTTAGCTACTATCATGTCAACTTGAAGGATATCTGGGTAGTAGTTACATTGATATATTTTCTTTTGCCTGCAAAAGTTATGGAATAAAGCGAATTTTGCTTTAGAGCTGATTAATTGATTTTCACTTTCGAATGTTACACATGTATGAATTTATTTAGTGTAAATTCGGTGCTGTCTATTGTTTTCAGGCATCACCTATGCACCCACGTCGCCTTACTTATCAAAACAAAATTGCTATTGTCAACTTCCTAACTGAAAGGTGTGTAAAGGGCTTACTGAGTGGATATAAAAAAAAATTGTGGTAATTGTGTAGGGTATAATACTTACAATTAGCATAATTAATTACGTTTCACGTCCAAGAGATTTTTTCAACATTTTTTTTTTAATTTTTGGCTATCACATTTACCGGTTCTGTGCATGTGAATAATAATTTGAAAATTGTCTATTCACCAATGATTTTTAACACCAAATTAAATCATTAATTAGTCACTTCAAACTTTTTATTGTATGTGAAACGTTGGGATCCTCTTAGTTTGACCATATCAATATATTTAACCTCATCAAAGTCATTATAAAACTGCTTTTTTTTAAAACAGATCTAACTATTCCCACATTCCAGTGTCTTGTCATTTACTTTAATTCCTTTATATATACTGCAAAAATTATATCGTTATCATGAAAAGAGAAACTAAAATAAGAAATTCCTATTTGCAAGTCCGTATTATCAAATCAATCCTTATAACAATTCTTATATGTTTCCATGAAATAATTATTGTCACTTGGCAAGTGAATGCAATGTAAATGCAATATGTGTACGGTTACGTCCATGTAAGTGCACCTTAAGTCTAGAATTACAAAAAAATATATTTTAGAGTTTGGAAATTAATTCAATTCACCCCACTCCCTAGCTTCATAACTTGCTCCACTGCTGAGGTATAAAATGTTGAAAGATATTCACGCAATTTTAATGGTAGATCGTGCATTAGTTTTTAATGTTCTTCTTGTAAAACTTACACTACTTTCATTCTTTTGATGCATACAACCGTGAACAGTTAACATTTTTCTTACTTTGTTGTATGGATATGGCTTGGGTAGTCCTGACAAGCCACTAGCATTAAGAAGGTGATTACATTTCGTGACAAGGTGCAATGACTTTCAAAAAAAGAGGATGAAAGAAAATGTGCAACAATGAAATCACAAATCATTTCACAAATTGAGTGAATAAGCTTCAACGTTTGATATACTAGCTAAGAAATGTCATGTGGATATGAGAGTTGCAACATTTTGGGAAAATGGTTTTTTTAACCTTTGTGGCATATATTTCGGCAATTTTTCACTAGGTATAATTTATTGTTTTGCATATACCTTTGCCGTATTAGTGACATTATTTTCTCCACGCTCTCTTTAAATTTACAGGGACATTGAAATAACTGAACAATACGTATGTGCATGACTAAACACAAACTTTATTTTGTGCAAAGTATAAGTATGATCCACTAATGTATTTTATAAAATTCGAAATCACTGTAGTGATACCAGGGAGGTGTTATTAGTGATACACTATTTCTCCATTTACTACATTTTCATTATTATCCCCCCTGACTATCCCATCTCCCTATAGGGGCTAGATGAGATATTGTAGTCACTTGACTAGTGGATCGATATATTGTACTGTGCATCCATGGGAGAATGGTTGCCATGGAAACGCTTGGAGTGGATGAGTAGAGACACTCCAGGGGTACCCCATGGTAGAGTGACCATGGGTACAGGAGGGTCCTGTTGGGTGGTATAAATGAAAACGTGTCCGTGGCAATGTGGGTGTGTGTGTGCGTGTATGTGTGTGTGTGTGTGCGTCCGGACCTGTCCAAATCGTGGTTTTTCCAGAATAGTTTGAAAAGCATATGAGCGATTAAGTTGAAACTTGGTAAGGTTGTGCATGATGCCAATATGTGCAAGATGTATTAGTTGTATGGTAAATGGAGTCAACTTTGCTGATTTTTGAGAAAAAAGTCTATTTTGCCCCAAAATTGCTATTTCCAGCATATCTTGAGAAGTATTTGAGCATTTAATGCAAAATTTTGCAAAAAGTTACCTGAGAATGAAAAATTTCAAGGTATATCACTTTTGTGGTAAAGAGAGTGAAATTTGCTGATTTTTGAGAAAAAAATCATTCATTTTGCCCCAAAATTTGTATTTCCAGCATATCTTGAGAACTGTTAGATCAATTAACTTACAGTTTTGTCAGTACTTACCTGAGAACACATTGTTCAACATAATATTACTGTAATGGTAAATCGAGTCAAATTTGTTGATTTTTTAGAAATAAAAAAAATTTGCCCCAAAATTGCTATTTCCAGTATATCTTGAGAACTATTTGAGCATTTATTGCAAACTTTTGCAAAAACTTACATGAGAATGAAAAATTCCAGGTATATCACTTTTGTACTTAGAGAGAGTGAAATTTGCTGATTTTTGAGAAAAAAAGCCAATTTTGCCCCAAAATTTGTGTTTCCAGCATGTTTTGAGAACTATTAAACCAATTAACTTAAAGTTTTGTAAGTACTTATCAATAAACTATTACAAATTCCCATGTGCAGGCCCTGTATTGAAATCACTGTACATGTTGGCGATGAGATACGCAACTCCGTGGATTGCCCTTTTGTTATTTTTTTTGAGCTTTTAAATAATTTCAAAATTGAACGCTACTGTTTAAATACACTTAGTTGCTCAAAAAAGAAAACCCTTTCTATTAACGAAATATCGACATATATTTAGTCAGCACAACATTCCGATGTTGTATATAGCCAGTCCCTTGGTGCACTGCACAGCCTGCTTTAAGTTTTGAGGAAAGTTGTCGTTTTATATGTGGAAAATATATTTTTCATCCCAGACAACAATTGCAAATATTCAGTGTGTGTATGAATAAAACCAAGATGGGAACCTCGACGAGCTGTACTGTGTCTTACGATGTTTGATAGGCTGATTGTGCAGCTTCCCATTCGTCGGTTTTGTATTCGTAATGTCAATGAATGTATGATGTAACTAACCAATAAGTGACATTTGATAATATCATTTATTATTGTAAGCATTGTTCCGGCATTACCAGTTTGTTTAATCATTAACAAAGCGTCATTCGAAAGATACTAACCCACAATAATGGCTCATTTGATTAAATGTACTCGAATGTTATGTTAATAAACTTGAGAATAAGTCTTGTTGCACTTTTTTTTTTATTTCTGCACCTGGGTAAAGATGCGAGGTTTATGGTCATTTACCTGACTTTTAGTATCTAGTTTATAAACTAACAAATCTTTTCTTACGTTATGTCATTGTTTTACACAGAGGAACAGCAACGAAAAAAAAATACAACTTCAGTTATACGATATAATTTTCAACCCTGAACAGTTGATTTTCATTTTTATTGTTAATTTACGACCTGATGCTGTCGCAACAAGGAGAAATTGAAATTCATACATAAGGCAATGCTTTTGAAATATGGGCACATTACTGCATTTGTATTATGATGTTATGAATAAATAAAAAAAAAATACTCCAATGTAACTTGAATTACATTGGCAGGAACTGAAAGAGGTGTTGAAAACGATTACCGTTTTTCAAACTTAGCAGTTTTATAACCAATGTTGTAAGGTATTTTCTACAGTCTTCTGAAACCAATCCTTACACAAACCTAGACATGCCTAGGTAAAGTGAATGTTTTGAGACAAGTTTTAACTCTTACCACATAACATGTTAAAAAAGCAACATCGATTGCCTCAATATTTTACATACACCATGATTGCAAGAGAAAAACAAAACAGTAAAAACTACATTATCCTGTGTTGAACTGTAAGAAACAGTAATCTTATTATGTACATATAAGCCCCTTTTAAGCAAATATTATGTGGTACAGCAATATTGTATTGCTACATTTATTTTGATTTAAGAATTAGGTCTGTCATGGTGACAACAATTTCATAACTGTTTGATTTTGCAAATGCTAAAGAATGAAGATGAGAATAGCAATTCTTAAAGTATCACAAAAAGAAACACAACTTCCAAAATGTTGCCACATAAGTCTTGGCCACTTGAGTTTTTAAGACTTTCACAAATTTACATCAGTAAAGATTGACGATCTACCGTCTGAATTATCTCTTTTATCTTCAGTGAGATTCTTTTCGAGTGATCGAGTGGTCGAGTTTATTTCATTTGTAAATATCTTGTTAAAATCTGACCAAAATAATGATTTTGATTAGGAATATAACTGTCTTCCTCATAGTTGTTGGATCTCATACGTCAGTTTCTCTTTGAGTTCCTTAATTACGTCACTACTTTAAGTTAATGATATCTTTATCAAACTGCTTAAAACATGTATGTCATAAACTCTCATCTTTTAAAGTATTACGTAATTGAATGTTAGATGATAAAAATCCAGATTACACCAAAGATGGAGATTTGATCATCACCATTCTTTGATAATTACGGTTGAAAGATACAATGCAGACTTTCCTACATACTAAACAATGAAGACATAACAGTATTTTAACATTTCGCAGAACTAGCACAGACATACATTGTTGGCTGTGAATAACAAAACGATTCGTTTCTCATCTTCAAATTGTAACAGACTTCGGTATATTTTGTCTCACATTTTGGACATGTCATTCCAATACGATTTGGCTATTGTGGTTAGCTAAGATAAGGTTCTGCAGTGGAGAGCACATTTCACACTTGTCAGACAGGTCACTCTAGTTTTAAAGCATCCATACAGTGACTTTATTACACAAATAAGGCAATGTTAACCCATCTGATCGTCAGTTCCCACACGCCACTATTTGAATATACATGTAACAATCGTTTACAATCAGTTATAATCATTTAACATATGGATGCATAAATTGAGCCTTGCAACAATTGCTTTATCTACGTGACAATCTCAGAATCCCATAGTGATCAGATCAGGCCTCAGACAAAATAACTGGAGAAGGTTTACAACTTGAACAGTGTTAAATATGTCCTTGTACACTGCATGTTGTACTCTTCAATTGGTCCACGTCTCAAACATACGGTAATGTTGTAAGGTTGTAAATTTACAACAGTTGGGCACCTTGGTGTCTTCAATAGGAATGTTCTGCCCTTTTAGCAACGTCTTTTTAACCCATTTTACTCTTCTGTCAAGAAGGATCAGTTGATAACTCTCTCGCTCTCGATTTAAAGCTTTTGTTACCATGGTGATACTCAGAGTCAGTGTGTGCATCTTTTGTTTATGAAGTAATGGATACATTAAGTCACATGACCTGAAAGGAAACATAGAACAAAGAATTACACATAATGTCAACTGAGGGACAGTTGCATGACGTCATGATGCTATTGTATAAATATACTGTAAATGTGAGGTCTAACCAAGGAGGTCCTAACCTCCTTGGTCTAAACACCCATTCTTCCCCACAACAGAGTGAGCAAAACGGTTAACCTCTTGAGCTACGTGGCACTATACTTCATACGTTGTAATTCACATACCTTCACGATGAAACTATATGCTATGACCTGTGTATATATTTAATTCCCAAGTTCAAGCTGTTCTTGCTATTCTTGCTGGAGCAAAGTAACGGTTAGCTAGTAGTCGTTTGTGACACATGATCCATTGCTTCCCCTTCCGTTTTTATCTGCTCTGGTATAGGCTGCGTTTAACGGTAGACATTTACCTGCATGGAAGCATATTAACATGACTCTGTAATGGTCAATTGTAGTCCAGCAATCACGTTCAAATGTCAACTTATTACTTCTGTGTTAGTTGATCCAGTTGCACCTCCATGGTGTATCATTCGCTCACAAGGCAATCAAATAAGAAGGTAGGAAAGAAGGCGTCCAAACACGTCAGCCTCATTTAGAAAGATGTGAGCCAGTAAGTACCGCATGCAGCAATCCTGAAACCTTGGTGAAAGCTGAGAATATGATTATGAAGAGAATATCTGTGATACATAAATAAGTGCTACTTCCTAGACATGGTAGCTGGGAATGAAACTGTTAGTATGACGTTATGTGACCCGTATACGTGGAGAGGACAGACGGATTTTACTAACCATTAGCATAGGCGTCAATGTACAGCACAGACTGCTTATGATGCAGTATTGATGACCTTTGAGTATTTGACAAATATTGTATTCTTCGAAACTACAGATGTTGCTATAGCTACGATGTTGCTAGGCAATACTTTCAGATTTATTTGAAATGCTTTATGTGCATTAGAATGTACAGCAGTACTACAAATACATATTATTAAAAGTGCTCAGGCTCTTCTTATAAAAATATAAAGAACAATTGACAGGGTTTTATCAAAAATGGTTGTCGAAATATGCCAGCATAAATTTACTGGCCTATGATGGTGTGCACTTCAAAGAAACAATGGTTAAACGCAGGCAAAAAAAAATACAAAATAGAGTCTTATTCGTCATGAGGGATTTTATAAACATATAACATCATGCAAATAGCCTTAACAATAACAATGTCACAAATTATGTGCTTATATCAGCTCTTAACACAGCTTCCGTCTTCTCCAAGTTTATCATGAAAAGAGATTAAAGAGGTGAAAATGGTGAGACAAAGTAAAAACTTTCGATGGCCAAGTAAAATGGAAGAGGAAAAATGTATTAAGAATGAGAAATGATTTGAAATGTCTTTAAATATTAATGTTATGTTGCATTACCTTCGCGAAAGTCGAATTCAGGTATTGAAACGAATTCTCCCTACAGTACCCTGACCGTTGATAATAAAAGGAGCATGCAAAAGTCAATAAAATCCTCATATTTTATAACAGTACTGATGCTTAACAGTTATTAATGTTAAATTTCCTTAGTCTTCAGATTTTACCTGCAATTAATCACTTCAAATTTCACAAGTTAGTATCTAGCACTGTTCTGTTACCGGTATAGCACAAACAGTGGTTCAGTTATTTTAAATTTCCGTCAGCTAGTTCTGAAATGTTATGGCGTATTGAAAAACAAATGAAACAAAAATATCACAACTTGTGAGATTTACATCAACATAAAGGTCAGACATTTACTTCTTCCCAGAGATACATCCTTGTGGAATAAGACTAACGCTTCGCCATATTCTTTGGACGTCTAAATTAGCTGAATTACAGTCGAGCTATTATGATCATATTCCTTGAATACAATGGATGCAACTTAACTAGATTCAAGTGTTTCAATTAAAGAGGTTACTATGTCACAACTTACTGTGGCCTATCCAAGAAGCCTCTTTGCTGTCTTTCTGTCTGTCTGTTTTTCTCTTTTTCTTGTCTGTCTTTTCTGTCTCTCTGTCTGTCTGTAAAACTTCACTTATGCAATTAACGGCACCGTCATGCAATTAACGGCACCGTTCCACAGTGAACGAGTATGATTTTAGTGCAACGTTAAACGTAATACGTAGGTACGTGTGCTACGGTATATCACAGACTATTGTGGGACTTTCCTTGTCAAAAGATAAAGTCATGTGATATGATGAGCGGCGTTGTCCAGTTTTGTTACATTAATACTTCGTTCTAGCTTATTTACAAATCTGATGTGATCGGTCACCATATTACAGCATATTCACTCACATAACCCCCAACAACTATGTTACAATGTAGATGTAGTCCCTCATATTATCTCAAGCACTGCGTTACAGCATACTCACTACCTTTACCCCAACAACTATGTTACAGCGTAGATGTAGTCCCTGATATTATCTAACCACTGCGTTACAGCATACTGATTCATGTTACCTCGACAACTATAGTGAGTGTGGGCCTTTACCTCATATTACTGAAACCATCCTGTTAAAGAATACTTACTCATATAACCTTCACTATTATATTACAGCGTACGAAAACTATGTTAAAAAGAACGGTACAATGTTGCGAAGTAATTTGTGTAGTGATAAAAGTTGCACAGACAGAGGTCTTCAATCAATAAGAAAGGAATCAACCAAAGTTTTTTCTTCAACGGGAAAACACCCCAACGTTTTTCGAGGCAATCCATTCAGCAAAATTTAAAGAGATGCACACTTTTCCTCGTCAGAAGATCCAAAAAAATACCAAAGATTTGTCCATGTCGATGATGATTATGACTAATCTCTGTATGTATTTATCAAGTTACATAATTCCAAAATAACAAAATGCAGGTTGAGAGATTGATGTGCATGTCACCCAAGGGAAACGTGCAAGAAAAACATCTCTCAGTCACTTGTATTTACTAAGTGCTCACAAAGCAATCGAGGCGAACGTAATGGGATATGTCCGCATTCATTCCCCAAGCACTTACGTATTGCTTTATTCCTTTACCCAATGCGTCAATTCAAGGCCTGCCGAAAGCTATGTGAGAAATCCTAGTACTTGGATGAAATATGCCTAAGATACGATATGCCATTGATAGTTCCAGGTGCAAGGTTCTGAACAACATTTTCTCAAAGTAACAACTATACACTCTCAATGCAGAAATTGATATTGTCAGTACGAGAACGCCACGCCTGACTAGAAATACTCAAGAACGGAAAGTAACTGTATTGATAGAAATAAAAACACTAGACTCCAGGTTCATTAGCGAAACAGAAGTACATAAAAGAAAAAATAGAACATTTGTTGTGCGTAACAAGATCTGCTGAGTGTGCTATTTACGATGGACTTCCTGTTTGAATTTTAGTTTCTTTTTGCTTGTGATGTCGTTGACAGAGATGACTTAATTAGATAGTTAAAAGAAAAAGTGAGACTACAGGTCGGAACTAATTTCACGGGAAATCAAAGTCCGTGAAGTTCTTATTTTAACTAAAAAACAATTGAAACTACAAAGGGATTTTCATTTGACATGTATATATGTAGCTGAACCTAATGGCGCCCTTGTGATTTCCTCCTAATTTTCCGCTTATTGCGTATTGGTAGGAAATGTCGCAGGCAAAGAAAACACGCCACATATAATCTTTGTACAATCATTCAGTATCACCAGTGAATATCAATAGCGTCTTCATCTCCTCAAATCTGTCTGATAAGATGAGGTATCATTTGCATTTATTAAAAGTTATGTATCACCAAATTATGCTTGAACAACAAATAACTGAATTACTACCTGTGAGAAACTTATTTCTTGTAAAGAATTCTACCTCTCTGCCTTAAAATAAAAAAAAAATGCATCGTTCAGTTTCCACAAATACTGGTTTTGATAGTAAGACAATTTCTCTCTAAGTAATCTTTTGAAAAATTCCATCCCAAGTCATCTCTTGAAAAAAAGTCAAGTTTGCAATGACCATGTCTCACAACGTAACTGGTAACTTGTACCGTAGTACTCAATTCGAAATAAAGATCATCTGAATTTTTTGAAGCTTTAATACCAAGACATAGTGTATAATAAGTGCAATTCAAAATTATGAAAATGTTAATTACATCAGTATTTCCCAAAAATACTGATAATATGTTTTTCCATCTCTTCCATGTGGACAATATTTTCTTGGAGACTCTTTGTGGAGGCCGGCAAAGGTTAAAAGAAAGCTGTGTTTCGGAGCCCTGTAAAGGTTCACCCGCCCAGTGAAAAGTGGTGGCCGTGTCCTGTCCTTCTATGAAAGCCTGGTACATCTGGTACAAAAACGTACTCTATATCTATGGAATGACATGAATATGCATATGCTATATATAGGTATCAAGTACGCTAGAGCTAATACAAACTCAAAGAAACAAACGTTCTGTTTTGTAAATTAAAGAGGTCTTGACATGTATACTACAACACAGTAAAATCCGGTTTTTCTAAATATTTGGACAATTTGATATTCAAAGCCGCCTTTGCTGTGCTTGTCACATCATTCAATGTTATATGAAATCAAAGTTTTAACTTGCACAGAAGGTAGCTCTCCTTTGAAAAATCTGTTTCTGTATGACGTCATATCACGTGATATTAAGAGCAGACACATGCCTGAGTTCTCTATCCACAATGATTGAAAATTCTCCGTCTTGCACATACTTTCATGGATTTGTTTGCACCAATGTTCCTTAGGTAGTGGGCCATTTAAGGTATTCAGTATTTTTTTTTTTTTGGTTTAAGGTCCATGTGGGTCCTGTGGCCCACTTTTTTGAAATGGTGCAAAATCTTTTTTTCCTTCTACAGATTTTCATGCCCACTCTATGGGTTTGTCACGTTAATGAGTTGTTAGTTTTACTCTCAGGGTGTTCATGTATTTTTGATCCAAGGTGGACATGGGTCTGTGGCCCATTTTATGAAATCCTGCAAAATAGTTGTTCTCCTACGAATTCTCTTGTACAATGCTGATGATTTGACATAATTTTACTCTGCTGGTGACACCCTTTGAGAAATCCTGCGTGCAAAGCCCAAAATGGGTCCCAGTCTTCAGACTTAGACCCAAAATGCTATGTACATGCTTAAGGTGCCACTAACAAAGTATCATAATGACAAAGCATCGACATATTGTAAACATGTATGTCAATCTGTAGAAGGAAAAAGCATTTTGCAGAATTTTTAGTAAAATAAGCGTAAAGGGTCCACACTGGACGATGAAGCAAAACTTCTTTAATATCATAAACAGATCACTAACGAAGAATAATTATGACAATTCGTTAATATTGTATATTACAGTCTGTAGGATGCTGTCAACTATGTTTAACATTAATTAAAGGAATGAGTTATTTTGCAGTAGTTCACAAATGGACCCTAGGGGCCTAACTTATATTTGAACTAAACCTTCCTGAGCTTCCTCAAGGTTTCACCTGAGTATCAATATGACAAAGCATCAACATCGTAACAGAGCATCTGTAGCAACAGAAGCATCCCTCAGAATTTCATAACCTGGGCCAGGGGGTACATGTGAGACCTTGTTCCAAACATACATAGACACATGGTATCACTGACAACGTATCTTGATGACAAACCATTTAGATTGTACATGGCAATCCGCTAGAGAAAAAAAATCATTTTGCAGCATTTCATAAAATGGGCCAAAGGGTACTGTCACATGGGACCTTGGACCAAAACTTTTTTGGGCACCCCAAGTGGCCCAGACCCCACGAAAGATTGTGTGGAAGTCTGAAGCAAATCCATCATGGCATTTGTACACAGAAGCATCTTGACTTATTGTGGATCGATACCTTGTGCATGGAAGGGTTCCTAATATGACGTCATAAGATGCCTTGTAGAAAGAAAAAAATCAAGAAGGAGCGTCCAACTGAGAAACTTGTAACCTTGATTGCCCAATATTGAAAGACCTACCAAGGAAACCAAAGACAGTCTAGATATCAATTTGTCCAAATCTTTAGAAAAATAGTTTCTTTTGAGTTTTAATCTACGTGTCATGGCTTCTTTAACCTACAACCAATGAATAATAAACGGACTGCCATTGCTACGTGACTCTTATTGTGTCGTCAGCAAGCTCGTATCCGGGATGGGGGGGGGGGACGTTCAGGGGGTTCGGAAGAACCCCCCCCCACAAGATCTGGAGTTCCGCTCAGCCTGTGATAGTAGGCTTACGTTAGCAACATAGATAATGAGTTTTAATTTGTCGGTCATAATTGTGTGGTAAAATGTTCCACTTGTGGTAAAATTGAACCCCCACTGAAAAAAACTGCATACGGGCCTGTCCTCCGTCTTTGTTTAAAGTCATAACTTGTATATTAAGTGATACGACTTTTAAGATTATTTCCATAGCATCATCTACAAATGTTGTTGTTTTTGTTCAAACATAGCACTACTACGAATGAAGTAAGAACAGAGCCTTTGTTACTCGGCCCAATTTTTCAACCCAAGTTCCAACATTCTCGTCCTCACTATCATAAATCCACTGAGTTCTTAATTTTTATAATTTTGAAGGTTTTTATCCCATTATTGTACTGTTCATGACGTTATGGACAGTACCTAGGCACACTTCCCATTTTGGGGAGGCAGTTCTTTCGTTCAATGTTTATGTTTTCACATTCAGTGGTTTGCTCTACAATTGAACTCATTGTGTTGAGCGGATCAAATAGACGGGATCGAAACTTTTTTGGTGGGGATATGGCTTCATAAGACCAGTTTTTATTTTGGCAGTTTTTTATTTTATTGTTTCGCAATTTAAGACTTGAGTAAGTTAATGTGCCATTGTCATTTTGCCGAGATGGTTCTTTTTTCTTTTACATGTCCCCTCAACGCTTAAGTAGGGAACTGCTACATCTGTAACAATCGTCGATGATTGCATGACAAAGTAGAACTCGTTCTTGTGCCAACAACTTTTGAAAATGATAGCCAAATCAGAAAAGATGTTATACAATAGTACTTTAATAGATGGGGAAGCATGAAAAGGGTTATCGTTGGTCTAGATCTGTGAGAGGGTTGTAAGGGAAGAGGTGTCCCCACCCCCTTCGGAGAAATTTTTCACCTACTAGTCACTCTTCGATGCAATCTAGTGCAATACTTGGCTTGTATTGAAGTCATAAAATGTGCTAGATTGAAATATGAAAAGTTCCAACTGGCATGTCAGACTTTCTGACTATCCTCACTCATAGACTGAAACATGAGAAACTCAAACGAAATCTCAGATTTATGGAGAATTTCTGCAATTACCAGGTAACCTCACAACTTGGTATATATTTGTCATCTTTGTACGTCATAAAATGTAATAAACTGAGATATGACAAATTCTAACTGGCATTCGAGTTTTCTTCCGACGATCATAGCTCTGAGTCTTTTTTTTTTTTTTTGAGGGGAGACCCTGTCACGAAGGCCCTGAGCGTTTATCGACAATTCATTCAAATACACGATGGCTAACAGAA
Source organism: Stichopus chloronotus (assembly GCA_021234535.1). Taxonomy (NCBI): domain Eukaryota; kingdom Metazoa; phylum Echinodermata; class Holothuroidea; order Aspidochirotida; family Stichopodidae; genus Stichopus; species Stichopus chloronotus. Next base: position 13,668,460 of record CM037833.1, read on the forward strand.
TCGTGACCTCAATTCTGTTTTGCGGATAATTTGACAATTTTGTTGGTGTATTTATGGGAAAGGAAGATGAGTCAATCCATTACCTTCATGAACATAAGACAATGTAGGAAACACTGGGCGCGAAACGTCGAAACGCGCAAAACATGTTGACACTTAGGATGTGTAGATGAGTCTAACCTTGGTTAACAGCTGAATTGGTCACGAAGAGTTCCCTTGTGAGCATTTATCAGCCTCGCGATTACATCAGTCGCTCACCAAAACTGTGGACAATATTTGTTACAATGTCCCCCTACAATTCAAAAAGTAAGCAAAAACATTCATCTTTTTCGAAGCGTGGGGGTGGGCGGACATTTTATCACTGAGATTGGCTTATGTAAGGTCTAAGTTTCACTAGTAAGGGGCCCATTAGTTGATCCAAACATCGTGTGCCACATTTAAGGATTCACGTACTTTAATTGGAGATACGGAGCGGGGGGGGGGGGGGGGGAGGGGGATCTGTGTAGGGGTGTCCTTTGAAAAATATGTTGTTAAACTGAATCCCCTCAGATATTGTCCGGTGTAACACATCCGACACTGAACCCAATTTGGTTCTGTTTGCACCTCCATCTGAAAGACAGTTGCCCCGGTCTTGACGAAAAGGCCCAGCACGTTAATTACTTGTCTCAGTGACACATTATTTACAGCAGATATACTTCCTACTGTGTGTTATCTCACAAAAAGGGACTTTAGCTATACAAAATAAATTCAGAAAAAAGCAATAGAATCTAATCCAACAGGATGATAACTTCACTTGTCTACTTGTATTTGGTACCGTATGTGGTCTCTCTATTGCCTTTTTATCCGACATATTGTAGTATTCTACATGAATCTCCAAATGTTCACCTCCAAATTTAGAAAACAAATGTTTTTTCTATACCGTTATATCATTTAGGTTTCTCATTAATCCAGATAACGGTATATGTGTTACTTTATGAAAAATAAGGTATCGTTCTCCTTGAAATCTGTCGATATATAATGCCTGATATTAATTCGCAATCTCCTTTGCTGCTATAGTATTTTAACTGTAATTTACAGCTAAGATAAGGAATGTAGGCACCCAGGGAGTTCTTCCCACAAAATCTGTTCTAAACTATTTTTGCTCATCTGTGTGGACGTTTCAAGAAGATTTAATAGTGGAACAAAGAATTGACCAAAAAGTTATGGATATTATGCAATACCTGCATCAAATTTCAAAGGGACGTTCTTAATATTTTTTTTTATTATCATCATCATTTTCCAAGAATTTTCTCAATCTATGGAACTAAGCTGGTTGACACATTTACGTTGCATCGAAGAGATCTGTCTGTGATCACGTGTACGTTTTGTTTGTCTTATATGTTGTTGTTTCTTCTTTTCTTTTTTGAGATTGTACATTTTTTTTGGTATGAGATTTTTTACACGCAGTCACTGTGGCTTATACAAAAGGACAAAAAAGTCAAAAGGAAAAAGGTCAGGAAAGAAGTTTGTTCTGGAAAGACCAAAAACAAAAGAAAAGAGAAAATATGATTATGTTTTAAGTTCGCGCGACACAATACTTGTCGAGTGCAGATGGATAAAAATCTTTTGCAGGCAGGAAGCAAAGGCTTGTCCGGAATCCGAGAAGTTTACATTCTTTCTTTCTTATGTATTCTCTTTAAAAAGAAAAAAATGTGCTAGATTTAATCTTCCATCAGCTCATCATTGTATTCCCAGCTGTGGTTCAATGTTAAAATTAAATGCAGGTATACTGCAAAGTACAGTTACCTGACAGCCTAGCAGAAAAATTATACTATTACAACATTGTAATAAAATTTAGCAGCAGTTACACAAAATATAACTACGATGTAATAGCCAACGTTATATTGCATTCAAATTACGGTGACAATATAAACATAACAGATATGAATATTCATGAAAAGTAATCATTAACTTGAAGAATTACCACTTTAAGGCTGCAATATTAGTTGAATATTGGTCAATTATGCCACTGAAGTAAAATGTTATAGCCACGATAAAAATGACATTGCTTAAGCTCCACTGTTGCATAAAAATTAATATCCATTCCCATTGGTCTGTTTGACTTCAAGTAACAGTGATTGACGGCTAGGCGTACTGTGAGAGTCTGAATTTTGTAGGGCCAACAAAAATGGAACACTGACGCTCAGTTGTATGTGTATGCTATATGTAGAGGAAGAAACGGAACAGTAAAAAACTATTCGCTTTTGTGTATACGAAAACATAACTATCCCAGACTTGATTCGTAAATGCTCAGTACTATATACGTGACATACGTATAAGACTTGTGCATAAAAAGGGGGGGGGGGGCGAAGATTTTCTGACTCTGTTCAACGATTACCTATAGGGTGTAATAGGCTATGATTTCTGAAAGAGCGCCATTTGGTCAAATGCACGATTACCTAGGGCGTCATAGGCTATGGTTTCTGACAGACCGCTATTTGGTAGGAGGATTGATTACCTAAGTTGTAATAGGCTATTATTTCTGAAAGAGCGCCGTTTGGCGAAAGGCACGATTACGTAGGGCGTAAGAGGCTATGATTTTTGAAAAGAGCGCCACTTGGTTTAAGGCATGATTACCTACGGCGTAATAGGCTATGATTTCTGGAAGAGCGCCATTTGGTCAAAGGCATGCTACTGAGTCTTCTTCGCATGCTACAAATTGAAATGAAAGCTTAGTTCTAACTTCCAGGAACTGTTTTCAAAAGTAAGATGGTGCGATTTTTTTTAATGTCATCTGGGAAAAACCTTTTTCTCCGGAATGCAGAACTTAGGTTGGAAGCGGAGGATGTTTAAATTAAATGCATTTGCAGTAGTTTGTACTTTATTTATATTTAATTCACATGACTTATCTCCACGTTGTTGATGGTATCAGAGAATATGTGGACGATATGTTATTAAACTTTGTGGGGGACGTGTAATTCCAGTGAAAATTTCGATACGTTATATTTGCATCATTTCATTTTTTAATTGAGGGACTTCCAAATTTTTAATATTTTTTGAAATACGTTTTAAATATATTTATCCAGTTTGAAAATAGCAGAGATTATATAAAAACTGACAAATATTGGTTTGAAAATATATTCTTAAGTGAAACGGTGACTTAGTGAGATTCTTTCGCTCATGTTTTCTTTTTTTTTTTTAACGAACTCACTCAAAAATGCTCCAATACGCTTAGTAAGAAAACAAAAAGAGAGAGAAAAAAAGATATAGCTCACTAAAAGTTGTCACACAGCTAATTCAATTTATGAACAAAAGCACCCTATTTATGATTGAAAGGTTTATTTATTTATAAAGGATCTTCTTCTACACCTACAAAAGTGTCATTTCGGCAAAGATTCTAGGAGACAGTATAAAAGGGGGTTTCAGATAAAACCTTTCTGTAAACATAATGAATAGGCCTATGTACAATCTCACAGTTACTTTGTAAAATGGCAGAGGACTCTTTCTCACGTGATCATAATGATAATATTCAGGACCCTATGTTGTAGGGTAAATATTAAAATTCGCTGTCCTCTATGTCGATAAAATCAAAGTTGTTTTAATATACTTCACATTGTTAATTGAAAATGATATTTTAATATCTTCGTTGTCATTTAGCAATTCCAGAATATAGGAGGATAAAATATAAAATGAGAATATTAAAACGAAGTCAGTACAAAGAGCATGCAGTATATAATATAGTCCATTAAAGGCCACCGTAGAAAATATCCTTCGTTACAGCTCTGGAAAATGGCCGTTTGGAGACCCAAATTGTGTTTCATTGGACCTAATGTTATAAGTCTGAACTGCCCTTGAACAGAGGGCCCTACCGTTAAAATATACGAGAAATCCAGATTGAAATTTCTCGATCAGATGAAACGATGTAGAATGGACACTAATCTCAGTCTGCGTTAGGTGATAGTATCAACAAAAGCGAACCAAAAAATCGACCGAATATATCGATATTGTATGTGTCGAAATCCCAGATTTTGCCGAAAAAACGATGTGTCTACGGATACCTTAGGTATCCATTAAGTAGTTTTTGACATGATCCTTGCCTTTTTTTAACAACAAACCAAATAGAAGTTGTGACATCAGATATGAATAACTATGTTTCATTTCTCGATTTTGCAATACGAATGAGGAAAAAATAATATCAATAAGGTTCAATTTTATGGTATCAGAGAATATGTGGACGATATTTTCTTAAACTTTGTGGGTGACGTATAATTCCAGTAAAGATTTTAATACGTTATAATTAAATTATTTCATTTCTTTTTAATTTGAGGGACTTCCACATTTTGAATATTTTTTGAAATATGTTTTAGTTTATATATTTATGCAGTTTGAAATAAGCAGAGCATATATAAAAATGATGAATATTCGTTTGAATATATATTCTTAAGTGAAACCGTGACTTAGTGAGATTCTTTTGCTCCTATTTTTTTTTTAACTAACTGACTCAAAACTGCTCCAATACGCTCAGTGAGAAAAATAAGAGATAGCTCACTAAAAGTTGTCACACAGATAAGTCCATTTTATGAACACAAGCACCCTATTTATTATTTTAAGTTTCTTTTATTTATAAAGGATCTTCTTCAATAACAACAAAAGTGTAACATCGGCAAACCTCTAGGAGGCAGTATAAAAGGGGGTATCAGACTAGACCTTTCTATAAACAGAATGAATATGTATAATCTTAAAGTTACTTTGTCAAATGGCAGAGGAATCTTTCTCACGTGATCATAATGATAATATTCAGGACCCTATGTTCTAGGGTAAATATTGAAATTCGCTGTCCTCTATGTCGATAAAATCAAAGTTGTTTTAATATTCTTCACGTTGTTAATTGAAAACGATATTTTAATATCTTCGTTTTCATTTAACAATTTCGTAATATAGGAGGATAAAATATAAAATAAGAATATTAAAACTAAGTCAGTACAAAGAGCATGCAGTGTATAATATAGTCCATTAGAGGACACCGTAGAAAATATCCTCTTGAAAGTGGCCTTTTAAAGACCCAAATTGTGTTAGATTGGACCTAATGTTATAAGTCTGAACTGCCCTTGAACAGAGGGCCCTACCGTTTAAATATGCGAGAAATCCACATTGAAATTTCTCGATCAGATGAAACGATGTAGAATGGACACTAATCTCAGTCTTCGTTAGGTGATAGTATCAACAAAAGCGAATCAAAATTTCGACCGAATATATCGATATTGTATATGTCGAAATGGCAAATTTTGAGGAAAAAACGATGTGTCTACGGATACCTTAGGTATCCATAAAGCAGTTATTTGACATGATCCTTGCATTTTTTTAACAACAAACCAAATAGAAGTTGTGACATCAGATATGAATAACTATGTTTCATTTCTCGATTTTGCAAAACGAATGAGGAAAAAATAATATCAATAAGGTTCAATTTTATGGTATCAGAGAATATGTGGACGATATTTTCTTAAACTTTGTGGGTGACGTATAATTCCAGTAAAGATTTTAATACACCATATTTGAATTATTTCATTTCTTTTTAAATTGAAGGACTTCCACATTTTGAATATTTTTTGAAATATGTTTTAATTTATATATTTATGCAGTTTGAAATAAGCAGAGATTATATGAAAATGACGAATATTGGCTTGAATATATATTCTTAAGTGAAGCGGTGACTTACTGTGATTCTTTTTCCTCATGTTCTTTTTTTTGAGTCCGGATTCACTCAAAACTGCTCCAATACGCTTAGTAAGAAAAATAACAGATCGCTCACTAAAAGTTGTCACACAGATAAGTCCATTTTATGAACACGAGCACCCTATTTACTATTTTAAGTTTTTTTTTTTAGTTATAAATGATCTTCCTCAATAACAACAAAAGTGTAATTTCGGCAAAACTCTAGAAGGCAGTATAAAAGGGGTATCAGATTAGACCTTTCTATAAACAGAATGAATATGTATAATCTTAAAGTTACTTTGTGAAATGGCAGAGGAATCTTTCTCAGGTGATCATAATGATAATATTCAGGACCCTATGTTCTAGGGTAAATATTGAAATTCGCTGTCCTCTATGTCGATAAAATCAAAGTTGTTTTAATATTCTTTACGTTGTTAATTGAAAATGATATTTTAATATCTTCGTTTTCATTTAGCAATTCCAGAATATAGGTGGATAAAATATAAAATAAGAATATTAAAACGAAGTCAGTACAAAGAGCATGCAGTGTATAATATAGTCCATTAAAGGATACCGTAGAAAATATCCTTAGTTACAGCTCTGGAAAATGGCCGTTTGGAGACCGAAATTGTGTTTGATTGGACCTAATGTTATAACTCTGAACTGTCCTTGAACAGAGGGTACTACCGTTAAAATATGCGAGAAATCCACATTGACATTTCTCGATCAGAGGAAACGATGTAGAATGGACACTAATCTCAGTCTTCGTTAGGTGATAGTATCAACAAAAGCGAATCAAAAATTCAAACGAATATATCGATATTGTATGTGCCGAAATCACAAATTTTGACTAAAAAACGATGTGTCTACGGATGCCTTAGGTATCCATTTAGTAGTTATTTGACATGATCCTTGCATTTTTTTCAACAACCAAAAAGAAGTTCTGACACCAAATATATATAACCATGTTTCATTTCTCGATTTTTTAGTACAGATGAGGAAAAAATAATATCAATAAAGTTCAATTTTATGGCATCAGAGAATATGTGGACAATATTTTCTTAAACTTTGTGGGTGAGGTGTAATTCCAGTGAAGATTTTAATACGTTATAATTAAATTATTTCATTTCCTTTTTAAATTGAGGGACTTCCACATTATTAACATTTTTTGAAATATGTTTTAAAATATGTTGATGCAGTTTGAAATAAGCAGAGATTATATGAAAATGACGAATATTGGTTTAAATATATATTCTTATGTGAAAATTTTGCTCATGTTTTTTTTTTTTAAGGGGCTCACCTAAAACTGCTCCAATACGCTTTGTAAGAAAAATAAGAGATAGCTCACTTAAAGTTGTCACACAGATAATTCCATTTTATGAACACAAGGACCCTATTTATTATTTTAAGTTTTTTATTTACAAAGGATCTTCTTCAATAATTGGAAAAGTGTAATTTCGGCAAAGGTTCTAGGAGGCAGTATAAAAGGGGGTATCAGATTAGACCTTTCTATAAACAGAATGAATATGTATAATCTTAAAGTTACTTTGTCAAATGGCAGAGGAATCTTTCTCACGTGATCATAATGATAATATTCAGGACCCTATGTTGTAGGGTAAATATTGATATTCGCTGTCCTGTATGTCGACAAAATCAAAGTTGTTTTGATATTCTTCACGTTGTTAATTGAAAATGATACTTTAATATCTTCGCTTTCATTTAACCATTCCAGAATATCGACTATGGGGCATAGACCTTTTTTCGTTAGTTTTGTGAGCCACCTCAGGGGAAAACTTAACTTTAGCACAAACCAGTTTCTTTGTTTTAAGTACTGACAAATCTGGTCGATCCCGCGTGCAGTAGTTGCACATTTAGAGAAAAGTGAGAAAATGAGCCCATTTTTAAACCAAAAAATTCGCATAATTTGACCAATCACATGTACTGTCTGAGGGCGTTTCGGAAGGTTGCACTTTTTTCAGCCAATCAGAGAGCTCGTACTGTAAAAACCCGACGTAAATTTGGTTTATCAGCAATGATACCGTGGTTGCGAAGAAAGATGAAGTGTTTTGCCCCTATTTCTGGGGTTTCTGGCGATATTCGACTATTTCAATAAGACACATGGTTGAAGTATCTACAATCAGTTCATGTGTGGAAAGATTTAGGTGGCTGTCAGGCAGAAACTTTGTGAAAGAATTCTACGAAGTGTAGGAGTCTGATGCTTCATCAAACAAGTTGGCCTAACCATACCTCGGGACGTGGATACCTTAAAATATGTTACCAGTATTTCACAGACATCTCAAAACAAAGACGAGCACTTGCCTCGGAGACCAAAAGAAAAGTCTCACAAAGGGAAAAAAAAGGAACCGATGGTAAGCTTCCGTAACTAAAGATACAAGCCTAGCCTGAGCGAACGAACAGCCACATTGTGAGTTTTTTAACTTTAGCCTAGGCCTTGGCTAACAAGTATCAACATCCTGGGAGCTTGTTTCATGTTCATGTAAAAAGACAAAATGCAGTCCGTCAGCAAACCCTGAAGACTGCTGCTCTAGAGTTGGAATGGCCTGCACGGATATGTGTTCCTGTGAGAACTGTCAGAACCAATCTACACTATACCCAGCTTTTGAGGAAGATGAAGCCCGTTGATGATGGATATGATGATGAACAATATCTGGGAGAATTTGAGAAGCCTGGAGAATAATTTTGTTTCAGCTGAATGTAGAATTATTCCAGTAGAGTAAGGTGGGATGAGATACAGTAGATGTGCTAGGAACCAGTACATTTGTTGCTGCAACATGTTTTAAAACTAGATCATGGTCAAGACCTAGTTGATGGTGTGATGTGCTGGAAACCTCTCCCCCAGGTTCCAACATACAAGGTGTAAAAATGGTTTCTGATTGAGATCAAGTTGATTCAGCAGTATGCAGGAAACAACTCCCTCCACCACATGTTTCATTATTGATTGCAGAGTAAAGCTAAAGGGGTACATGTGAGAATGCTTATGCATTAATGGCACCGTACAGAGCATGTTGTACATGAAGATGCATTTAACATGGTTTCATGTAATACCCAAACTATTGTCTTGTTCAGATCACCTTATGAAAATGTCACAATATTTTCTGATTCCTCTGGTCTGATTTGAACATTTGATGCACATGCAGGCTTTGGATCATGCAGGAACTGACAGATGCCTTACTTGATGTATAAGGAAACCTCCCAGATTTTAGTATTTATTGGCATACTGTATTAAAAGCAAGAGAATAACCTGGAGAGTTTTTTACTAACTTGTGAGATATACCGATTAATTTTGAAAACAGCCATATTTACTTGTAATTCATAAGGGTGGATATACTGTTACAAAGGATGCTGATCAGTCTAACACTAGAGTAAAATGATAGGGTTTTGCAAAAGATTAAATGTTTTGTATGTTGGGGTCTATTGCATTTGCACATCCACAACATTATACATAGTTTTGTGGCTGAGTAGACATAAGTTGCTAGAAGGTATTACACCAATATTACTGTATGTGATGTTGCATTCTTTGGTGACTTAACTTTGACTAAGAACATTAACATTCTTACCTTTCACATAGGGAACATAATGCATAATGTGGAATTGCTGGATGCGAGTCACTAGGACAGGGGTATAGCAGTTGTGTAGGTACTATAGGGTATTTTTTTTTTTAGAGGGGGGGCAGATTCTGACTTGGATTTGAAAATGGGGGGGGGTGGGGGAGAAGGCTGGTCTGAGCAGGTGAGGAGGGGACAACAGATGGGGAATGGTGCTACATTTAATACTAGATGGGTAGATGGAACTGAATATATTTCCAAGAGTTCTAACTTTTTAGATGGTAAATTTCCTTATTTTTCTTAAAGCAGAAGGGGGGGGGGGGGCGAAACCGTTGCCACCTGTGCTGCAAAACTAGCTTGTAGTGATGTGGAGAACCATGTCTGCTATATACTTCCCTCCATTTCATCATTACAATATAACATGTCAGTCATGTGATCAGCTGTCAATTATTGTCATTTGGAAAAGCTACATAAGCAAAAGAACGAGTTCTTTACATTCAACGTACAAAGAATACAATTATACAAATTGTGATTGATTGTTTATGTTAATTATTGTGTACTATATTTGTGACACTTTATGTCTGACTTTCCATGAAAGCAAATGTGACTGCCACAGAGACATTCCCATCACCCTTACTTAAAACGTTTCTTCAATAGGATATGGCTCACAAAAATTATGGGTGTGATGTACTCAGACATTGACAGTCACATTATTATAAAATGAAAAATATGTTTTCGATGGTAGTCAAAAAATACCATGCGCTCTGCAACACCATGTTTGTGTGATATGATGAGCAATTAAAAAGGAAGGTGACCTTTTTCTTCAGGGAATGAAGTTTTTCATTGCTTCTCATAACTAATTTCATCTCTCCAACCTTTATTCAACATTTGTCATGTGGGGTGAGGAGGGATTGGTCTGTGAATACTAGGGTAGGAGGTTTTACTGGAAAATAACCAGTCAGCACATCTTTTACCGCCTCCAGTAGAGCTTTCATACGCGCATCATTGAAAGCCATTTTCATGAACTTGAAGACAAGCAGACAGACAAAACCACATGTCAGGTAAGCTGAGATATAAGGTTTGTATTAGTCTTAGGTGACATGAAATACGAACAGAAAATTAGAGTTGTTGATGAAAATTATTGACTATCTTTTTTTTTTTGCAGTGTGTGCTAGATTTATTTCATAGTTGGGTTCACATGTCACTGGTCCACATAGTGGGAACTCAATCAGCATAGGCCTAGTACTCCAAAGCCATGTTCAGTTTATATATATATATGCTGTCACTGTAATCTTTACATTCCCTAACCCTTCTATCATCACCTTCTATCATCACCTACTGTAAGATATCCTGCTACAATGTTGCCCTAGGTCTAGACTGAGAATGACCGTCAGGCCTACTGCTGGTATTTTCTCAAGCAGAATATTGCTCTTCCAAAGTATAAGTAGATTAAGTTGGCTATCAATAAGAAATATGGGGGTGGGGCACATATCAGTTTTATCATAGATCTACACTGTCCGGTAGCCTAATTCTTGTCGTATAGGCCTACAGCAGCGTAGCAACGTGATTTTGAGTGAAGGACTTTGGATGAGAAGTATATGCCCCACAAACAACCGATCCACACATGGGGAATTTGGAGTGGGGTTTAGGGACCTTAGTGTGATCTTTAGTGACAAACTTAAAATTACTGTCGGATTTTGGGTGAAGTTTTAAGGGGTGCAATGACCCCCATCTGTGTGTAGCCTACTGGGGGTAACCCGGTGCCTGCGCATACCTGTGCTGAATTCATAGCATTCAGTAGGTTGGCATTGGAAACCACTTAACATCATGGCAAACGCTGGGCTTTTTCAATTTTGGGAGGGACTGAGGGGGGGGGGGGGTCTATGTGGCGATTACAGGGCGTATAGTCCGATACATACAGTTCGATGTCCCTATGTTTAAAAGTTATTCATAAAAAACAAAGAGGCCTAGTGTTGCTTCAGGCCCTACAGTCAAGTACTTAGGGAAGGTGAGAGATACGATATTGAGCAAAAAATGTCACGCCGGTGAAACAAACTTTTGTTTTGCAAACTGTGAAAACGTGCATTTTTGCCCTTTCCTATCGAACTGCTGTCATATTTCTGTACAGAAACTAACTTTTTCGTAGTGGAAGATTTTCATCCATTTCCCCGTTCGATTCATTGCCATTCGTTACATGACTGTTTAGTACTAGCGATGGGCTTCGTACTTTTCGCGAAAACAGTACATGCACTCCACAATTGTAGGTTGCGTCCTTTCACAATTCGCATAAATTACCGTTTTCGTTCTCATTAATGTGCAACAATTGAGCGCGGGATCGCTCGAATTCTTTTATTGCCAGTCTTCATATACGTGGTATTAACTTTTCAGGTCTTCCCCAGAGGTGGGTCACAAAAGTCGAGTTTTAAAGCCTTTTCTACTGCATGCCCCATAGTCTAATATAGGAGGATAAAATATAAAATAAGAATCATAAAACAAAGTCAGTACAAACAAGGTTCAATTTTAAGGCATCAGAGAATATGTGGACGATATTTTCTTAAACATTGTGGTAAAGATTTCAATACGTTATATTTGAATTATTTCATTTCTTCTTAAATTGAAGGACTTCCAATTTTTTTAAATTTTTGAAAATGTTTTAAAAATATATTTATGTCAGTTCAAAGAGCATGCAGTGTATAGTGTAGTCCATTAGAGGACACCGTAGAAAATATCCTTAGTTACAGCTCTGGAAAATGGCCTTTTGGAGACCCAAATTGGGTTTCATTGGACCTAATGTTATAAGTATGAACTGCCCGTGAACAGAGGGCCCTACCGTTAAAATATGCGAGAAATCCAGATTGAAATTTCTCGATCAGATGAAACGATGTAGAATGGACACTAATCTCAGTCTGCGTTAGGTGATAGTATCAACAAAAGCGAACCAAAATTTCGACCGAATGTATCGATATTGTATGTGTCGAAATCACAAATTTTGAGGAAAAAACGATGTGTCTACGGATACCTTAGGTATCAATTACGTAGTTTTTTAAGGAAGGTTTAGCATGGATAATATGCGAGAAATCTATACGAAAGTTTCTCTTTCAAATTCTATGCTGTCTACGAAACGAAATTAGAAATTTTGACGATAAAACCATATCTATGCGTATACCTTAGTTATCCATTTGACGTGATCCGCATTTCTTGCAACCGAACCAGTAAGAATTTTGAATATGTAACCCCGTAGCAAGTTTCTGAGTTTTAAATGAAGTCAAGAAAAGAATGATATTACGCTGGTTCAGTTTTTCTGATAGTAGAGAATATGTGGAAGATTAAATTCATGTAGTTTTGTTTTGTAAAACATGTTTGTCACACCTCATGTACATGGCAAGGTAAGGTCATTATCGGAGACATTAATAAATGTTAGGAGATGTTAGTGTTAAGACTTCTTAAATGCATGATACTATGCCATGGATCAGGTGACGTGACTAAGTGCTCTACAAAAAGACGACACTCCTGTATAACCATAAAATGCCAAAACAATACTTCCATTATAGAGGTTTTCAATAGACGCCACTTTGTTTCAATTTGTCATACTGTACGTCACTGACCATGCGCAGAAGGTGTGTAATCGATGCCCTTGCGAGACTTAATTAGTCCCATTTTGCACAATGGACGCAATGGCTGTCAAAATGGAAAGAGGTGAAGAGATTGACGTCGGTGAAAACCTTGTATAACCCGTTCTTGCCATCATGAATATTAAAATGATTGTCTTTTGGAAAAGGTATGTGTCTTTGGTTTGCATAATTGGTGCCTCCTCATCCTGCAACCTCATCTCAGATATCGGAACGAGAGGACACATGCCATCATCAGATTATGCACATCATCGGTTTTGATATGTGCATAAACTGAGCCACTGTGATCTCTTTTTCGCAGTGTTTTAAGTTATTAAAACTATTTTTGTTTAACTTGGATGCTGAAGAGCACCAATTTAAAGTACAGATGATATAAAAATCATGACAACTGAAAGAGATTGTTTTAGATGTTTGTCGATGGTGCCTTTGGGATATTTCGGTCCCAGAGCCTTGTCAAGGGGGAGTGGAGCACCTGTTAAAACTTCCACATCTGCTATCTCAAGATGATCGTATACGACAAGGCCGCATTACCAATTATATGCATATTTAATCATGGCAATGATTTGCCAAGAATGTTTCATTCCATTCTACATCTTTCTACAAATTACCAACGAAACGTTAATAAAAACATTGAAATATCGTTCATCAGTTCAGACTATTGTACGTACTCAAGCTTTTTTGTTTTCCCATTATTTTCTTTTAAGGTGGGGCTAAAGGTAGAGCGCCATTTCTTATTTATAAACAATAAAAGTGTTGTAAAAACTATTGATATATTTCTGAAAATGAAGCAGAAGTGTTTGAGAGACATTTTCAAAAAGTTTCATTCAGAAATATTATTTTCTATCCATGTTACACACGTTGGAAATTCAGTGGAGAGTGCTGCAATTTTCGCCTAAGTTGAATGTGAACCAACTTGAGGAAGTCGAATAATGATGTCACATAATCACTGGGTGTCTTTTTCATTAATTGTTTGTTTTCTTTACATATAATTAATATCAATATGCACACATCTAAACACATTTTGCGTTGAATTACTGAGGTGTATCATGCAATGATCAAATCATTAATACTCTGATTGGAACATATGCATAAGTGTTACAAATATATTGAAAAGGACAAAAAAAAAGCTTTTCATTCTTATGAGGTCAGATTATGTCATCACAATGTCAGTTTTCTTATTAATTGTCTATAAATATTCAAATCGCAATATCTTGGGAAGTAAGCAACATATTTAAATGAATTAGATGATGTTGTTCACCAACTTTAACTCTCTTTAAGTACCAGCTACCTAAGTGGTGCTTGGGAATCTTCACTCTTCATCAAAGGTTGTAAAATGGGCATTATGCCTTTCTCACGTTCATGCAAAAAGGGAAAACTGAGTATGAAACTGCACAGTCCAGGTAACTTTACTGCAATTTCAAATTTTAGTAAAATTGCCATAGATGAAAACTGAAAGGTTTAAGTTACGATACGTGTGTGATACATTAAAGGTGAATACGTGACGATTATATCAGTTAGAACTGAATTTCTATAAGTTTTCTAAGCTACAACAAATTCTCTTGACATGCAAACGACATTAAAGTTGACTTTCTGAAATGACTCCATTAGCTTTGTCTTTTTATATCATCGTGTGTGGCGATAACGGACACGCATCAGCCGGAAGATATTCCTGGACGTCGCTTTCTTCCCCGACGCGGACAACAATTGCCATTCCCAACTGAGGATGAAATTAAGAATATGAATTTTTATGTAAAGATAGAAAACACCACAGATTTTGAAGAACACATCTAAAGAATGAACAAATTAATGCAGAAAATACGAGATGCTTTGAAAGGCAATGCTTTCATCGTCAGGTACAAACTGAAATGAACTCTAATGGGACTTGTGACCAATCGAATATATATATATATATATATATATATATATATATATATATATATATATATATATATATAGTTTGAAAACCATATGAGCGATTAAGTTGAAACTTGGAAAGGTTGTGCATGATGCCAATACGTGAAAGATGTATTAGTTGTATGGTAAATCGAGTCAAATTTGATGATTTTTGAGAAAAAAGTCTATTTTGCCCCAAAATTGCTATTTCCAGTATATCTTGAGAAGTATTTGAGCATTTAATGTAAACTTTTGCAAAAACTTACCTGAGAATGAAAAATTTCAAGGTATATCACTTTGGTAGTAAAGAGAGTGAAATTTGCTTATTTTTTAGAAAAAAAAAAGCCTCTTTTGTCCTAAAATTTGTATGTCCAGCATATCTTGAGAACTATTAGATCAATTAAGTTAAAGTTTTGTAAGTACTTACCTGAGAACACATTGTTCAACATAACATTACTGTAATGGTAAATCGAGTCAAATTTGCTGTTTTTTGAGAAAAAAGCCAATATTGCCCCAAAATTGCTATTTCCAGCGTATTTTGAGAAGTATTTAAGCATTTAATGCAGAATTTTGGAAAATCTTACTTGAGAATGAAATATTCAAGGTATATCACCTATGTAGTAAAAAGAGTAAAATTTGCTGATTTTTTAGAACAAAAAGTCAAGTTTGCCCAAAAATTGTATTTCCAGCATATCTTGGGAACTATTAAACCAATGAACTTAAAGTTTTGGAAGTTTTTTTTTTTCCATCTTTTATTCATCGTTATCAACACAAATACAATCTGGTATGTATATAATCACTTAAGTATATAAGAAATCAAACAGTACAAAAGAAAATAAACATACAGACTAAAGGCTTAAGGATCACTGGCTAATCTGTGAGAAATATAATTGTAAATTTCTACAGAATTCTCTCTACGTTTCCTTTTGGCGTTATTCTTTGAACAAATATAATTTTCAACTTTCAATATGAACTTCAACTTATTATAAAACTGTAAACAATCAGGAATGGATTCATTAATTTTACATCCGTAAAGGTAATATTTACAGTGAAAAATAATAAAGTTAAACGGATGATTAAGAAGCAAATTATATCCAAAGAAAAAATCTTTTTTTGAGAAAACAAACTGGCGCCCTAAAAGATATTGCTCAGTATCTAACAAAAAGCTTGAAGTAATATGGCAATTCCAAAATAAATGATCAATACTTTCGGTTTCAGCCTTTTGGAAGTTTTGGAAGTAATTAGCAATAAACTATTAAAAATTCGATGGTGCAGGCCCTGTATTGAAATCAGTGTTCATGTTGGCGATGAGATACGCAACTCCGTGGATTGCCCTCATGTTTTTCTTCTTTTTTTGTCCATTTGGTCTTTGATTGCTTTTAGTCAAAACCTCTTTTATGGTAGCATTTTAGCTATTTTTTCCATTTTGTAGTATTTGACGCAATTTGATTTATTTGTAACAAACAATGACCAATGGACATTACAGGGAAGCATGGATGTGAGCAACTGTGTGTAATCTAGCATCGAATGAATACCAAGTGTATGATAATTACAGTGGGCTTACAAATATATTGTCTTTCGGAATTTATCAGCTGTTACCATTTCTTATGCGTTACCATACTTAGTACAATAACCAGCTATTGAAGGTTCCAACAGGGATTTGTTGTGTTACCCAATTACAGCTCTCTGTTTGTAATATTAACTTACCAGTGCATGGTAGTCCATATGACAGTGAAGCAACCACCAGCCAGGATTATCAGCTTGGAAGCGAACGATCATATACGAATTGGCAGCCTAAGCATGCGGTATCTTTATGGACTGGAAAATCCCGATTTCTTTTAAATGGATCGTCACTCTTGTCCTTTTCCTCGATCTGTTCCCGGGTTTTAGTATCTGCTGTGAGCGCCCCCATTCCAACGACGTAATATGTGTGCCCATGTAAATGCATGGGATGGCATCCCTTACCGTGGCCGTTATTGAAGAAGAACAATTCAACAAGCTGGTGTAAAAGAACCAAGAGAAAAAAAAATATATGCTACTTTGATAGGACGAAGTAGTAGAAAAAAAAAACAAAAAATATAAAAAAATATACATCGATGAGTTGAATAATAACGATGAAAAATGACATTGACGAAAACCAAACTAACAATGACGGTGAATGACGGTCGATGGTGATCGATGACTATGTCGTGGTGTCTTTCTTTTTTAAGGACGAAGATGACGACGATAACAATGACAATGAATAATTCTGTCATTGACGAAGATGACATGACCATGATAACAATGGCGATGATGGGTGATTGTGTCATGGCGGAAGATGACGATGATAACAATGACAAATGATGGTAAAGACTATAATGATGACTGTGCCCATCAAAAAAAGAAAAAGAAATTGACGACGATAACGAAAAGAAAAGTGGTTCATATTGTCTTTAAAGAAAGGTATTCTATTTGAAGTTCAATCAAACTATTAAATAATTTTCAAAACTCTGTTTGTCTCAGATATATTTCAAGCTGTTCCGGTCACGGTCCAAACATCTGGAGAAGATAAATGACAATGACCTACCTCGCCAAGATCTACATGTAATGTATGGATGTATGCACGCTGTTCCGAGTCGCAGCGTTCAGGTGCTTCCTCCTCTCCATCTATGAAGAATAAATCTTTCTCAAACAGGGAGTAGTTACTGATGAGGAGCGGGTAGGGTGGAACCTTAAATCTGAGGCCATTAATCAGAGGATAGTAGTTGCGGTCGTATTTAGTCGAAAGATTTGGTATCGATCGTTGGTTTTTAGGCTCGATCGATTTCATTGCAACCTCCACGTAATGCGTCTTCGGAACCGCGTCGATTTCGTCTTCGTCCAAGGGTGCTGCAGGTAGCAGGGGATATGGAAAAAAAAAGAAAAGACGAACCCTTGTAAGAAACTATATACAAACAAAATTATCAAGGAGCTCTTGTTGGTTGAGAGGGCGCTATTTCTTGTTTTGGTAAGTGTGATTTGTTACCATCGGATATGTATTTCCTTGGGTGTGTTATACTACTTCTACTGGCATTCTGAACATAAATACTGATATTTCCTTTATCATGGGCTAGTATTTCGTATACCATTACTTTCATTTCTTGTACCATCACTCCCATGTCGTGTATCATTACTACCATGGAGCTTATCATCACTGTCATTTTGTATATCAACTCTGCGCGTTATCGACGGTTTTATTTTGCGAGTCATTACTGGAGTTCTCGTTTATTGTAAATGGCCGCTTCTTCGCATGGATTTGCTATCTTTATGAATATATTGTTCTTTTTTATTGAACTTTCCAGCTGTTTTATGTAAACTTTATATAAGACAACTAACTTTTTTGTGTTTCTAATGATCACCAAAGCAAGAAATTGTTTTTGCAATTGGATGAGTCGTTGGTTTTGCAGTTGGTTGGCTCTTAGTTTTGTAGTAGGCTTTAAGTCTTAGAGCTTAGTATTGTAGACATGCCAAATTTAAAGCTCGTCCCTCTATAGATTTTTTCCCAACTGTTGCTTGGTGACTCAGTTTGTACTTCATTCTGCACTTTGCCTAACGTATTTTCAAGTTACAGTCCCGTTACAACTTCATATCCCTTTGTTAGTGGTACTCAATTGAGGTGGTGGATGGGTTTTGCTTGTGTGTAACATTTCCTTTACTACGGTAATTTATTATTAAATAAATGGCACATTACAAAGAGCCATCCCAGTGACTGCTACAGTAAGATGTGTGTACTTGCGTTATTCCTGCGTTTTCAAAAATACGCCACAACTTTGACTCGCTATACTTTTAACATTTTTAAAAAAGGCTGTAAAGGCTACATATTCTCATCAAAGTACCTGTGCATTTAGCACAGGGCCCAGTTCTATACTTTTATTCCGAAAGTCTTTAATCACTTTTCTTTCTACAGTAATTAACACTTTAGAAGATAAACGAAAAAAGGGTTATTTTTCTTGAAAAATTCTGCTTTAAATATAACATTCGCCGAAGTTGATATGTTCTACAAAATGGTGATAGAAATTCGCACTTACCCTGGCTTCTCATATCTGTCAGTGTTTTCTTTTCTGTAGCGTTGACAAGCGATCCTACGGGAACATTACAGGCCGTCCCAAAAGTACAGCCACTGACTTCTTCAAGTTGGACAGGGTCTGCAGTGTTAGCAGAATCGTATCTTACGATAGCCAGTGTTTGAAGACCATTGCAGTTATTTCCAATTCTGTCAAATTTGAGTGAATAGGCTATGGCATAGTTTAACCAATAAGTATTTCAAGAGAATTATGAATTCATTTGTTTTAGAGAAAAAAAAATAAAGCCAGTAGTTGTAGGCTAAAACTAATAGTTGTAGACATAGACTGAAAGATTATTCAAAATAAGCAAGGATGGTGGCCTTCTTTGCGCGAATTAGTTTTCCTCAAAGAAATTCAGTTATTTATTTGATCAAGAATAATTTGTTTACTCAAACTTTCAAAACTTCAAATGATACATCCTTCGTAATTAATTTATAAATGCATAAAGGATGCTAATGAAGAGCCCGAATGGTCTAACAATGAAGAAAGTTATGTGAATGCTTTGAATACTATGTTGTTACGTTGTAAAAGCCCTATTTTCCTTCAGACAGGTGACCGATTCAGTCAGGTGACCGATAAAAGGGATCCGATATCGGTATCTGCCGAAAGACATCCAATATCAGTCACGGTAATGAGAAATTTTTCCTCAAACGTCATTCCTACCCAACGGATATTTTCCTCGAAAGAGCGACGGTTACTCTCTCTCTTGATACCTTAGATTTAATGGTGACTGACTATAAAACAGTAAGTTATTGGGACCAAAGGATTGCAAGATTGCAAGGCACATAGCGTCTGCAAAACCCTGTGGCTTTGTCAAGTTTTGTGAACATTTAGACTCATATTAAAAACCGATCGGTATTGGTTGATATTCATCACAGCAATTTGATCGGCTATATGTGACATTGGCTATTGTTGGTGATATTCCTTTAAAGCTTCTCTAAATCACCGCCAACATTTCTCTTTTTTTTTCTTTATTTTGCGAATCAACGCTTAACTCACCCCTTCAGTCTCATCCAATAGTTACCAATTAGTTCAGTGGCCTTCAAGACGAAATCGATTCTCTCCCCGGCTGTGATGACGAGGGCATCGCAGTTAACGGGTTTAATCGGGTAACCGTCCATGGCTATAGCGAGAAGTTTGTGCTGGTCGACCGAAAGTTGCAAATCACAACCAGATATCGCATTATTGATCAATCGCATCCGGTAAGATTGATCTTTTTCCACTTTGAGAACCTCTCGGTGACTTACAAACTTGTTCTTGCCATTGATGAACAGAAAGTCGGGCTCATTTTTACCTCCGTAAATATAGTTCAGGTAGTGAAGGTACTGTGAGGTGGTCACTCCATCTTGTACAATTAGTATGTGATCCGATCTATCCTCGTCATATCGTAGAAGATGGGGATCATCCTGAGAGGAGAAGAGATTTTGAGAAATAATTATCGCATAAATGACGTCAGAGTTTCATTATCCCAAACATCCTCTCTATTTGCTCAATTGAATACGGACCATTCTCAGTCTTGTTCATCATACCACATTTCGAAGTGCGATATATCTTTTCATCAACTTCGTGACCTTTCGTCTTTCTTGTCACATCAGTCACGGTGGTTCTGTTCAACTCAGAAGATAGCAAACACTTACACAGTCAATTAGACATCAAATAGGTTCCTGTGAGTGACATTTCATACGAAGGTAAGGATCTTACTTTTCATACCCATAGAGAACAACTTGAACTGAGAAAAAAGGAAAGTTTATTGATTAAGCGAGACAACAGGAATTTTACTGAGCGTCTTCGTCATGTGGTGTTTGTAGTCATGCTGACTCTGACACTATGGCTTTGAAATTGAGAAAAAAAAAGTTTTAATTGAAATTATTTCTTTTCTCTTAATTTACATCCACAGAGAAGATGGCACTCGTTATGATTGTTGTTCGATGAAATTACAACAGGTCTCACTTAGTCCTTAAAAATAATGCAGAATAATGTCCTATAGAAAGGACCTGTTGATGTTAACTTGTGAATTCCTTACCATACCATCAAAAGCAGCATCAACATTAATGACTTTGAAGAATAAATTTTAGGTTTAAAGTATCCTTGAATGTTTTGGCTAAAACATTATCAGTGTCATGAGTTATGTTCCTTACAGCTTCTCTTATGATAAGTGGTCCTGCGATTCCATCTCCCCTGTTTACGCTGACGTGGGAATGCCAGAAGTAAGTACCACCAACATCCGCTAACATCTCGTAGGTACATGTCATTCCGTATAATATCGGGTATTGCGTCACCATGGGTACTCCGTCCATTGTTGGAGTATGGTATTGTCTCAGTCCGTGCCAGTGGATAGTTATGGCGGCATCATCCTCCATCAAATTCGTCAACTGCACCACAATGGTGTCATTTTTGCAAACCTTTTCCAAAAAATGAAGAAAATAAATAAAATTAATGCTCACTTGTAATTTCATTTCCGCATATTTAAATGTCTATCGATTCTTTTAACTGAGATAAAAAACAAGAATTGACAATAAAAAAAAAAAATGATGTGATTATTTTTCATACAGTTCTTAAAAAAGTTTTCTTTTTAACTTAGAAGCCTGTTTTCAAGGAGCATATTCCGTATTCAGGCTTTGATCCTGTCGTTACAAGTTGTTCGTAGATTTTTGTGGGGTTTCTCGTTATCTTCCCGTAGATCGTCACATCATTGATCAGGCCGAAATTAAATCAAGACAGATAGGGTATTCCAGACGGTTTCCTCCCCTACTGTTTTTTTTTCTTCCTGTTTTCAAAACAGCAGTTTGATTGGCCCACTTGAGCAATGACATCATATCTTACAATGCTTTTGCTTCCCGCCCCAGAATACAGTTCCTCATACGTTTGGCTATACTGCCAAAAGGTTTTGTGCATTGAAGCATCTTTGTGATTGGTCAATATTGAACCATCTCAGCAAAACAAGGAACCTGATTGGTTCTAGCAATCTGTTTCACCGTGGTGGTTCTGTACTACAGCTGCGTGTGTAAGGTAGGGTGAAAGGTTCTTTAGGGGAGGGACCTAAATACCGCCTCTCCCTTCCAAGGCACCTCCCCTGGATAATGCATGCACTCATGTTTCTTGGCCAACACACATCGAAACATTATACTGCCATCACTTAAGTATGTGTCATCAAAATTCACCATTTTTTTTATCTGCGTTCAACTCAGTCGTCATCGATGACGTAGGTCAAGGGAGAATAGAAGAAATTAAAATTCCAAATAAATATAAATTGTACGTTATAATATACTCACGATAATTTCAGGGCCTGGTATCTGGTGGTTGACCGTTATAAGGGGACGGGAAATGCAATTGTCGGAATTGCACCCGTTGATATTTAAGTAAGAATATTCGACGGTCCATTCATACGAGCAAATCATTGGACCTCCAACCGAACAATTTCGATCACACTGATCTACCTCATCAAAAAAAAAATGAAACAGAAAATATAAATTCGATCCTAAATTCACTTTCCCGATGGCAGTATTTTTAACTTCGGACCTTCTTTTTATTTCTTACGACTTACTTAAAGATTATTAACGTTACAGGAAAAGACAACACTATTCAGTCATTGCTCAGTATTTAGGTATATCCACAAATGGACAAAGAAAAAAATTGAAAAACAAAACAAAAAACCGTCTCCTGTATAACCTTAAAGTAATAAACAATAAGACTGGCAATATTGTTGCAGAAGTGAGAATGGGCTTATTGCAGCCATCACCAATGATACGTGGTGCTAGTCCCCGCTCAAGTCCCGTGGGCCTATTTTTCTTTCAGGACGGATGAGGGTGGGGACAAATCGGTTTTTCCATAAAAGGACAATTCTTTCTCTTACGTGACCCAGGGCTATTTGGCCTGTTCCTTCATAATATTTAGTCAGGGTTACAAAAAGATAAAACAGATCACATTGAAATTAGTGGTTTGGTCTATTTCTAAGAAGCTGGTTCTTCCAGTGCCATGATTTACCTTCATTCGCCAGGGAGAAAAAAAAAAAAACACGTCCTGTACATCTTCCATAGGACCCGACTCTTCTAAAAAATATTTTTTTTAGAAATAGCAAAGTAGCCTAGTCGCCGTGCCGTATGTGATAGAGCTGGCTTAGGTTTTGTTTACATGGCAAAAGACATTCAAAGACCAAACTGGAGAACCGAGGAACCTCATGGCACGGTCTCCCTGCCACAGGGGAACAAGAGCGACCTAAATCATAGTCTGCACTATAAGGAGATTAACAGGAAACTTGATTAGACTAGCATTGTTAAAATTCTATTTAGTTTTGTTTAGGGCGAATAAAATAGAACATACTGTAATGCAGGTAGTGAACAACAGGAGACATTGCATATTATGTGATATAATGTGAATAACTTTCATGTTGATTTTACTTTTTGTCAACTTTATTCATATTCCAAAAAAGGACAGTTCCAAATACAATCATCATTGAAACGGATTATCTGTACAATTTAAATATCATGTCATCCACCCGAAATTTGTCACTCGAGTAACCTACAACCTGCATGCATTTGCCTTCTTTTCTTTCAGCCAAGAAACGTTTATAGCTAATTAGCTTTATTTCACCATGTTAACATATACATATATCTAAAGTTTTCGCTTGGCCTAGAGCCAACGGCTACAAGTTTAATACTTCAACCCACGAAATCATAAAATTAATCCACATTCATCCCAAGAAGGCAATTTTAGTACGTTGCTGGATATTGCTTTGATTTAATGTGTGTTGTTTTACCTGAGTAGTCGCACTGTAAAACCAATAACGGTTATTGCAGGTGATTGTTCTTTTTATTTGTTGTTGTTGTTGTTGTTGTCTTTGTTGTTAATGGTGAGAGAATTCCGTTATAGGCTTTATTTTACTTCAGTAATATTATTTACAATATTACTGCAGTAATATGGCATTGCAATTAACCCCGAGAAACGTTGAGAATACTGCCTTGTTTGCTATCATCATGTATATCATACTTTAATAAGAAAAAAATATGCGGTATATTTTAATTTTTTGTGTGTCTTTTCTGTTTCAAGAAGTTTTCTGTTAGCATTGAATTGTAACAAATTTTTTACTTACAATGAAATCGGTCAATCTTTTGCCATATGCATTTTAAGGGTTTGTACACTTTGCCGACACTAAAAATCTTCGCAGACGAAGGTTCAGTCAGAGCACCATACTCATGTTTATTTGTGTGCTTGGTTATTATTTGCCAAACTGACGGTCTTACGCAGCCTACCGTAGTGTGACTATATAGATTTCCCCGCCTACATGTACAAGTGAATTATCGATATACTGTTGTTTAACTCACTGCGTGCATGGGGCTTGTTCGTAGTCTAACGTACTACCGTCATATAAACTTACCTAGGGTGTAAGGATAGCATTTTGCCTGTAAGAAAACACAGTGCTAACAAACATCCCAAGGTACATGTACTAGTTCTCCCTCCGCATAGAGTATGGCTTGTCACACGTAATCAACCAGTACCTGTGACGACCTTTTAGAAACATCCCATAACTTTGTGCAGAGCAAAGTATCAACGTGATGTGTACATTATTTTCACACTTCCTATGTATATATCATTTTTTTTCTCCTTCAAACTTGTCGTTTTCTGATGTTAATCGTTATGGCAACCTAAATTGAGACCAAAATAATATGACAGCTTACTAATATCAGGTGCAGATGTGGTGCATGGTTGCTGTCCTTTAGTCAAAACATTAGCATATTTTATTAATATCGGGGCAGGTATTATGTGATCCGTGCTCTTCTTAGCCATTATAATACTAACATATCAGGTGCATTTGTGGTGTGATGGTTGCGCTTTATTCAATCAAAATACTAGCATACCTTACCACTATCGGGTGTAGGTGTGGTGCGTAGGGGCTCTGCTTTAGTCGTAATACCATTAGCATATCTTACCGACATCATGTGCATGGGTGCTTTGTTTCTTGTTTTTTAGTCACAATACTATAGCGTAACTTACGAATATTGGGTGCAGGCGTGGTGGATACTTTCTCTTCTTTAGCCATATTCTTCTTTCCTTTGCCAGACTGAGGATTCCTTCCTGATGCGCCAGAATTTCTTATAAGAAATGCAGAAATTGAAAACGTATAAAATTATTTCGTGTCAGATATAGCTTCAGTGGGCTTAGGATTTTAACTTATTATTTCTTTTGAATTACGGTACCGCAGGTTACTAGATATCGACTGAAGTAATGTCACACTAATACTACTTTGTACTTCTGCGCAATTCTGTTTAGAAGAAAAAAAAAAAAAAAAACTATTTCTGAAGAACATTCAGTATTCACATAACCTGAAAACTGTCATGGCTCAAGTTTGAACGAGACGTACTGAATGGTTTTAATTATGTACTTCCAGGCTCTTCCACATGAAACAACAGTAAAAGCATCATATCGTTTGACGGAAACAGAAAGGTAAAAATAAAAATGCTCGTGGGACGCACATTTATCTAAGTCAAAGCCCAGATAAAGAATGACGTCCCTCCGCTCCAACTCGTAAATTCAAATTACATTTAATGAAACTAAAAATTGCATTTTTTTAGCATAAAATTCATTACTAAAAGATTTATTTGTCATTCGCCATAGAAACAAATTTTATTAGTTTATCTTTGAGCTTTACAGGCCCGTATCGGGGGAGGGGGGGGGGGTTAGGGGGTTCGGAAGAACCCCCTTCACAAGATCTGGAGTTCCGCTCAGCCTATGACAGTAGGCCTACGTTAGCAACATATACAGTGAGTTTTAATTTGTTGGTTATAATTGTCGGGTAAAATGTTCCACTTGTGACAAATCGAACCCCCCTACTGAAAAAGCTGCATACGGGCCTACTTTCAATACAGCTAACGTGTTACAGGTACAACTCAATAAGAGCTATTTCGCTAGCTGGCAGCCTTGTAAATTCTAAAAACATTTATGGTCCCACAAGCATAATTTTACATAGATTCCATTACATCAACTACTTGCGAACTTTTTTCGACGGTGTTCCCTAATTATCTACTCCGGAATCTTGATGTCCCAAAAATTTGTAAGTTCTAAGTCATTATGCAGGCAGAAAAATTCTGTCATATAATGAAAAAAAAAACAAACTTCATACGTCCTCATGTTGCAGTTGAATTGTCAACATCGCAACATAACAGCCAAGAAGATTTTATCGTCAATCACGTAATAAGGTCAATGTTACATAATTCTGAGCTGCAACGTTTGTCGTTCCACAAGCATACTATGGTTCCCTCACAGCTCGATCTTGTAAATCTTCAGTGCGCGGAACAAGAGGACTATAAAAATGCTTATCTCCTTGTGCAACAATTCTCCTCAACATAGCTGCAACACAATATCCAAGAATATTTTATTTTCCCACCTACATAATAAGTTAGAGCTACACATTGGAGGCACCAGGATTTTAGATTTGGGGGGAGGCAACTGGAAAGCAAAGCAGTTGTTGTGTGGAAGCAAAAGAAAAAAAAAAGAGAGAGAGAGAGAGAGGTGGAGAGAGAGAGAGAGAAAGGAGAAAAGAAATCGCAGGAAACGCGAAATCGAGCTTAGAGCACGAGCTTAGCGATCAGAATTCTTCAAACAAAAAGGTAAATGCAAAATTATGAATATAAACAAGGAATAGACATATCTATGTCGGCCTATGTATATGTCAGGTCACTGCAGCTGAGTGTGTGTGTGTGTGTGGGTGGGGGGGGGAACTTGCTGCTCTGACCAGAGAAATCCCCTCTGGTGCGGCAATCGAAACTACATAATTTTTAAAACTATTCTTCAGAAAGAAAGTGGCTATATATACTCAAAACATTTTATTAAGGACTTTTAATTGATGACATAATATTGACGGTGAAGACTTTCATGACTATAATTCCCCTTCCGAAATATGACATTATTATGACATTAATATGAAATTACACTTCTTAAATATTCTTATTAATTGTTACTTTCATAAATATTTCTTAAATAACCCTCCTATGTTAAAAAACCGTAAGAATTCGTTTAAGAATAATGCAGAATGAATCATGATAGCACACAAAGTGCAAAAAAAAATTAATCAAGAATTTTCCGTCTTCCAAATAGACTATTCCCGTAAAGGCAGTTGAAATTTAGTGACAACCATTCAATGCACACGTTACCAACTATCGATTCATTTTAACCTTAAACATAGGTGAGTGTAACAAGAGACGTTACATGTTATTCAGCTAAGAACGGGAGATTGGACACAGTATTACCAGCACTTTATGATACAACTGGTGAGTTGTAAACAATCTAAGGGTAAACTGAAGCTGAACGTACCCGTCTTTGTGATTTCCATCGTTAGCTGCCCTATAGGGTCGCGCTCTCTCCACACTCATAGCCAGAGTATACAATACCGCGATGGTTGCCAGTATTACCGCCGTTCGAATGGCCATGGTTTAGTCGCTTTGAGCTGAAATTCATTTATTCAAATCAAACTTTCATTTCAGTCTTAATTTGACAGTAAATAATACAACACTGAGTATGTTGAAGAAACGAAGAAGTTGAAGAGTGACAACGAAAACTTTATTTAAACATTGAAGAAGATACATACACAAAACGAAAAAAAAATTACATTAAAAAAACAAACAAATAAAAACAAAGTGCGTTTAAGACTGAATTGTAGTTCATTATGATGTAGGCTATACTTTGAGGTGTCTTTTAAAGGAAGTTAACCTTTTTGCAATCTTTAATTTCGATTGAGAGGTCATTCCAGGCTTTAGTACTTAAGTAATGGAGTTTTGAGGATTTAAAGGCAATCACTTATCACCCAATCTCCTCTTTTGGCTGCTAGGGGTAGGCAAATTCTCATTTGACTCTGCTCCTAGATTGACAACAAATCTGACATAACTATGCAGAGTGATTAATGTTACACAGCGTACACAAGGGGGGGGGGGGGAGTGTTTTGATTACACGTGTGGTTCATGTACCCTCATCAGGATATGCTGTACTCTAAAATAACCTTCCGTTTGCACTTCCACAGAGAGGAGTCATAAACAGGTTGTGGCAGGGGCTAGAAGTGGATGGTTCGAAGAAATGGAACTGCCTTGGCAGATGAATCACGGTCTTTAAGTATGAAACGGAGAGATTGATTTGGGTTACTTTTTACGGAACTGATAATAATTGACAAAAAAAAAAGAAACAGTCGGAGATGTATCAAGCAGACAAATGAATATTAAGATAAATTCATAGTTACGTTTTATAAACACTGCAAATATGCAACTTAGCAAACAGCGAAACTTTATGGTGAAAGATTATTTTCATCACAGAGGTGTGACGAATAGTCCCTTTCTGGAGATTAAAAAGGGAAGGGGGCTGTCATTTGCAGTATCTGAATATTACACAAAATAAAAGTTCCGATATCAACTGAAAAGTTACACCTGTCTTGGGCATGGAATTTCAATGTTAGAAATAGAATTAAAGATAAACGGTGAAAAAACTCAAACAAAAATTATTTAGATATCTACAAAGAGAAGTTTCTTTCATAAAGTCTTGATGAGTCATCTTGTATAGTAGAATTAATTCAAGATGAATGCTACTTGCAACTTTCTGGTTGACTTTGCGAAGGCATTTACTAAAAAAGGTAGAACGTCTTACTTTTGCTTTATCCTTCATAAAGCATCCTTCCTAAATAGACAAACCTAATCATTACGGCTGATTCAATCAAGTTAACTTGAAAGATATTTCCCCAAAGCAATTGCTTCTACTATGATAAGTGACCATTATCGTAACCATTAAAATACCAATGATGGGTGCCGGATAGCTGTAAATGAAATTATGTGGATGTAATTGAGATATTGCTTGGAACGAATGATAACGTGGTATTAATACTTCTCTCTAAAATGCTTTTGCCCAATGTCATGATGTTTTTGATATTCACAAAACAAAAAACGGTTTGAATTATTGATTTTCAAACATTATCGTAAAAAATAAAGATAAAATGCCAAGGTTGTGTAATTTTCTGGGCAGTTAAGGAGAAAATAATATTTTAAATACAAAATATAAAAAATACAAACGTAATGTAATTATATTATTATCTGAGTTACTCTTAACAGCATAGTTTTAGTTTGAACCACGAAATAGTGCGTATGAAGATTTTTATTTTCATAATTAAGACAATCTCGGAATATGAATTTCTTTTTACATTTGTTTTTGTTTTTAGTGAGAGGACTGTGAAATGTTTATATACAGCGCTTTCTTCCCTCTGCTATCATTTGAAAAATAAACACACATTACCATGGTTTATTTTGATTATTACATATACTTTCATGTACTCTCATATACGCTCTGCAAAGAACCGCAACACTTTTGAAAGAACAAAAATGTTTTTTTTTTTAACACAGAAAACTACGAAAGCAAGTGAAAACATGTTTTCGGTTGTAAATGCATATTGTACCAATCTAATTGTAGCTGCCTTTTGCTAGTTTATCATCATGAAACATATCGGTAAATTAGAAAAAAAAATTCTCACCTTCTTCTCTGTCGGACAGATAAATTTTCTTTCTCTTGAAGAGTGATCTTGATTGATCGAAAACTCTTTCGAAAATAGAAAAGTAGATCGTGACCCGTTTAAATAATCAACCTACATCCATAGATTTTTTACAGCTTAGACGTTGAAAATCTTGAACAATTCAATATTCTGTCAAATTTAGGTTCCTCCTTTTTTCTCCACATGCGGTTTCAGGTCAGGCCCCTTTTAACGCTCTGACTTTAGTTGTGGATACACTCTCTTGTGGAACAAGTTACGCAATTTTTTGTACATCCAACAACCAGATGAAAATATAGCTCATCTCTGATTGGTCTGTTACTGAAACAAAAGTGAAAGGTTTCCAGTCGTGACATATCTCTACGAAATATCGATAAATTTGAAAGAAAATCTTAATTAAACTACTAAGAAAATTTATTTTGGTCTTATGGTGGTGTCGATGATGATGATGATGATGGTGATAATAAGCATGATGACAAAGATGTTAGTGATATCATAATGGCTGCGATGTTTTGACGTAGAAATTGATGTAGATCATCACCACTAACGATGTTAGTGGTGATGATCGTGCTGATGATTATGGTAATGATTGTAAAGATGATGATGATGATCATGTTTATGATGATAATGATAGTGATGATGATAGTGATGATGAAGTTGGAGATGATGATAACGATAATGACGACGATGATGACGGTGATGTATGAAATATTTTTTAACCATGATTTTGATACCATGATTATGATGGAGATGATGCAGTACAGAACCCTTCTCTTCTATGCTCCAAAAAGAAGGAAACTTCGATATGTTTAAGTGACTGGAATTTTTACCATAGGTACTTAGCGAGTTAAAACTTGGGAGTATTCAAAAAACTTAAACCGTCAGTGTGACACCGGTAAACAACAGGCAATGAAACACATAATAGTGTAGCTTAACCCAAGGAACAAATTAATTGGATTTGCATTGTAGCGCAGACTGTACGAATGCAAATATGGAATACTTGTATCACGTAATCATGACAATGTCTGCAGCTTACTACTGCAGCTTTGTCCAAGACAATTCCAATAACAAGTCGCATATCAGTCTAGTAGAGGGCAATAAAAAATCATCAATTATTAAAAAAAAATAGATATTACATTCAATTTAGAAAGAAGATATAGTACATTTAAGTTCAATTAGGCCTATAGTCGTATAAAATGTAATACTCGGTTGAGTATTGCCATAATCCTTTTTTTTTACTTCTTTTCGCAGATATCTAATGAAAGGGCAACGACAAAATCTTGTATTAACAGCTCGACATATATGAGGGTAGCCTAATGGTTAACGGAATGTTAACGGTATGTTGCATTCGAAACCAACCAATAAACAAAAAATGATATTGATATTATTGGTTATTGATCGATTATTAAAGGGCAATAAGGCCTCAATGAATATGCCGGATTTATCTATTTTTTCTTAGGACACTCCTTGTCTTGCTATTCCTGGAGGGATATTTGAATAGCTACTGACATATGAGACTATATCGTACTTGAACTTATCGCGTTTCCATCCGTTTCCATGGCAACCGTCCTCCAATGGGTGTACAGTACAATATATAGCTCCAATAGCGAAGGGACTACATCTCCTCTTAGCCCTACAGGGCGATGAGATAGAAAACTGCATTAAAGTAAAATAACTGCCCAATGGAACAATTTTTCTTTGCTTTTTAGAGGTGATTACCCCTGCAATCTTTTCAAAGCTAGCTGTAATCAATTTTTAGTTGTTTTTTTTTCGTTTTTTTTATCCCTTTTATACTCAGTGTGACCCCAGTCAGCTGTCCTCTCTTAAGTATTTCTTTGTATAACTTTACCTCTCCTAAGTATTTCTTTTTGCTGTATAAATTTTTAAGTATGACCTTCATCAGTATATGACATTGACCAGCTGCTGTCGGCTTCAAGTCCATAGCCTCCCAGGGTATCAGCTTGACCCCCACTTGCGAACGACATCTATTCTTGAAAGAAGCTAAACTCTTCAGTTGACAGAGAGGCTCCACCAAAGTCAGGCCACTCCGGTACTAAGTAGCATTTATAGCAATTGTACTGGACTTGGAAATTAGTTTCAATTCATAATTCAGTTGAATTCATATAGTTATTCATCAGTACCTCATTAGATCCTTCTTGGAACTCAATAATCCTGGAACTGAATCTATCGATGGTGTCATCTGTGTGGATCCTTTAGGCATCCAGTTTCTTACTAGTCCACGGCATGGATATTTCCTTAATGTCCATGCTCCACATTGTTTAATTCTACAAAGGAACCTGTTCGTGTCAGGCCATACCTGGAAAGTTACATCTACTTTTAATATCACAATCTTCGCCAGTCTATATTTTGCCTGCAACTATACCGGCCCGCTAACGTTTCCGCTAGGCTCCATTCATCAGCAGATCCAGCGACCAGGCCCAACCCACGTGAGTCACTGATCAGTGCAACCACTTAACATTTAATCAATTTAACTTAAGAGTAACGCCGGCATTAATCTTTAATCGTAATTCAAATATCCTTCATCTGGTGAACCTTAAGCTCACCTCCTCCCACACTTTTTTGTTGGAATTGTTTAGGTATAATTTTGCCCCTACAATAAAGTAGAGTCGAACTTGAAGAAAGCCCTAAAATCAACAAATCATTCTTCCTGTATTCTTTTCTCTTGTCTGTTGTGTTTTGGCTCTCCAGCTACTACGTAACATCAGGGAGAATAAAACGTGTTACATTATCGTCATTTCGTTGCTGTATGTTGAAGAGATTGGAAAAATGAAGAGGTCTACTTTCATAAAAGAAAAATAAAGTAGTTTACTCTTTTTTTTTCTTTGTGATTTTTACTCTCCAAAACACGTTCTTAGAATAATGCATATTTCACAACAGCATGTTGCATCATGGGAAATTTGTGATGTAAAAGACATAACTATTGTTAGGCATTTGCATTGCGTATATAGTTGTGACTCGCTTACAAAGAAAGAAAGAAAAAAAAAGAAAGAAAGAAAGAAGTGGAGAAAGAAAGAAGTGGAAAAAGAAACAAACAAACAGAGAAAAACACGCACACAGAAAAGAACGTTCTTTATTCTCACAACATGTTGAGGTCATCCATGGACCATATCTCATCTTATCTTATCTCCATGGGTCAATCCACAAAAGTCCAATCTAAATTTTCCTCTCGTGTCAAATCTTTGTGTCTCAAGAAACTCCTAAATTTTAAAGAATAAACCTGTCTACATTTCAGTGTCTTTATGTTTTCTTTTAAGGTTCGAGTGCTCATTAAAATTAATTACCTTTATGTTACGCTTTTCAAAGCTTTCTAGAATCAATTGCGAGTTTTTCATCTAATAGAGTGTTTGATAAATTGTCCCAGCTGTTGCTTTAATCATGATGACTGAAATAAAGTTTTGTTTTAAAAATATTTTTGTGGCCTGTGACATAAATGAATACTAACAGTTTTACGGTTTACCTCTACAGAGTAACTGAAGTATCTCCCTCATTGACAAATTGTAATGTCCATCTTTGAGCTTAATTTCAAGTCTATTACCATCAGAGAAGAAGGAGCACCGTCCGAAATTTCCACCCATTATTTGCGCTTCTTCTTTCATTGATATCATATATATCAAAATCAGAATTGCTCTTATGAAATAATATAACGTGACATTTAAAAACCACCCCTCCCATTCCCCCACAGTTCACCGCTTTGCAAAAAGAGATACAGTTATGTATGAATCATGTTCCGAACAATTAAAGAACAAAAAAGAAAAAGGAATATGACTCCGAACGGAAAAAATGCGGAAAGGATGGGATTGTCTGAAGGACTCCTATCTAGCTCCTTTAACTGGAATTATCAGCCTGTCCTCGACTTCCTTTATTCTGTAACAGTTTCATGTGATGTTGCTAATTGTATACGGTAGTTCCAGAACCAGAGATTGCAAGTTTTCTTTCAAGTTTATTGTGATTGATATTTCATCGCTCTTATCTCAAATCTTCATCAGTTTATGTTCTGAGTTACGTTCTTGATATTGCTTTTCCAGCTAGTTTCTTAACGGTAACGGTGATGGTGATGCTGATGGTCAGGGAGGGAAATAGGGTTATTGAGTCCACGCAAATTTTTGTCTTTTTCCTGTGTCCGCCGTTCAAGAAAAGATTGGAATTCAATTTGATTGAACATCTGTCACAGCCATGTGCTACTCGCATTTAGTTTCATTTTATTAATTTTACTTATTTACGATTCATTTCAGTATTTTTTTCCTTTGTCTTCCTATGATTTTCTAAATCTCTGTAAGAAGGCTAGTTTATATCTTGTTGTTGTATTCCAAAGTTATAGCAAAGAAATACCCTCATACAAAATCATAATAAAAAGTGAAAGTACGTTCAGTTTGTTCGAAGAGGTCATTGCGTGACTCTTTAGTCTTAAAAGTTAATCTTCTTTTAGGTACTCATACTTGCTGTGTGGGTTGGTTGTAGTAAGTAGATGATCTCTATAGTTTTTGGTGGAGTTCAAAGGTCATTTGAGGTCACCAGAGGGTAAAATGTGAAAACCTTGTAAACATGATATCTCAAGAACGGTAACTGTGACTGATGTCATACTTGGTGTGTGAGTTGGTCATATTAAGTAGATAATTTCTTTTGTTTTTGGTCGAGGTCAAAGTTCATTTGAGGTCATCAGGGGTCAAACCGTGAAAAGATTTTAAACACGGTATCTCTAGAGGGGTAACTGTGACTGATGTCATAGTTGGTGTGTGGATTGTATATAGTCATTAGAATACTCCTTTTGATTTAGGTGGAAGTCAAAGGTCATGTGAGGTCACCAAAGGTCAAACTGTGAAAACCTTGTAAACACTATATCTCCAGGAGGGTAACTTTGACTGATGTCATACTTAGTGTGTTGCTTGATCATACTAAGTAGATGATGCCTATCATCTTTGGTGAGGGTCAAAGGTCATTTGAGGTCACCAGAGGTCAAACTGTAAAAATGTGTAAACACAATATCTCCAGGAGTCTAAACCTTGACTGATGTCTTACTTGATGTGTAGATTGTATATACTAAGCAGAAGACTCCTTTTGTTTTTGGTGAAGGTCAAAGGTTGTTTGAGGTCACCCGAGGTCAAACCTTGGTAACACATTAACTGCAGAAGGGTAATGTTGACTGATGTCATACTTGATGTGTGTGTTGGCCATACTTGGTAGGTAATCGCTATTGCTTTTGGTGGCCGTCAAATGTCACCGTCATTTCAGGTCACCAAAATAAAGGTGATTTTGGGTTAAAGGCTTGTGGTGCGTCGAGAACAATAACTGCAGTCGATCTTAAACTTGTCATGTGGGTAATTCATGTTTGTGATAATATAACCATGTAGCAAGGAATCACAAAGCCTTTTGGCTTTCTGGTTTTCGTTTGCCCTTCTATGATTTTCAAAATCTCTGTAACAAGGCGAGTTTATATCTTGCTGTTTGTATTCCAAAGAAGCAAAGAAATACCCTCATATATAATCATAATTAAGAATGAAAGTACTTTCAGGCTGTTCGAAGAAGGTCATTGTGTGCCTCTTTATTTTTAGAAGTTAATCTTCTTTTAGGTAATCTCATGTATTGGAATTCAATGCCTATTTTGGTCCCTATAATATTCTAAACTACTTTTAGAATCTATCAATGATTGCTGGGTTCAATCGACAGATGTTTACCTGAGTTTACTCAAGTAGAGATATTGAAGATAGAAGTCCAGCAAAGGCCAGTATATAGTCAAATCTAAAGGTCAAGAGCTTTTTTAAAACTTTTAAATTACTAAGGAATATGTATAGAGGCAGTTTTTCGTACTTTTCGTTCAAAGTCTTAATTTTTCAGATTTTTTCCATTCAATTTGGTCATCTTTTCGATAGGTGTGGTGTGTATATTGTTACCGGTTAAATGTACCTTTGAATCGTTGAATTTCTTTTGCACGTTATTCAGAATATAATCTTCCAACTGCTTTTGGATCAAATTTTATCGCGTTTAATTGTTTGCAGTAGACTACTTTTATTTTGTAAAACTCAACGTTATACCATGACGTTATAGTCGTGCTAAAACCATGCTAAAGCGTTCAACAGACCCTCTTTCATGCCCGATTACACATGTATTAGGATGGACATGACACCTAATACCCCTTACCAGGCAGCTCAAGAAAGTCTAGACATTGGATTGACACACCTGAATTACTTTAGGAGAACGATCATGTTTAATTGACCATGTGGATTATCACAGCATGGGGTGATAAAAATGACCTCAGGCCATGACAATTTGCAAGAAGTTGAACCTCAGTAGAATAAAAGCAGACTGCAGTTGAAGTCAATCCCATTTTAATGTACGAATAACGGCATGACTTAAACATGCCCACAATCCATTCCCAACTGTATTCGGATTGGTAAAATGTTTGTCGAAGGAGGGACTTATAGAGGTATAATTTTTCATATACGTTGAAATGCAGGCACCCAAACCGTAATGTGATATAATTCATTACAGCAACTCCCCAGACGTGTTATGCTAACGGTTCGCCATGTCACTGACCGTAACTTAACCTCATCAGGTATATCAAAACTAGAAAATGTGTTTACGAAATACTTACCTACTGTCCATGATTGCTCTTGCGCCAGATTATTTTTGAACTTTCAAGCAATTCCCTGATTAACAGTGGGACTATAGCTTGGAATCATGGTATTATAGAGATGTGTATTGTGTATGTGCAGAGCGTCTAAAGCCTCTGCGGAGGGCGCGCGACGTATGCAGAGGTATGCAAAACAAGGATACAACGATTATCACGCTTGCCCCGTTGTACAGGTCCCATTAGGAGTTTGACTTACTCAAGCCATTTTTTTATGAAACAAAATACATAACTGCCAAAGTAAAAACCGGTCGTATTAAGCCATATACCAACAAAAATTTACCAAGAAATCGCTTTCCTGTCTACGTAATCTGCTCTCAATCATGGATCAAGAAACATTGAACGAAAGCGTTGCCTCTCGAAAATGAGAAGTGCGCCTCGGTACTGTCCATGACGTCATGGGGAGTACAATAAAACGTGAGGATTTACGGAGGAGATAGGACTATGAGTAGAGTTGAGAATACCATCAAGAAGGGAATGGATATGTATTTAAGGAATGTAAAAGGACAGAGGATTCAATGGGAGGGAATATACTAAATTTGAGATTATGGACCTGAGGGTGTGCGGGAGTATGAGGTGAATAATATCAAACTAAGGGCAGGGAACATGCGGTTATAGTGAACATTGATATCAGTGATTATCACATATGATAGGGAAAATTTTACCGGGGGGGGGGGGGGTGGAGGAAGTGTTTAGGTAGATGCACAAGGTAGGAGAGAAACAATTCAAGTGAACAGAGAGATGAGGTAATTTTACCCCTTCACCTTTAATTTTGCACGTTTCGTACGGTCTGAACTTCGTGGGATTTGCATTTTACATATGAAAAGTACCAAATACTTCTAACGTATTAAGAATCCAACGGTATAATGTTATGCCAGGATGTGAAGTTCAGTAACTTCCATCTGAATGGTGCAAGATTAAAGGGAAACGCTGCTCAAGAAATATGTCCCCTCAGACATATTTAAGCAATTTCAAAGCATTTTCACTCATAAGCTGACCTTTTGAAATGAACTCATGGGCAGTATGATATGTTGAAATTTCCAGCCAAACAATTGTTCTAGCACGTGTATACATACGAAAAATGCGGCCATTGTTATGTAATTGTCAATGACCTCTGTGACCTGTGACGTAGACGACAACCAGCTCTGAATGTCCGTACGTTACATACTATCCGAACTTATCAACGATCCTTCGTACTTACTAAATGCACGTTCATTAAGTTGAACTATGGAGAAAAAGACATATTTGGTCAGTTGATATTGACTCAGTTTGATTTCTACAACCCCTAACTATCCGTTATTCCCATTCTAGCCTTGTGATTGGTTGGTATGGCATCATGTGACCGTCCGTTATTTTTCAATAACTGGCAGTTTATCTCATTAGTGTGCAAAAGCACTAGAAACACCTCATTAGTATGCAACATAACTGGCAACCCACTGACTTGAGACGTTTTGGTTGCTAGGCAACACTAAACCTTGATCCAGTTGTCAAGTAAGAAATCAATACTAGGGATCAGACTCATGAAAGAGCATACAAATAATGTACAGTACATTCAATAGCCTATAGAACACAGAGGAGGGGCCAGGGGGTTAAATTTGCCTAGCAACACGATTTGAATGGTCGATAATTATAACAAAGTGACATAATTTAGATAATTAATGTTTGACATAGACATTCGCTGTTTTGATTTCACCAAATTGCAAATTGCAAACGACATGTACGGTATTGAATAGAGCAGGACATTCAACACATGAAAAAATGGCCGGTTACTGACCATAGAAATGAGAATGTGACTAGTGTTAGAACTTGATTGCTTGAGTTGTTAGCAGAAACGACAATTGCCACACAGCCTAACCTGCACGATTGTCTGATATGGACAAAACACTTATGATAGAAGTAGGCCTAACTTCCCCATGCCATCTGGATTCTGCAGTTCAGAAAAGTGTCCTGCTTCGCCAAGTAATAACGTTACTGTCATTTGTGGGCCTACATCCCCTGTTACTGCGGGCAGTGGCACAAGGTATAACGAACGTTAGTTTTAGCAATGTGAGTGTCTGGCCTGATTACGTTAGGGAAACTAACCTTTCCGTGCCTTATGATGATAATAATATCAATTTATGCCCAGTATTTCAGGGTTGTCCCATTAATGCATTCATCAATGTTCACATCAACAAAATTCCTCGCAAGTTGCG
This sequence comes from Stichopus chloronotus, assembly GCA_021234535.1. Taxonomy (NCBI): domain Eukaryota; kingdom Metazoa; phylum Echinodermata; class Holothuroidea; order Aspidochirotida; family Stichopodidae; genus Stichopus; species Stichopus chloronotus. The sequence goes on from CM037833.1 coordinate 13,706,672, forward strand.
ATGTTTTCAAAGCCTTTTCCTTCTTTCAATTGTTGATTCATGTTCATTCATTCCATTCCTTTGCTGTTGCAGACCTCTCTGCACCTCCCTGTCATTCCTAAATTACAATTACGTGCACAGCGTGTGCACAAATTATTGTTGTTGTGCCGTACTTTTCGAACTTTGACCTGCAATTTAACGAACATTGCGTAAACTCGCCATTAGTAAACGACGAAAGTCGCCATTTCGTTGTTCGCATGTTCAGGGGGAATAAATCAGTTTACGAGGTCTAGAAACCGTCAGATTCCTCGCTTTCTTGGTTGTCATTTAAATCGTCACAGTGTGGTACCGGTACTTCAACTTGCTACAGATCGGCTTTTTTCAGTTCGTTTTAATCACTGTTTGTTAGAAAATGTGACTTTTTTCACCAATTTGGGTTGTAGAAAAGGAATAAATTTCACTAGATTATTTTTTTTATGTTCCTCATAAAACGCCTCGACCCTAAAATTGGTAAAATAACTGCCTCGGCTATCGCCTCGTCGCCAACTTTAGGGTCTCAGCGATTTATTCGCCAATAAAAGTCAATGTAATGCAATTTATTCCTTCATATAAAAGGTTCCAAAATTAACATTGTCATGTGAAGTTATGACTTGTTTTTCGACGATTGACCAAGTTGGGACCTTTGTCGCAAACGTGTGTAAAAGTACAGATCTGACCATTCTTATGAAAGATCTAAAAGTGTGTTGCCAACGCCTCGTAAAATTATCTATCATTAAATCGAGACGTTGTTAAACCACTCAGTTTTTATCAAAACAGACGGTCGGCGTCATCTGCTATCCACTGATATCAGTTTTGTACATTAAATATTGTAAATCAATCGGGTACTCGGCAACTATTAGACAAATCATTTGCGTCCCTATATACACGCGCATGTCAGGAGTACTTACACGACATGAAACGAGTGGCAAGTTTGCATCACCCGCACGTACTCGTATTTGTATAGGCGCTCTGCAGATCATACAAAATGTACAGAAAAATCGTTGTATCCTAAATTGTTGATTATGATAGGTGATTGCATTAATTAAACTTCGTAATTTTGTTGTTATGGAAAGCTTATGTTGTCATCTGCAAATATCGATTGAAAAATATCGGATCGATTCATTAAATGAGTCAGGTATTCGCAAAGTTTGAAGACAATGTTTGACTAATGGGAAAAAAAAACAGCCTGTCTTTGATATTGCTTGTTTTTAAATATCCTGCATAATATCTAAAAATTCTTTTATTTCCAAGGAGATGGAAGATGAAAGTGTCCACTATACCTTGCCATAATGGAAAAGAGAGTCCTCATTCGGCAGTATTCAACAAACAGTTGATCATCACTTCTCAGCCCAGTTCCGCGAAAGGCCATTCGGTGAGATTTTAAAGTACTCGAGAATGTAAGAGAAAGAGGTCACGTGACCTAATTCACTAGGTGGTTGCGGATGGACTGAAAAAAAAGTTGGTTCTGCCTTCTCTGAAGAAATTGCCTTGAATGTCCCAAATTGAAAGAGTGTTGGTATTGTTGATAGAGCCAAACTTTTAAGTGACGTAAATGCAACACTCCATCAAATCTTATTGTTTACTTTAAAACCACGTTTGTCACCAAGAAGTAAACATTTGTTTTAATATTAAGCACCTTTTCATCAACCTGGGAAGACGTTATTTCGATTTGAAGTATGGTGTAAACTGAAGCAAGTCATTGAATAGTTTTCAGGACTTCTCTAGCTAACATTTCTCATTTTTGTCTCACTGTAAATAAGTGTAACATTAAGCCTTTACTGTTTGCGAACTGCTCCAAGTGTGAACCACTTAAATTGAACATCTTTGTATGAATAAAAAGTTACTTTCGATAGTGGCCTAATGAATTGAAAGAAAAGTGAAAGATCATGAACAGAACGACTGCATAGTAAAGGTTTCACCTTCTATACAGTATGTATAAGATATTGAGAGAGAACACACTTCGACCATTTAAATGAGAATTTAGAGGCATAGCAAAGTTCACTAAAGTTAAAGCACAGAGGACAGTTTTCACCATAGACCAACTTTAACTGAGAGATATTCCCCTTTCGTGGCTGGAAGGTGATAGATAAGTCGATCTAAAACTCATGTCCGAAAAGAGACAAAGTACAGACCTCAAAACATCCGAGGATTCAGCCCTTTGTGAAACTGTCATTCAGAAGTCTCCGATGGTTGCTTTGCATGTGTCCACTACGATGAGTATTAGGACCAATCAATTTGTCTTTTATAAAGGAAGATTAGGTTTTTAATCCATCACAACAAAATTTCAATAAATCGGCACCTTTGTGCAGATCTGACAGCATGTACGTTCCGCTGGAAACACCCTGGAATGAAGGAATAACTTAGACATTAACATTCAGTGTCACCCTCAACCTTCATCATCCAGTTTGTGTTTTGTAACACATTGGAAGAAAGGCTAATCAGTGCCAAGTTGAATACTGATTCCACAAGCAATCCAGCTGGTGAAAGTAAGTCAGAAGTAAAACCAAAAAAGCAAGTACATTTCTCATCTAAGAGTTTAATGAATGATAGCGAAGTAAGTCACCGTACTGGTTTTCGATGCAAGGAAGCATTTGATGATTTCTTCACCTTTATTGAATCATTTGCCAAAGAGATGCAATACTGGAAAGGTACTGGCAACACCCCTAAAAAGATGGCCACTCCAAGGAAATACAAACAGACACCAACAAAAGCAGGACCAAAACGCAAACTTGGATTGCAGGATGAATTGCTTATAATTATGGTCTTGATGAGATTAAGACTGGACCATACAATCACATACTTGGCAACTTTATTTGGAGTAGGGTCTGGTTCGTGTTCACAGCCTGAGATAATCAATACATGGCTGCATTTCCTATCAACAATCCAAAAGGGTTTCATTATGTGGCCAAGCAAGGCCACTATAGGCATCATAGATTGCACAGAGATCTTTAAAGAAAGGCCCCGTTCGCTGGATCTACCAGCTGAAACATGGACAGACTACAAACAACATAATACCCTAAAGATGCTTGTTGGAATAACTCCAAATGGACAATTTTCTTTTGTTTCACGTTCTTATGGTGGCAGGATATCAGATGTACACATTGTTCGTGAGAGTGGATTTTTAGATCTAATAGAGCCTTATGATACCATTATGGCTGATAGAGGGTTTTTTCATTTAAAATTCCACCAGCTGCCAAAGGAAACAAAAAAAAAATGACTCGATCCAATGTGAAACAAACAAAGAAGGTTGCCAACTTGAGAATACATGTGGAAAGAGCAATTAACAGACTAAAAGATTTAAAAATTCTCTCAGAAACTTTTTCAATTTCTTTAATACCTCAAGCTGATGATATAATCACAATCTGTGCTGCACTAACCAATTTACTGCCAGACATAATTTCTTAAAGGGAACCTTTAAATGCTAGAAGAACAAGATATGTAACAAAAAATGTATTTTTTTTTCTCAATCTCCTTTTTCTGAAAACATGAACTTGAAAACAGTAATATTTTCAGTGAATAGCAATAAATAGCAATTACTGTATTCTGTCATACTGTATGCAACAATGTCCTTTTAATCAGCAATGTGATTTTGATGCCCTCTTGTAAAATGTGACACTTTTTTGTCATAAAATGTATTCCCATACTAGAGAAGGGTATAATAATATACAACTCAGGAAAAAAAATCTACATTTAGTTTAAGCATGTACTGTAAGTGGACACCATGTTACATATATCAATGTTGTCACACATGTGGGGGTATAACCACTTCCCCCCACCCCCTTACGCATCTGCCCCTCAGAGCCTGACAGCGATAGCTAAGAAAAAAATCCTTTCACAGAGCCCAAGAGTTGATAAATTTAATATTGTTGTTCCATCGCCGGCCTTCATTCTTCCTTTTGACATCGAAAAGACGGCAGGGTTCAAGATCACATGGGCAGGACCTGAGGTGGGGGAAATTTGCCTGGAGAGGGGCTAAGGTAGCCAGGTACACTTCTTCAACTGAAACTTAAGTACATGTCAAACGATGAGACTCAAATGGAAGAGAACAGAAATTGTAAGGTATCACTTGTTTATTCAAAGGGAAACTTCGCCCTTCATCAGCTCTTCTTTCTTGTTACATGATCGATCAGAAATTGAATAAATGTTGGCGTATGTATGAGAAAAGTCTTTCTTAACCACTGTTATACAAGAAACAATTTGGCTTACTATCTTGAATATGCTCCCCACCTCGTTGGGTTGAGAAAAGCAGCCTTAGAATTAAAGAGTTTCAGGTAATTGCAGAATTATTATTATTAAGACACTTGTAAGTGCGCTTTATCTTAAAAAGCTCAAAGCGCATAACAAATAGAGCGAATAGAATACAATAAGATAAAGTATAAAACAATGTAAAACAAGAGGCAAATACAGCCATAAGAAGTGATAAAAGCTTAGAAATCAAGGAAATTAATACAAAGTAACTACAGCATAGAACAGAGCACAGATCAAAGCAAAAGGGCTAATTAAGATTAAAACACTCTATGAAAAGGTAAGTCGTAAGGGAACGTTTAAAAGAACTTAAAGAGGCAGCATTACGTATGTGGTTACGCAAATTATTCCAGAGGCGAGGCGCAGCAAAGTAAAAACTTCTGTCGCCATATCTATTTAATGATCTGTGAGTGACAAGTAAGTTTGTGGATGCTGAACGAAGATAACGATTCGGTTTGTAGGGTGAGATCAGTTGAGACAGGTAAGTGGGGGCTCTATTATTAAAGCAGTTAAAAACAAAAACAAGAATTTTAAAAATAATGCGTTGATTGACTGGTAACCAGTGTAACTCAAGAAGGAGAGGCGTAGCATGGCAGGAACGACTCTGATTATAAATTAACCTGGCAGCATTGTTTTGTAACACCTGGAGTCGTCGTAACAAACTGGAGTTTATGCCACAAAGTAAACAATTTCCATAATCAATTCGAGATATTACAAAAGCATGAACAAGCAGTTTGGTAGCTGAAGGAGTAATATAATGACGAATACGAGCAATATTTCTAAGATAAAAAGAACAGCATTTGAACTTTTCATTGACAAACCTTTCCATAGATAAAGTAGAATCAAGATACATACCAAGGTTTTTAACCTTGTCAACCGCTTTAATATTAACACTTTCAATATTGAGGGATAAGGTGGTTATCCTTGCAAGATTGTGTGAGGAACCAAATAATGCAAGTTCAGTCTTCTTTGGATTGAGTTTCAGAAAATTGGTGGATAGCCAATTTTGCAAATCAAGGATACAAGCCTCAAGATCTGCTGTGGGAATTTTAGCTGGATCAAAAGCAAGGTAGAGCTGGGTGTCATCAGCGTAAAAATGATAATCAATTTTGTGCCGCTTGGCAATTTCAGACTTGGGTGAAACATACATGGTAAAAAGAATTGGGCCTAATACAGAACCCTGAGGAACTCCAAACTCAATAGTAGCTGGATTTGAAAACTTGCCATTGATGAAAAGGTTTTGAGAGCGGTTAGTTAGATAGGATTCAATCCACTTAAGTGAATTTCCTTGAATACAAAAGCGATTTTTGAGACGATCTAACAGAATGTTGTGATCAATGGTATCAAAAGCCGCGCTCATGTCAAGCAGAGCAAGAAGGACCATTTTACGATCATTAAGAGCTAGGGCAATATCATTATGAACACGTAGAAGTGCAGATTCAGTGGAATCAATGACCTATAGGCACTTTGAAAAGGGTCCAAGAGATTATTCGTAGAAAGATGTTCATTAAGTCTATTAGCAACAACTCTTTCTAATACCTTAGATACAAAACTCAGATTGGAAATTGGTCGATAATTAGCCAAATCATTTGGATCTAGCGATTCTTTCTTGAGTATGGGTACAATCAGTGCTTCCTTGAATTGTGAAGGAACGTTGGCCTGTTCCAATGATATGGTAATGATGTGAGTAATTGCAGGAAGAAACTGTGGCAGGCATTCCTTGAGCAGCCATGTTGGGACTGGGTCAAGACAGCATGCAGATGTAGATGCTTTAACAATAACCTTATGAATTTCATTTTCTGAATGAAGCTGGAAAGATGATAAGACTTGATCAGTGAGGGGCAGACACTGAGTGATTGTATCCTCAAAAACGGTAATTGTCTTACGAATCTTTACTATCTTATCGGTAAGAAAGGAACAAAACTTATCAGGAAGTTCATCAGGTGAGTACATTAAAGGTTCATTATCTGATTTATTGTTCTTGAGGAACTTTTTTGTGATAGTTAAAAGTTTTTTCTGGTCAGGACCACAATCCTCGACCATTCTAGAGTAGAAGTTAGATTTAAGTTTCTTGGCAAGGAAACAAACTTTGTTACATTGGATACGATAAGCTGCGCGATCAATTGGGGACTTTGACTTCAAGTAATGACGTTCAAGCCTTCTGCGAAGAGTTTTTGCGTCTCAAAGCTCATCTGTGTACCACTCGGTATTGGGGCGCAGAATGGTAGACCTTTCACGTTCAGGGGCGTGGTGATCAAGGACTGCTTTTGCTCCTTCATTATAGCAATCAACAGCCTCACTAAGATTGAAACTAGAAGTAACGGGTAGCGAAGCAATGTCATTCTTGAAATTTTCCCTATTGATTGCCCTCAATCTCCGTCGTTTTACTTGTACTTTTATGGGTCCCGGATTCATACAATGGGTGAACTTGAAGGAGATCAGGTAATGATCTGAGAGACAAGGATCAGACAGTCACATGAATGCCGTCAGGAACAAACTTGGAATCAGAAGTAATTATGATGTCAAGAGCAATGGCCGTTGGAATGAGTTGGACCATTTATAAAAACAGTTAGATTGCAAGCTTCCAACAAAGCAAGAAAGTTATGTACATCTGAATCACAGGTCTTATCAAAGTGGAGATTAAAATCACCTCCAATGAGAATGTAGCGTTTGTTGACAGATATGTTCACGATGTATTGCTCAAAGTCAAGTAGAAAATTCCTGAAATTACAACCATGGTGATCAGGTCTGTAGATGACAGCGACATAGATTTGCTTATCACAGATTTGTAGGTTGCTCTCAATCAATTCAAAAGAGTTGTATCTATTGCTATCAATCAACTCACATGGACAGGCATCCCTTAAATCCCATATTCTACCCTAGCTGCGAATATATCGATTTGTTGCTTCGTAACGACGTGGTTTGTTTATCCCCCGAAAGTACCCATGATACACCGCGCCTTGAAATTGCTAAAGGGCTTATTGATCTCAGTTCTCTTTTGCGGGTAATTTGAAAATTTCGTTGGTGTATTTACGGGGAAGGAACAAGCGTCAATCCATTACCTTCTTTTGTCGGTGAACATGAAATGATAAAGGAAAATGTGCTCGCGAAACGCGAGAAAAATGATGACATTTGCATTTGTGTAGATAATGCTAAACTTGGTTAGAATTTATTCTAATATTCATTTCATTCTAAAATCGGTCACGCAGAGTTCCCTTATGAGCATTTATCAGAATATCGATTACATCAGTCACTCACCAAAACTGTGGACGATATTTGTTGCAATGTCCTCCTATCATTCAAAAAGTGAGCCAAAACATTCCTCTTTTTCGAACTGTGGGTTGGGGGACATTTGATATTATGTTCTAAAATATCGAGATGTGGGGGACATGTCCCCTGGTCCCCCCAGGATTGACGTTCATGCATGTGGCACGGAAATGGGGTGTGGCACTCGCTGGCGTTTAAGCAAGGTGATGTGATCAAGCGTCTCTTTGGTTTTGACCGCCAAGCCTTGCCAAGACTTAGCAAGCGTAGCCTTAATCACAATAGTATATCTGAGTGGTGTGCGTGTGCTGTAAAAAGGCCTACCAGTGGGCATCATGTGTCATTTTTCCTTCAGTTCCACTTAAGGGGTGAAGACACACACACAAAAAAACCCATCTATAATCTGTTGTTACTTAATATAGTGTTGTTATTGTTACGTAGTAGCTGGAGAGCCAAAACACAACAGACAAGAGAAAAAAATACAGGAAGAATGATTTGTTGATTTTAGGGCTTTCTTCAAGTTCGACTCTACTTTATTGTAGGGGCAAAATTATACCTAAACAATTTTCAACAAAACAGTTTGGGAGGAGGTGAGCTTAAAGTTCACCAGATGAAGGATATTTGAATTACGATTAAAGATTAATGCCGGCGTTACTCTTAAGTTAAATTAATTAAATGTTAAGTGGTTGCACTGATCAGTTACTCACGTGGGCTGGGCCTGGTCGCTGGATCTGCCGATGAATGGAGCCTAGAGGAAAGGTTGGTGGGCCGGTATAGTTGCGATAAATACGCTGGACAGTTCCTTGAAAGCTAAGTTCTAGGACGCGGGAAAGTTCCTTGAGTGCGAAAGCAGTCAAGTCACAGGCAAAATACAGGCTGGCGAAGATTGAGTTCTTAACAATAGACGTGACTTTCCAGGTGTGGTCTGACACTAACAGGTTCCTTTGAAGAATTACACAATGTGAAGTATGGATATTAAAGACGTATCCTGCAAGCAGTGGACTAGTAATACTGGATGCTGATAGGGGATCCACACAGATGAAACAGATTCAGTTCCAGGATTATCGAGTTGCGAGAAAGGATCTCTTGTGGTACTGATGAATAACTTTAAGAATTTAACTTGCTGATGAATTGAAACTAGTTCCCAAGTCCAGTAGTAGTACAATTGCTACTTAGCACCGGAGGGGTCTGACTTCAGTGGAGCCTCTCTCTGTCGACTGACAACATTAGCTTCTTGCTAGAATAGATGTCGCTCACAACTGGGGTCAAGCTGATACCCTGGGAGGCTATGGACTTGAAACCGACAGCAGCTGTTCAGTGTCATACACTGATGAAGGTCATACTTAAAAAGTTATACAGCACAAAGAAATACTTAGGAGAGGTAAAGTTATACAAAGAAATACTTAAGAGAGGTCAAGCTGACTGGGGTTCACATTATGAATATGATGAATATGCTGACACACAGAGCAAACATGTGTGTGGGATTTTTTCTTGTTTTGAGTACCACTGTGATTGGCATAAGGCCTAAGCTTCACTTGTACGGGGCCCATTAGTTGATCCAAACATCGTGTGCCACATTTAAGGATTCACGTAGTTTATTTGGAGATAATGGGGTGAGTGGGTGTCCTTTGAAAAATATTTTGTAACGGAATCCCCTCAGATATTGTCTGCTGTAGCCTAACATATCCGACACTGAACCCTATTTGGTTCTATTTACACCTCCATCTGAGAGACAGTTGCTCCGGTCTTTACGAAAAGGTTCAGAGCGTTAATTACTAGTCTCGAATTATCTACAGCAGATCCAACCTACTTCCTACTGTGTATTTTCTCACAAAAAGGACGTTAGCCTATACAATTTAAATTCAGACGCAAGTAATAGTATCTCATCTAACAGGATGATAACTTCACTTATCTACTTGTATCTGGTATGTGGTCTCTCTATTGCCTTTGTTATCCGACATGTAATATTGTAGTATAAAGCCCTAGACTTTCTCCTCCAAACCTAGAAAACAAATGTTTTTCCTATAACTTTATATCATTTAGTTTTCTCATTAATCCATATAACGGTATATGTGTTACTTTATGTAAAATACGATATCGTTCTCCTTGAAATCTGTCGGAGTCAATGCCTGATATTAATTCGCCATCTCCTTTGCTGCTATAGTATTTTAACTATATTTATTTACAGCTAAGATAAGGAATGTAGGCACTTTATATCCTATCATTTAGGTTTCTCATTAATCCAGATAACGGTATATGTGTTACTTTATGAAAAATAAGGTATCGTTCTCCTTGAAATCTGTCGGAGTCAATGCCTGATATTAATTCGCAATCTCCTTTGCTGCTATAGTTTTTACAGCTAAGATAAGGAATGTAGGCCAGTATTCAGGGGGTTCTGCCCACAACATCTGGAGTTTCGCTCAGCCTATGATAGATAAAGTTCTTAGTTGTGTTCTGTGTGCTTGTAAAGCAGCCTTCTGCTACGGTATAAAAGCAGCTTTCCATTTTTGGTTAATTATCAATGTTTTTGTCATTTTATAAATATACAAAAAAAAAACCCAATCGGTTTAAACTAGTTTTACTTTTCTGTGTGGACGTTTCAATAAGATTAATAGTGGCACAAAGAATTGAAAATAAAAGTTATGGCTATCATGCAATACCTGCATCAAATTTCATGGGGACGTTCTTCATATTTTTATCATCATCATTTTCCAAGAATTTTCTCAATCTATGTAACTAAGCTGGTTGTCACATTTACGTTGGATCGAAGAGATCTGTCTGTGATCACGTGTACGTTTTGTTTGTTTTTTATGTTGCTGTTTCTTCTTTTTTTTTTTGATATTTTTTTTTTTTTTGTATGAGATTTTTTGCAAGCAGTCACTGTGGCTTATACAGGAGGGAAAAAAAAGGACAAGAAAAGAACAAAAGAAAAAAGCGCAGGAAAGAAGTTCATTCTGGAAAGACCAAAAACAAAAGAAAAGACAAAATATTAATATGTTTAAGTCGAACTTCGTATTCTCGCTACACAAGACTTGTCGAATGCAAATTGATGAAAAAAAAATAGGCAAGAAGCAAAAGCTTGTCTGGAATCCGAGAAAGTTACATTGTTTCTTTCTTCTGTATTCTCTTTAAAAAGAAGAGAAATATGCTAGATCTGAATATGAATATGCTTGATATGCCATCAACTCAGCATTGTATTCCCAGCTGTGATTCAATGTTAAAATGATAAAAAAGTATACTGCAACGTACAGTTACCTAACAGTCTATCAGAAACATTATACTATTACAACATTGCAATAAACTTAAGCAGCAGTTACACAGTGTATAACTACGGTGCAACAGCCTGCCAACCTTCTATTGCATTTCAATTACGGTCAAAATACAAACATAGCTGATATGGATATTCATGAAAAGTCATTATTAACGTGAAGAATTTTCACTTTAAAGCTGGAATATGAGTTGAATATTTGTCATATTTTGCCACTAAAGAAAAAAATGTTATAGCCACGATAAAAATGGCATTGCTTATAAGCTCCACTATTGCATACATAAAATTAATATCTATTCCCATTGTTCTGTTTGATTTCAAGTAACAGTGATTGACGGCTAGGCTTACTGGGAGAGTCTGAATTTTGTAGGGCCAACAAAAATGTCGATACAAATTTCACATTCAAATATCTGGGAGATGTATGCATAGCTCTCTTTCAGATTTTCTGACAGGTGATCTTTTCCCCCTACTTTTTCTTTCCTGGAACACTGACTCTCAGTTGTAATTTATGCGCATGCTATATGTAGAGGAAGAAACGGAACATTAAAAAAACGATTCGCCTTTGTGTGTACGAAAACATAACTATCCCAAACTTGATTCGTAAATGCTCAGTACTATATATGTGACATACGTATAAGACTTGTACACAAAAAGAGGGGGGGGGGGGGGAACGAAGATTTTCTGACTCTGTTCAACGCTTAACTAAAGGGTGTGACAGGCTATGATTTCTGAAAGAGCGCCATTCGGTCAAAGGCATGCTACTGAGTCCTCTTCGCTTTCTACAAATAGAAATGAAAGCTTAGTTACATAGCCTCACAGGCTACGTCTCTGGAATCGTCCTTCGGGTTTTCCGGGCCGGTTGACACAAGATTCGTACCCTTGCAGGAAAAATAGATCCTTTAACCACACAGTCGGGGGACATGCCGATTAGTACACAATCTCAAGTACAGTTCCGGCTAGCCCCGCCGCCACGATTCATCATAATAACCGTAAATGTTCGTGAGCGAAGGGAATAAAGCACCAAGACAAGTATTAGGTTTCAGCAATCAAGCCATAAATCAAGATTCTGACTCTATGAAACTTCTCGAAATTTCACGCAGGGAAAGATTGCATATGAGTTTTATACAAAGATAACAAATAAGTTACATTTGTAGTCTAGGTTTGGTAGTTTCCTGCAAAGGATTCATGTGTGGAGTGATAGAGCACTGATGAACTTGTTAACAAATAAGACATGACTAGGACAACGTTACTTTCACTACATTGATCACATGGGCACACATTACGTCATTATGATTAGCGTCATTTGTAACCCTGTCTAGTCCGCATTATACAGTAAAACCCCGCTTATCCGAACCCCGTTTATCCGAAACCCCGTTTATCCGAACTGGCTGTTTGGTTTCGCAAAACTGGCATCGTACGCAAGCAATGTAAACTTTCAGCCTAGATTTGACAACATTTTACCTCTCTGTTTAACTTTTTTCGATCCTCGAAGATCTTTAATGTAGTTAAACCAGCTATTGTTAATGTTTATCTCTACTACCACCTTAAACCGCCAAGCCGGAGGATGAATACATGATTCAGAAATACCCGGCTAATTCTCCGTGTGTTTTCTTTCTTCGTTGTCGGCGTAGAATCACAATAGCGTCACCAAGTCCATACTGACAATAGCCTATCAAAGTGTACAAAACTTAGGCTTTTCATGCAAAGCCCTGCGCTAGCGTTAGCGCTGCCCAACAGTTGTTCTTTTTACACCTAACAATATACAGTGACTGGAATTAATATACGTGTGGAAGAATGTCAATCATACTTAAATCTGGGTGCAATAGGTGAGAATAAAGTGAACTGATGGCCCCAGATGAGAAAGCTAGATAACAAGCTTTAAATCTTTAAATTCAAAACAAATAAATCCCATCTTCGAAAATCTTTCGGCAATATCTTTGAATTCATTCATGCACTTGTGGCAAGGGAACCGATAGCCCCATTAACACTTAGGCCTAACGAGCTTGTAAAAGATAGCAAGCTTCTTAAACCTTGTTAAACTTCGGAAACGATTAAGCCATTTTGATAAAGTCGATCAAACTTTTCAAATCTCCTGAATATCCAATTAAGGCGATACAACAAACGATTCAAACAAATAAAATGAGCCGTAGGCCTACTCAAGACATATGGGCGAATTATCCCTTGCCACGTTTGATTCCAATCATTATTTAAAAAATTAAGCAGAGCACGTTATTTTTCTACTACGGAGACTCCGGCATTTCGATAGGCCTAGCTTTCAAACAGTATCAGGCAAATAACCGCGCTGTTACTGCTAATGTGACTGTTAATGTAGCTAGCGCCCTCCCGAATTCGCAAGTAGCCGTTATAGCGGTTAGACTGTCGGGGTTTTTAAGTGGCATGCTTCTCACTTGACATCTCCCTTTTCCATGTCGGCAAGTGTTTATACCGTTTGTAGAGGTAAAATTTATATGCATGTTCGTTATTTTAGCGCATTTTTTGAAAATGTAGGCTACTGTTGCTGTTGGTTTATAATGTTAGGATTCCGTGTGTAGGCTAAGTGTTATCCTGCCGCCGAGCAAAGTATCGCAACCCAGATGGACATCCATTTATCCTCCTTGGAAGTTCAGTCTAAGAAGAACACACGAAACACTTTGAATTTTCAACAAATGTTTATTTTTTAATACGAAACCAAAGAAATAACACGGAGACAACGTAACAATGGTTAATATCACTTTATTAATCAGCATGATGCTTCACTTGGGGTAGCATATTAACGATAAACATGAAACCCCGTATATCCGAACTTTTCCGTTATCCGAACAACGTCTGGTCATGACGTGTTCGGATAAACGGGGTTTTACTGTATATCAAAGACATTTATATGGTATCGTACCAAAGAAGGTACATTATTTACTGTTTTATTATATTTGTGTTAACTATCGGTGTATGTTTATGGCGACATCGAGATATAAAATTACCAGCTGAATGCAATATCTTTTCGATAGATTTTATTTGAAAAGTTCCAATACATGTTTCTTTATTTTCTCTCAGTCAAGAGGTTGTACCCTTGTTTTCGTAGTAAAAAATCCAATTTGGAGCACTAAGCCCCACCCCAATTCAATTGTAGCAGATTCGCCACAGCTTACTGAAGCTAGCGGGATATGGCCAAGCTAGCTACCAAAGAAACTGCGAAAAATTCCCCGTACTTACACTGTGCATTTCGTGAGAGAGCGCAACGTTAATAAAGTACGTGTTGTGAATTTACGTACATGTATTAACATCAGTATAAAATAGCTTTATCGGTCGCCGCGCGGAGGCAACTTTTCGGAGAGATGTCGTTGAAAGTTCACTTAAGATTATCAAAACCACTTTTTATTGAGACCTCAAATATTTTTGGATGTGTTACAGTGAATTTTTCTTAACTTAAACTGCTTTTGTTTGATTCGTAGGCCTAATTCGTAAGCGAGGTAGATAGATCCTACGCATCCCGCTAGTCCTAGACGTTATAGCTGAGTTTGTGTTTGATTAGCCTACTGAACATCAACCAGAAAGTGAGAGAAGAATTAACAAATAAAAAGTACCTCATTTTCTATTTCTTCCTAAACATGTACATGTGTGCTGGTATATCTGCTATATCTATTTAATGCTATTTCAATCTTGCAAATTTAATCCATGAGTATGCCTATGCAAAGGAGGCTTAACTTTCATAGAAGATAACACAAGACAACTTCACTAAATCTACAAGGGAAATTGAAATCTGTGGTAGAGCAGTAAGACATTTAAGCACAGAACAGGGCAAAAAAGAGACAAAATTACACATGAGAAGAAAAGAGAAAGTAAAAGTTGACGAAACATCATCAGCAAAAGCAAAAGCAAGTTCAAACGTAAGATATAAAAGCAAAGTACCCAACTATCTTAAAGGAGTGGACTCTTATTGTGAAATGGTTCTGTCCATGAACGAGTTAGGCACGGAAGCGATTATCATGGCTATATACCGTCAGTAGGCTCACAATTATTCCCTCTGAAATATTCATGAATTTTCAATCGTCATTCAAACTGGTCTCAGTCTCATATACCATATATATAAGTGGAGAGTGAGATCATGTCCGCCTATTGATTAGGGAGAATGAGGTCAACCATCCACCACTTCCATTTTCAGACTTTTTTCCTGTAAGATCATAATTTTCAAGAAGTATCCCGGTAACGCCTAAACAAAAAGCGACCTTGAAAATCATAAAATAAGAATGACGTTACCTGGTCAACTGCTAGGCCTAACCTAGTGCACGAAAAAAATCTAGGGCCTAAGTCAGTAGACTCAAGTGGGTTATGTCATAAAGTTTTATTGCATTCTTCCCTGTCTTGCTGGCATGGACCATTTCTTTCCCCTCACGCTTACATACCGGTGGTGTACTCGAAAAAGGTATGTAAGAATAGTTTCTGTTACCCACAGACGCTGGTTAAAAAACTCAATTTTGGCAATAAGGTCTAAATTTATATGAGAATCACTTAGTAATAACATTTTTATGCACGTTATCTTGTCTTTTGTTAATTAGAGGCTTGGTCTTGAACATCTAATTGTAAAGTTTGACTGTTCATGTGACTTTTAATTTGATTGGTTTGCGGTTATAATCATGGCAAAAGGTCGTTAATAGTCATAAGTAGGTCAAGTGCTAATTGATACGGCACAAACAAACTTGACCTTAAGACATACAACAATCATAACAACGAAGCATATGGCAATATCCTGAGCGGTTTAGGACTTTCAAAATCGCCACAAAATCATAAACGGGCAATTTTTGTCCCACAAAACATTGGACGTGGGGTAACAAAAATGATTTCGTTCACATAATTTATCACTTGATTGCTTTTGGAAGTTATCAGTGTCCTCTACAATGTTTGACATCTCTACCTGAAGTGGATTGTAAGGTTGATTATAGCTGTTTCCGGGACTATATTAAGAATTATCGGCAAGTATCATTACAGCGATTTACCCAACTTTAGTTTTTATTTCAAGCCTGTCTCTGGCCAATCGTGGCTACGTCGAATTTGCCATGCAAATTCAAATTTTTAGTTCTAACTTGCACCAATGTTTTCAAAAGGAAGACGGTGCGATTTTTTTTTTAATGTCGTCTGGGAAAAACCCTATTCCTCCGGAATGCAGAACTTAGGTTGAAAGCGGAGGATGTTTAAGTTGAATGCATTGTGAGGATTTGGAATTTATTTATATTCAAGGCACATGAATTATCTCTACGTATTTTATGGCATCAGAAAATATGTGGACGATGTTTTCTTAAACTTTGTGGGTGAGGTGTAATTCCAGTAAAGATTTCAATACGTTAAATTTGAATTATTTCGTTTCTTTTTAAATTGAGGGACTTCCAAATTTTTTGGAAATACTTTTTAAAATATATTGATGCAGTTTGAAATAAGCAGAGATCATATGAAAATGACGAATATTGGTTTGAATATATATTCTTAAGTGAAACGGTGACTTAGTGAGATTCTTTTGCTCATATTTTTTTTAACGAACTGACTCAAAACTGCTCCAATACGCTTAATAAGAAAAAAAAAGAGATCGCTCACTAAAAGTTGTCACATAGCTAATTCCATTTTATGAATAAAAGCACCCTATTTATTATTTTAATTTTTTGTATTCATAAAGGATCTTTTTCTATATCTACAAAAGTGTCATTTCGGCAAAGCTTCTAGAAGGCAGTATCAAAGGGGGTATCAGATTAGACCTTTCTATAAACAGAATGAATATGTATAATCTTAAAGTTACTTTGTCGAATGGCAGAGGAATCAATCTCACGTGAACATAATCATAATATTCAGGACCCTATGTTCTAGGGTAAATATTGAAATTCGCTGTCCTCTATGTCGATAAAATCAAAGTTGTTTTAATATTCTTCACGTTGTTAATTGAAAATGATATTTTAATATCTTCGTTTTCATTTAACAATTTCGTAATATAGGAGGATAAAATATAAAATAAGAATATTAAAACGAAGTCAGTACAAAGAGCATGCAGTGTATAATATAGTCCATTAGAGGACACCGTAGAAAATATGCCTTAGCTACAGCTCTGGAAAATGGCCGTTTGGAGACCCAAATTGTGTTTCATTGAACCTAATGTTATAAATCTGAACTCTACTTGAACAGAGGATCCTACCGTAAAAATATGCGAGAAATCCACACTTGAAATTTCTCGATCAGATGAAACGATGTAGAGTGGACACTAATCTCAGTCTACGTTAGGTGATAGTATCAACAAAAGCGAACCAAAAATTCGACCGAATGTCGTGATATTGTATGTGTCGAAATCGCAAATTTTGCCGAAAAACGATGTGTCTACGGATACCTTAGGTATCCATTAAGTAGTTATTTGACATGTTCCTTGCTTTTTTTAACAACAAACCAAATAGAAGTTGTGACATCAAATACGTATAACTATGTTTCATTTATCGATTTTGCAATACGAATGAGGAAAAAATAATATCAATAAGGTTCAATTTTATGGTATCAGAGTAATATGTGGACGATATTTTCTTAAACTACGTGGGTGACGTGTAATTCCAGTAAAGACTTTAGTACGTTGTATTTGAATGATTTCATTTCTTTTTAAATTGAGGGACTTCCACATTTTGAATATTTTTTGAAATATGTTTTAGGTTATATATTTATGCAGTCTGAAATAAGCAGAGATTATATGAAAATGACGAATATTGGTTTGAATATATATTCTTAAGTGAAACGGTGACTAACTGTGGTTCTTTTTCCTCATGTTCTTTTTTTTTTAACGAACTGACTCAAAACTGCTCCAATACGCTTAGTAAAAAAAAATAAGAAATAGCTCACTAAAAGTTGTCACACAGATAAGTCCATTTTATGAATAAAAGCACTCTATTTATTATTTTTAGTTTCTTTTATTTATAAAGGATCTTCTTCAATAACAACAAAAATGTAATATCGGCAAACCTCTAGGAGGCAGTATCAAAGGGGGTATCAGATTAGACCTTTCTATAAACAGAATGAATATGTATAATCTTAAAGTTACTTTGTCGAATGGCAGAGGAATCAATCTCACGTGAACATAATCATAATATTCAGGACCCTATGTTCTAGGGTAAATATTGAAATTCGCTGTCCTCTATGTCGATAAAATCAAAGTTGTTTTAATATTCTTCACGTTGTTAATTGAAAATGATATTTTAATATCTTCGTTTTCATTTAACAATTTCGTAATATAGGAGGATAAAATATAAAATAAGAATATTAAAACGAAGTCAGTACAAAGAGCATGCAGTGTATAATATAGTCCATTAGAGGACACCGTAGAAAATATCCTTAGTTACAGCTCTGGAAAATGGCCGTTTGGAGACCCAAATTGTGTATCATTGGACCTAATGTTATAAGTCTGAATTGCCCTTGAACAGAGGGCCCTACCGTTAAAATATGCGAGAAATCCACATTGAAATTTCTCGATCAGATGAAACGATGTAGAGTGGACACTAATCTCAGTCAGTCTGCGTTAGGTGATAGTATCAACAAAAGCGAATCCAAAAATTTGACCGATTATATCGATATTGTATGTGTCGAAATCGCAAATTTTGACTAAAAAACGATGTGTCTACGGATGCCTTAGGTAACCATTAAGTAGTTATTTGAAATGATCCTTGCATTTTTTTCAACAACCAAAAAGAAGTTCTGACACCAAATATATATAACCATGTCTCATTTCTCGATTTTTTAGTACGGATGAGGAAAAATTAATATCAATAAGGTTCAGTTTATGGCATCAGAGAATATGTGGACGATATTTTCTTAAACTTTGTGGGTAAGGTGTAATTTCAGTAAAGATTTTAATACGTTATATTTAAATTGTTTCATTTCCTTTTTAAATTGAGGGACTTCCACATTAATAACATTTTTTGAAGTATGTTTTGAAATATATTTATGCAGTTTGAAATAAGCAGAGATTATATGAAAATGACGAGTATTGGTTTAAATATATATTCTTATGTGAAACTTTTGCTCATGTTTTTTTTTTTAAGGGGCTCACCTAAAACTGCTCCAATACGCTTTGTAAGAAAAATAAGAGATAGCTCACTTCAAGTCGTCACCCAGATAATTCCATTTTATGAACACAAGGACCCTATTTGTTATTTCAACTTTTTATTTATAAAGGATCTTCTTCAATAACTAGAAAAGTGTAATTTCGGCAAAGCTTCTAGGAGGTAGTATAAAAGGGGGTATCAGATTAGACCTTTCTATAACCAGAATGAATATGTATAATCTTAACGTTACTTTGTCTAATTGGCAGAGGAATGTTTCTCACGTGATCATAATCATAATATTCAGGACCCTATGTTCTAGGGTAAATATTGAAATTCGCTGTCCTCTATGTCAATAAAATCAAAGTTGTTTTGATATTCTTCACGTTGTTAATTGAAAATGATATTTTAATATCTTCGTTTTCATTTAACCATTCCAGAATATCGACTATGGGGTTTGGACCTTTTTTCGTTGTTTTGTGAGCCACCTCAGGGGAAAACCTAACGTAGCACAAACCAGTTTCTTTGTTTTAAGTACTGACAAATCTGGTCGATCCCGCGTGCAGTAGTTGCACATTTTAGAGAAAAGTGAGAAGATGAGCCCATTTTTAAACCAAACAATTCGCATAATTTGACCAATCAAATGTACTGTCTGAGAGCGTTTCGGAAGGTTGCACTTTTTTTCAGCCAATCAGACAGCTCGTACTGTAAAAACCCGACGTAAATTTGGTTTATCAGCAATGATACCGTGGTTGCGAAAAAAGATGAAGTGTTTTGCCCCTATTTCTGGGGTTTCTGGCGATATTCGACTACTTTAATATGACACATGGTTGAAGTATCTACAATTAGTTCATGTGTGGAAAGATTTAGGTGACTGTCAGGCAGAAATTTTGTGAAAGGATTCGACGAAGTGTAGGAGTCTGATGCTTCATCAAACAAGTTGGCCGAACCATACCTCGGGACGTGGATACCTTAAAATATGTTACCAGTATTTCACAGACATCTCAAAACAAAGACGAGCACTTGCCTCGGAGACCAAAAGAAAAGTCTCACAAAGGAAAAAAAAGGGAACCGATGGTAAGCTTCCGTAACTAAAGATACAAGCCTAGCCTGAGCGAACGAACAGCCACATTGTGAGTTATTCAACTTTAGCCGAGGCCTTGGCTAACAAGTATCAACATCCTGGGAGCTTGTTTCATGTTCATGTAAAAAGACAAAATGCAGTCCGTCAGCAAACCCTGAAGGCTGCTGCTCTAGAGTTGGAATGGCCTGCACGGATATGTGTTCCTGTGAGAACTGTCAGAACCAGTCTACACTTTACCAAGCTTTTGAGGAAGATGAAGCCAGTGATGATGGATATGATGATGATGAACAATATCTGGGAGAATTTGAGAAGCCTGGAGAATAATTTTGTTTCAGCTGAATGTAGAGTTATTACAGTAGAGTAAGGTGGGATGAGATACAGTAGATGTGCTAGGACCCAGTACAATTGTTGCTGTAACATGTTTTAAAACTAGATCATGGTCAAGACCTAGTTGATGGGGTGATGTGCTGGAAACCTCTCCCCCAGGTTCCAACATGCCAGGTGTAAAAATGGTTGGTGATTAAGATCAAGTTGATTCAACAGTATGCAGGAAACAACTCCCTCCACCACATGTTTCATTATTGATTGCTTGTCTTATTCAGATCGCCTTGTAAAAATGTCACAATATTTTCTGATTCCTCTGGTCTGATTTGAACATTTGATGCACATGCAGGCTTTGGATCTTGCAGGAATTGACAGATGACTTACTTGATGTATAAGGAAACCTCCCAGATTTTAGTATTTATTGGCATACTGTATTAAAGCAAGAGAATAACTTGGAGATTTGTTACTAACTTGTGAGATATACCTATTAATTTTGAAAACAGCCATATTTACATGTAATTCATAAGGGTGGATATACTGTTACAAAGGATGCTGATCAGTCTAACACTAGAGTAAAATGATAGGGTTTTGCAAAAGATTAAATGTTTTGTATGTTGGGGTCTATTGCATTTGCACATCCACAACATTATACATAGTTTTGTGGCTGAGTAGACATAAGTTGCTAGAAGGTATTACACCAATATTACTGTATGTGATGTTGCATTCTTTGGTGACTTAACTTTGACTAAGAACATCAACATTCTTAACTTTCAGATAAGGAACATAATGAACTTGTGGAATTGGTGGATGCAAGTCACTAGGGTAGGGTTATAGCAGTGGTGTAGATACTATAGGATATTTTTTTTTAGAGGGGGGGGGGGACAGATTTCTGACTTGGATTTGAAAATGATGGTTAGGGGTGAAGGCTGATCTGAGCCGGTGAGGAGGGTGCAATAGATGGGGAATGGTGCTACATTTAATACTAGATGGGTAGATGAAACTGAACATATTTCCAAGAGTTCTAACTTTTTAGATGGCAAATTTCCTTATTTTTCTCATAGCAGAAGGAGGGGGGGGGGGGGGAAATCGCCACCTGTAGCTGCAAAACTAGCTTGTAGTGATGTGGAGAACCATGTCTGCTATATTTACCTCCATTTCATCATTGCAATATAACATGTCAGTCATGTGATCAGCTGTCAATTACTGTCATTTGGAAAAGCTACGTAAGGAAAGAACGAGTTCTTTACATTCAACGTACAAAGAATACAATTATACAAATTGTGATTGATTGTTTATGTTAATTATTGTGTACTATATTTGTGACACTTTATGTCTGACTTTCCATGAAAGCAAATGTGACTGCCACAGAGACATTCCCACCACCCTTACTTAAAACGTTTCTTCAATAGGATGTGGCACATGAAAATTATGGGTGTGATGTACTCAGACATTGACAGTCACATTACTATAAAATGAAAAATATGTGTTTGAGGGTGCGCTCTTTAACACCATGCTTGTGTGATATGATGGGCAATTAAAAACTGGAAGATAACAGTTTTCTTCAGGGAATGAAGTTTTTCATCCTTCTCATAACTAATTTGATCTATCCAACCTTTACTTAACATTTGTCATGTGGGGTGGGGAGAGATTGGTCTGTGGGTACTAGGATAGGGGGTTTTAATGGAGAATAACCAATAAGCACCTCTTTTACCGCCTCCAGTAGAGCTTTAATATGCGCATCATTGAAAGCCATTTTCATGAACTTGAAGACAAGCAGACAGACAAGACCGAATGTCAGGTAAGCTGAGATATGAGGTTTGTATTAGTCTTAGGTGAAATGAAATACGAACAGAAAATTAGAGTTGTTGATGAAAATTAATGACTATCTTCTTTTTTTTTGCAGTGTGTGATAGATGTATTTCATAGTTGGGTTCACATGTCACTGGTCCACATAGTGGGAACTCACTCAGCATAGGCCTAGTACTCCAAAGCCATGTTCAGTTTATATATATGTAGGCCTTTATATATATATATATATAGGCCTATATATAGACATATATATATATATATATATATATATATATATATATATATATATATATATAGGCATATATATATATATATATAGGCATATATATATATATATAGGCATATATATATATATATAGGCATATATACATATAGGTATATATATATACATATATATATATATATATATATATATATATGCTGTCACTGTAATCTTTACATTCCCTAACCCTTCTATCATCACCTACTATCATCACCTACTGTAAGATATCCTGCTACAATGTTGCCCTAGGTCTAGACTGAGAATGACCGTCAGGCCTACTGCTGGTATTTTCTCAAGCAGAATATTGTTCTTACAAAGTATAAGTAGATTAAGTTGGCTAGCAAAAAGAAATATGGGGGTGGGGCACATATCAGTTTTGTCATAGATCTACATTGTTCGGTAGCCTAATTCTTGTCGTATACAGCGGCGTAGCAACGTGATTTTGAGTGAAGGACTTTGGATAGGAAGTATATGCCCCACAAACAACCGATCCACACACGGGGAATTTGGAGGGGGGTTTAAGGACCTGGTGGTCTTTAGTGACAAACTTAAAATTACTGTCGGATTTTGGGCAAAGTTTTATGGGGTGCAGTGACCCCCATCTGTGTGTAGCCTACTGGGAGGGACTGAGGGGGGGGGTCTATGTGGCGATCAAAGGGCCGTATGGTCCGATACATACAGTTCGATGTCCCTATGTTTAAAGGTTATTCAGAAAAAACAAGTAGGCCTAGTGTTGCTTCAGGCCCTACAGTCAAGTACTTAGGGAAGGTGAGAGATACGGTATTGAGCAAATAATGTCACGCCGGTGAAACAAACTTTTGTTTTGCAAACTGTGAAAACGTGCATGTTTGCCCTTCACTATCCAACTGCTGTCATATTTCTGTACTGAAACTAACTTTTTCGTAGTGGAAGATTTTCATCCATTTCCCCGTTCGTTTCATTGCCATTCGTTACATGACTGTATAGTACTAGCGACGAGCCTCGTACTTTTCGCGAAAACGGTACATGCACACCATAATTTTAGGTGGCGTCCTTTTAAAATTCCCGTAAATTAACGTTTTCGTTCTCGTTAATGTGCAACAACTGAGCGCGGGATCGCTCGAATTCTTTTATTGCCAGTCTTCAAGAACATGGTATTAAATTTTCAGGTCCTCCCTGAGGTGGGTCACAAAAGTCGAGTTTTAAAGCCTTTTCGACTGCATGTCCCATAGTCTAATATAGGAGGATAAAATATAAAATCAGAATCATAAAACGAAGTCAGTACAAATAAGGTTCAATTTTACGGCATCAGAGAATATGTGGACGATATTTTCTTAAACTTTGTGGGTGACGTGTAATCCCAGTGAATATTTCAATGCGTTATATTTGAATAATTTCATTTCTTCTTATAAAGATGGACTTCCACAAATTTTTGAAATGTTCTAAAATATATTTATGTCAGTACAAAGAGCATGGAGTGTATAATATAGTCCATTAGAGGACACCGTAGAAAATATCCTTAGTTACAGCTCTGGAAAATGGCCTTTTGGAGACCCAAATTGTGTTTCATTGGACCTAATGTTTTAATTCTGAATTGCCCTTGAACAGAGGGCCCTACCGTTAAAATATGCGAGAAATCCACATTAAAATTTCTCGATCAGATGAAACGATGTAGAATGGACACTAATCTCAATCTACGTTAGGTGATAGTATCAACAAAAGCGAACCAAAAATTCGACCGAATGTCGTGATATTGTATGTGTCGAAATCGCAAATTTTGCCGAAAAAACGATGTGTCTACGGATACCTTAGGTATCCATTAAGTAGTTATTTGACATGATCCTTGCTTTTTTAACAACAAACCAAATAGAAGTTGTGATATCAGATATGAATAACTGTGTTTTATTTCTCGATTTTGCAATACGAATGAGGAAAAAATAATATCAATAAGGTTCAATTTTATGGTATCAGAGAATATGTGGACAATATTTTCTGAAACTTCGTGGGTAAGGTGTAATTCCAGTTAAGATTTTTATACGTCATATTTGAATGATTTCAATTCTTTTTAAACTGAAGGACTTCCACGTTTTTAATATTTTTTTGAAATATGTTTTAGGTTATATATTTATGCAGTTTGAAATAAGCAGAGATAATATGAAAATGACGAATATTGGTTTGAATATATATTCTTAAGTGAAGCTGTGACTTGCTGTGATTCTTTTTCCTGATGTTCTTTTTTCTGGGTCCGGACTCACTCGAAACTGCTTCAATACGCTTCGTTAGAAAAATAAGAGATAGCTCACTAAAAGTTGTCACACAGATAAGTCCATTTTATGAACACAAGCACCCTATTTATTATATAATGTTTTTTTATTTATAAAGGATCTTCTTCAAAAACAACAAAAGTGTAATTTCGGCAAAACTCTAAGAGGCAGTATAAAAGGGGGTATCAGATTAGACCTTTCTATAAACAGAATGAATATGTATAATCTTAAAGTTACTTTGTCAAATGGCAGAGAAAGCTTTCTCACGTGATCATAATGATAATATTCAGGACCCTGTGTTCTAGGGTAAATATTGAAGTTCGCTGTCCTCTATGTCGATAAAATCAAAGTTGTTTTAATATTTTTCACGTTGTTATTTGAAAATGATATTTTAATATCTTCGTTTTCATTTAACAATTTCATAACATAGGAATATAAAATATAAAATAAGAATATTAAAACGAAGTCAGTACAAAGAGCATGCAGTGTATAATGTAGTCCACTAGAGGACACCGTAGAAAATATCCTTAGTTACAGCTCTGGAAAATGGCCGTTTGGAGACCCAAATTGTGTATCATTGGACCTACTGTTATAAGTCTGAACTGTACTTGAACAGAGGGTCCTACCGTTAAAATATGCGAGAAATCCACACTGAAATTTCTCGATCAGATGAAACGATGTAGAATGGACACTAATCTCAGTCTTCGTTAGGTAATAGTATCAACAAAAGCGAACCAAAAATTCGACCGAATGTATCGATATTGTATGTGTCAAAATCGCAAATTTTGATGAAAAAACGATGTGTCTACGGATACCTTAGGTATCCATTAAGCAGTTATTTGACATGATCCTTGCTTTTTAAATAACAAACCAAATAGAAGTTGTGACATCAAATATATAAAACTGTGTTTTATTTCTCGATTTTGCAATACGAATGAGGAAAAAATAATATCAATAAGGTTCAATTTTATTGTATCAGAGAATATGTGCACGATATTTTCTTAAACTGCGTGGGTGAGGTGTAATTCCAGTAAAGATTTTCATACGTCATATTTGAATTATTTTATTGCTTTTACTTTGAGGGACTTCCACATTTTCAATATTTTTTTAAATATGTTTTAGTTTATATATTTATGCAGTTTGAAATAAGCAGAGATTATATGAAAATGATGAATATTGGTTTGAATATATATTCTTAAGTGAAACGGTGACTTAGTGAGATTCTTTTGCTCATATTTTTTTTTTTAACGAACTGACTCAAAACTGGTCCAATACGCTAAGTGAGAAAAGAAAGAAATAGCTCACTAAAAGTTGTCACACAGATAAGTCCATTTTATGAACACAAGCATCCTATTTATTATTTTAAGTTTTTTTTTATTGATAAAGGATCTTCTTCTATATCTAGAAAAGTGTAATTTCGTCAAAGCTTCTAGAAGGCAGTATCAAAGGGGGTATCAGATTAGACCTTTCTATAAACAGAATGAATATGTATAATCTTAAAGTTACTTTGTCAAATGGCAGAGGAATCTTTCTCAAGTGATCATAATCATAATATTCAGGACCCTATGTTCTAGGGTAAATATTGAAATTCGCTGTCCCCTATATCGATAAAATCAAAGTTGTTTTAATATTCTTCACGTTGTTATTTGAAAATGATATTTTAATATCTTCGTTTTCATTTAACAATTTCATAACATAGGAGGATAAAATATAAAATGAGAATATTAAAACGAAGTCAGTACAAAGAGCATGCAGTGTATTATATAGTCCACTAGAGGACACCGTAGAAAATATCCCTAGTTACAGCTCTGGAAAATGGCCGTTTGGAGACCCAAATTGTGTTTGATTGGACCTAATGTTATAAGTCTGAAGTGCACTTGAACAGAGGGCCCTACCGTTAAAATATGCGAGAAATTCACATGAAAATCTCTCGATCAGATGAAACGATGTAGAATGGACACTAATCTCAGTCTGCGTTAGGTGATAGTATCAACAAAAGCGAACCAAAAATTCGACCGAATGTATCGATATTTTATGTGTCGAAATCGCAAATTTTGCCGAAAAAACGATGTGTCTACGGATACGTTAATTATCCATTAAGTAGTTATTTGACATGATCCTTGCTTTTTTTAACAACAAACCAAATAGAAGTTGTGACATCAAATATGTAGAACTATGTTTCATTTATCGATTTTGCAATACGAATGAGGACAAAATAATGTCAATAAGGTTCAATTTTATGGTATCAGAGAATATGTGCACGATATTTTCTGAAAATTTGTGGGTGAGGTGTAATTCCAGTAAAGATTTTAATAGGTCATATTTGAATGATTTCATTTGTTTTTAAATTGAGGGACTTCCACATTTTGAATATTTTTTGAAATATGTTTTAGGTTATATATTTATGCAGTTTGAAATAAGCAGAGATTATATGAAAATGACGAATATTGGTTTGAATATATATTCTTAAGTGAAACGGTGACTTACTGTGATTCTTTTGCTCATATTTTTTTTTTTTAACGAACTGACTCAAAACTGTTCCAATACGCTTAATAAGAATAATAAGAGATAGCTCACTAAAAGTTGTCACACAGATAAGTCCATTTTATGAACACAAGCACCGTATTTATTATTTTATTTTTCTTTTTATTTACAAAGGATCTTCTTCAATAACCTGAAAAGTGTAATATCGGCAAAACTCTAATAGGCAGTATAAAAGTCGGTACCAGATTAGACCTTTCTATAAACAGAATGAATATGTATAATCTTAAAGTTACTTTGTCAAATGGCAGAGAAAGCTTTCTCACGTGATCATAATGATAATATTCAGGACCCTGTGTTCTAGGGTAAATATTGAAGTTCGCTGTCCTCTATGTCGATAAAATCAAAGTTGTTTTAATATTCTTCACGTCGTTAATTGAAAATGATATTTTAATATCTTCGTTTTCATTGAACAATTTCATAATATAGGAGGATAAAATATAAAATAAGAATATTAAAACGAAGTCAGTGCAAAGAGCATGCAGTGTATAATATAGTCCACTAAAGGACACCGTAGAAAATATCCTTAGTTACAGCTCTGGAAAATGGCCGTTTGGAGATCCAAATTGTGTTTTATTGAACCTAATGTTATAAGTCTGAAGTGCCCTTGAACAGAGGGCCCTACCGTTAAAATATGCGAGAAATCCACATTAAAATTTCTCGATCAGATGAAACGATGTAGAATGGACACTAATCTCAGTCTGCGTTAGGTGATAGTATCAACAAAACCGAACCAAAAATTCGTACGAATGTATCGATATTGTATGTGTCGAAATCGCAAATTTTGCCGAAAAAACGATGTGTCTACGGATACTTTAAGTATCCATTAAGTAGTTATTTGACATGATCCTTGCTTTTTTTAAAATAACAAACCAAATAGAAGTTGTGACATCAAATATGTAGAACTATGTTTCATTTCTCGATTTTGCAATACGAATGAGGACAAAATAATGTCAATAAGGTTCAATTTTATGGTATCAGAGAATATGTGCACGATATTTTCTTAAACTGCGTTGGTGAGGTGTAATTCCAGTAAAGTTTTAACAGGTCATATTTGAATGATTTCATTTGTTTTTAAACTGAGGGACTTCCACGTTTTGA
The DNA here is from genome assembly GCA_021234535.1 of Stichopus chloronotus. NCBI lineage: Eukaryota > Metazoa > Echinodermata > Holothuroidea > Aspidochirotida > Stichopodidae > Stichopus > Stichopus chloronotus. The sequence continues at coordinate 13,734,885 of CM037833.1, forward strand.
ATATTTTTTGAAATATGTTTTAGGTTATATATTTATGCAGTTTGAAATAAGCAGAGATTATATGAAAATGACGAATATTGGTTTGATTATATATTCTTAAGTGAAGCGGTGACTTGCTGTGATTCTTTTTCCTGATGTTCTTTTTTTTGAGTCCGGACTCACTTAAAACTGCTTCAATACGCTTAGTAAGAAAAATAAGAGATAGGTCACTGAAAGTTGTCACCCAGATTAGTCCATTTTATGAACACAAGCACCCTTTTTATTATTTTATGTTTGTTTTTATTTATAAAGGATCTTCTTCAATAACAACAAAAGTGTAATTTCGGCAAAACTCTAAGAGGCAGTATAAAAGGGGGTATCAGATTAGACCTTTCTATAAACAGAATGAATATGTATAATCTTAAAAGGATGGTCTAGTCACAAATATAGCTTTGATATGTTGAAGAGTAAGTTAATTCTACCATTACGGTGGAACTTTTATTCAATTCTCATGGGTTGTTCCGGAGATATGAACAGTTGAAGTTGCCACATTTGTTACCAACAGGTGACTTGAAGAAAGCAGGAGTGAATTCATCTCCCCACATTGATAAAGCATATTATGTTTTTCTTTAAAATTTACACCAAATTTAATACTTCAATATCTAGTGCTATCACAATGTGAATGTATGATGAGTATGAGAGTTTTGCGACCTTCATATAACCAGTACCTAATCTGACCACCTATTGATTTCAAGGTCAAAATAATAAATTTAATAATAAAGAAAACAAAAGACCATTCAGTCATGTGAGGAGATGATATCACTCCTGCTTGCCTCAAGTTCACAGTTGGTAGAAAAGGGGGTAACTTCAACTGATAATATCTTGAGAACCACACATGGGAACTAAATCGAAGTTTCACAAGAAAGGTTGGATAAACCTACTCTTCAACATATCCAAGCTAAATTTGTGGCTGGACCATCCTTTTAACGTTACTTTGTCAAATGGCAGAGAAATCTTTCTCACGTGATCATAATCATAATATTCAGGACCCTATGTTCTAGGGAAAATATTGAAATTCGCTGTTCTCTATGTCGATAAAATCAAAGTTGTTTTAATATTTTTCACGTTGTTAATTGAAAATGATATTTTAATATCTTCGTTTTCATTTAACAATTTCGTAATATAGGAGGATAAAATATAAAATGAGAGTATTAAAACGAAGTCAGTAGAAAGAGCATGCAGTGTATAATATAGTCCATTAGAGGACACCGTAGAAAATATCCTTAGTTACAGCTCTGGAAAAAGGTCGTTTGGAGACCCAAATTGTGTATCATTGGACCTAATGTTATAAGTCTGAACTGCCCTTGAACAGAGGGTCCTACCGTTAAATTATGCGAGAAATCCACTCTCAAATTTCTCGATCGGATGGAACGATGTAGAATGGACACGAATCTCAGTCTGCGTTAGGTAATAGTATCAACAAAAGCGATCCAAAAATTCGACCGAATGTCGTGATATTGTATGTGTCGAAATCGCAAATTTTGCCAAAAAAAACGATGTGTCTACGGATACCTTAGGTATCCATTAAGCAGTTATTTGACATGATCCTTGCTTTTTTTAACAACAAATTACCAAGTAGAAGTTGTGACATTAAATATGTATAACTATGTTTCATTTCTCGATTTTTCAATACGAATGAGAAAAAAATAATATCAATAAGGTTCAGTTTCTTGATTCAGAGATTATGTGGACGATATTTTCTTAAACTTTGTGGGTGAGGTGTAATTCCAGTAAAGATTTTGATAGGTCATATTTGAGTTATTTCATTTCGTTTTAAATTGAGGGACTTCCACACTTTTAATATTTTTTGATATATGTTTTAATTGGTATATTTATGCAGTTTGAAATAAGCATAGATTATATGAAAATGACGAATATTGGTTTGAATATATATTCTTAAGTGAAACGGTGACTTACTGTGATTCTTTTTCCTCATGTTTTTTTTCTTTTTAAGGGACTCACTCAAAACTGGTCCAATTCGCTTGGTAAGAATAATAAGAGATAGCTCCCTAAAAGTTGTCACACAGATAAGTCCATTTTATGAACACAAGCACCCTATTTATTATTTTATGTTTTTTTTTTTTATTGATAAAGGATCTTCTTCAATAACAACAAAAGTGTCCTTTCAGCAAAGCTTCTAGAAGGCAGTATCAAAGGGGGTATCAGATTATACCTTTCTATAAACAGAATAAATATGTATAATCTTAAAGTTACTTTGTCAAATGCAGAGGAATCTTTCTCAAGTGATCATAATCATAATATTCAGGACCCTATGTTCTAGGGTAAATATTGAAATTCGCTGTCCTCTATGTCGATAAAATTAAAGTTGTTTTAATATTCTTCACGTTGTTAATTGAAAATGATATTTTAATATCTTCGTTTTCATTTAACAATTTCGTAATATAGGAGGATAAAATATAAAATGAGAGTATTAAAACGAAGTCAGTAGAAAGAGCATGCAGTGTATAATATAGTCCATTAGAGGACACCGTAGAAAATATCCTTAGTTACAGCTCTGGAAAAAGGTCGTTTGGAGACCCAAATTGTGTATCATTGGACCTAATGTTATAAGTCTGAAGTGCCCTTGAACAGAGGGCCCTACCGTTAAAATATGCGAGAAATCCACATTGAAATTTCTCGATCAGTTGGAACGATGTAGAATGGACACGAATCTCAGTCTGCGTTAGGTGATAGTATCAACAAAAGCGATCCAAAAATTCGACCGAATGTCGTGATATTGTATGTGTCGAAATCGCAAATTTTGCCCAAAAAACGATGTGTCTACGGATACCTTAGGTATCCATTAAGCAGTTATTTGACATGATCCTTGCCTTTTTTTAACAAATTACCAAATAGAAGTTGTGACATCAAATATGTGTAACTATTTTTCCTGTCTTGATTTTGCAATACGAATGAGGAAAAAATAATATTAATAAGATTTAATTTTATGGTATCAGAGATTATGTGGACGATATTTTCTGAAACTTTGTGGGTGACGTGGAATTCCAGTAAAGATTTTAATACGTTATATTTGAATTATTTTATTGCTTTTACTTTGAGGGACTTCCACATTTTCAATATTTTTTTAAATATGTTTTAGTTTATATATTTATGCAGTTTGAAATAAGCAGAGATTATATGAAAATGATGAATATTGGTTTGAATATATATTCTTAAGTGAAACGGTGACTTAGTGAGATTCTTTTGCTCATATTTTTTTTTTAACGAACTGACTCAAAACTGGTCCAATACGCTAAGTGAGAAAAGAAAGAAATAGCTCACTAAAAGTTGTCACACAGATAAGTCCATTTTATGAACACAAGCACCCTATTTATTATTTTAAGTTTTTTTTATTTATAAAGGATCTTCTTCCATATCTAGAAAAGTGTAATTTCATCAAAGCTTCTAGAAGGCAGTATCAAAGGGGGTATCAGATTAGACCTTTCTATAAACAGAATGAATATGTATAATCTTAAAGTTACTTTGTCAAATGGCAGAGGAATCTTTCTCAAGTGATCATAATGATAATATTCAGGACCCTATGTTCTAGGGTAAATATTGAAATTCGCTGTCCCCTATATCGATAAAATTAAAGTTGTTTTAATATTCTTCACGTTGTTAATTGAAAATGATATTTTAATATCTTCGTTTTCATTTAACAATTTCATAACATAGGAGGATAAAATATAAAATGAGAATATTAAAACGAAGTCAGTACAAAGAGCATGCAGTGTATAATATAGTCCACTAGAGGACACCGTAGAAAATATCCTTAGTTACAGCTCTGGAAAATGGCCGTTTGGAGACCCAAATTGTGTTTGATTGGACCTAATGTTAAAAGTCTGAAGTGCACTTGAACAGAGGACCCTACCGTTAAAATATGCGAGAAATTCACATGAAAATCTCTCGATCAGATGAAACGATGTAGAATGGACACTAATCTCAGTCTGCGTTAGGTGATAGTATCAACAAAAGCGAACCAAAAATTCGACCGAATGTATCGATATTTTATGTGTCGAAATCGCAAATTTTGCCGAAAAAACGATGTGTCTACGGATACGTTAATTATCCATTAAGTAGTTATTTGACATGATCCTTGCTTTTTTTAACAACAAACCAAATAGAAGTTGTGACATCAAATATGTAGAACTATGTTTCATTTCTCGATTTTGCAATACGAATGAGGAAAAGATAATGTCAATAAGGTTCAATTTTATGGTATCAGAGAATATGTGGACGATATTTTCTGAAAATTTGTGGGTGAGGTGTAATTCCAGTAAAGATTTTAATAGGTCATATTTGAATGATTTCATTTGTTTTTAAATTGAGGGACTTCCACATTTTGAATATTTTTTGAAATATGTTTTAGGTTATATATTTATGCAGTTTGAAATAAGCAGAGATTATATGAAAATGACGAATATTGGTTTGAATATATATTCTTAAGTGAAACGGTGACTTACTGTGATTCTTTTGCTCATATTTTTTTTTTTTAACGAACTGACTCAAAACTGTTCCAATACGCTTAATAAGAATAATAAGAGATAGCTCCCTAAAAGTTGTCACACAGATAAGTCCATTTTATGAACACAAGCACCCTATTTATTATTTTATGTTTTTTTTATTGATAAAGGATCTTCTTCAATAACAACAAAAGTGTCATTTCAGCAAAGCTTCTAGAAGGCAGTATCAAAGGGGGTATCAGATTATACCTTTCTATAAACAGAATGAATATGTATAATCTTAAAGTTACTTTGTCAAATGCAGAGGAATCTTTCTCAAGTGATCATAATCATAATATTCAGGACCCTATGTTCTAGGGTAAATATTGAAATTCGCTGTCCTCTATGTCGATAAAATTAAAGTTGTTTTAATATTCTTCACGTTGTTAATTGAAAATGATATTTTAATATCTTCGTTTTCATTTAACAATTTCGTAATATAGGAGGATAAAATATAAAATGAGAGTATTAAAACGAAGTCAGTAGAAAGAGCATGCAGTGTATAATATAGTCCATTAGAGGACACCGTAGAAAATATCCTTAGTTACAGCTCTGGAAAAAGGTCGTTTGGAGACCCAAATTGTGTTTCATTAGACCTTATGTTATAACTCTGAACTGTCCTTGAACAGAGGGCCCTACCGTTAAAATATGCGAGAAATCCACATTGAAATTTCTCGATCAGTTGGAACGATGTAGAATGGACACTAATCTCAGTCTGCGTTAGGTGATAGTATCAACAAAAGCGATCCAAAAATTCGAACGAATATATCGATATTGTATGTGTCGAAATGACAAATTTTGAGGGAAAAACGATGTGTCTACCGATACCTTAGGTATTCATTACGTATTTTTTTAAGGAAGTTTTACCATGGATAATATGCGAGAAATCTATACGAAAGTTTGTCTCTCAAATTCTATGCTGTATACGTGGCGAAATTAGAAATTTTTACGATAAAACGATATCTATGCGTATACCTTAGTTATCCATTTGACGTGATCCGCATTTCTTGCAACCGAACCAGTAAAATTTTTGAATATGTAACCCCGTAGCAAGTTTCTGAGTTTTAAATGAAGTCAGGAAAGGAATGATATTGGGCTGATTCAGATTTTTTGATAGTAGAGAATATGTGGAAGATTAAATTCATGTAGTTTTGTTTTGCGAAACATGTTTGTCACACCTTATGTACATGGCAAGGTTAGGCCATTATCAGATACATTAATAAATGTTAGGAGATGTTAGTGTTAAGACTTCTTAAATGCATGATACTATGCCATGGATTAGGTGACGTGACTAAGTGCTCTACAAAAAGACGACACTCCTATATAACCATAAAATGCCGAAACAATATTTCCCTTATAAAGGTTTTCAATAGACGCCACTTTGTTTCAATTTGTCATACTGTACGTCACTGACCATGCGCAGAAGGTGTGTTATCGATGCCCTTGCGCGACTTAATTAGTCCCATTTTGCACAATGGACGCAATGGCTGTCAAAATGGAGAGACGCGCAGAGATTGACGTCGGTGAAAACCTTGTATAATCCATGATTGCCATTATGAATATTACAATAACTGTTTTTTCGTGGAAAAGGTGTCTTTGGTTTGCATAATTGGTGCCTCCTCATCCTGCAACCTCATCTCAGATATCGGAACGAGAGGACACATGCCATCATCAGATTATGCACATCATCGGTTTTGATATGTGCATAAACTGAGCCACTGTGATCTCTTTTTCGCAGTGTTTTAAGTTATTAAAACTATTTTTGTTTAACTTGGATGCTGAAGAGCACCAATTTAAAGTACAGATGATATAAAAATCATGACAACTGAAAGAGATTGTTTTAGATGTTTGTCGATGGTGCCTTTGGGATATTTCGGTCCCAGAGCCTTGTCAAGGGGGAGTGGAGCACCTGTTAAAACTTCCACATCTTCTATCTCAAGATGATCGTATATGACAAGGCCGCATTACCAATTATAGGTAAGGAAACTCTGATGCGAGGTACCTTGCTTACAAGGGGGGCTCTCAAATGTCGCATATTTAGTGGGTAAGTCAATGGGGGAGATTAATGGTTGCAAACATTTAGTACCAACAACATTAATTTAGACCGGAACCGCCCAGATTGGTAATCACTTGGCAAAAATGGACCTACCTCATGGTCAATTGTCCTCATTGACTGAACTGTTTGAATTGCATGAATCAAGGGGGGGGGGGGGGGTGATCCATGCATCAATATTCGAAAACGTAAGTATTTGTAATTCTTATAAAGTTTGTACCTGATTTCATAACTATTAAAACTAGAATAAGAGTTGAAAATTGTCAGTGAAAGTCAAATTAAGTTTAATGTGTCAAAGTCACTACATAAAAACAGTTTTTAAGCTCTATTTCTGCATTCATGAATATTCATATCTGCTGTCATTGGTCTGTCAGTTTAATCTCAAATCTCGTGATTGACCGCTAAGCTCTGTTTGAGAGCCGGAATTTTGTAGGGCCATCAACAATGTCGAGACAATTTTCATATTCAAATATCTGGACGATGAGTTCATAGTTCGCTTTCAGTTTTTGTGACAGGTGATCTTTTCCTCTACTTTCTCTTCCCTGAAAAACTGATAAAAACAAAGATAGATGACCAAGCGATTGCTAGTGTATCTCATATTCCAGCTTTAAATAAGTCCTGAATATAAACAGAATATTAAAAACTGAAACTAAAGACAGAGATATTTTTAATGGATATTTAATCATGCGACCTAATGATTTACCAAGAATGTGTCATGCCACTCTACATCTTTCTACAAATTACCAAAGAAACTTAATGAAAAAAACTTTGAAATATAGTTCATCAGTTCAGACTATTGTACGTACTCAAGCTTTTTGTTTTTCCATTATTTTCTTTTAAGGTGTGGTTAAAGGTAGAGCGCCATTTCTTATTTATAAGCAAGTAAAGTGTTGCAAAAACTAATGATATATTTATGAAAATGAAGCAGAAGTGTTTGCGAGACATCTTCAAAAACTTTCATTCAGAAATATTATTTTCTATCCAAGTTACACACTTTTGAAATTCATAGAAGAGTGCTGCCATTTTCGCCTAAGATGAATGTCAACCAACTCGAGTGAGTCGAGTAATGATGTTACATAACCACTTTTTTTGCGGTATCCTTGTTTCCTTAAATGAATAATTTATATAAATATGCACACATTTAAACACATTTTGTGTTGAGCTACTGAGGTGTATCATGCAATGTTCGAATCATTAATACTCTGATCTGAATATATGCATAAGTGTTAACAATATGTCGACAATGACATATAAAAGAAAAACAAAAGCTTTTCATTCACGTGTTGTCAGATTGTTTAATCACAATGTCAGTTTTCTGGTTATTTCTCCATGAACATTCAGATTGCAATGTCTTGGAAAGTAAGCAACATATTTAAATGAAATTTGATGATGGTGTTCACCAAGTATCAGTCTCACAATTATTAATGTCAAAAGTCCTGACTTACCTTCTCTTTTAAGTACCAACTACCCAAGTGGTGCTTGGAAAACTTCACGCTTCATCAAAGGGTTGTAAATTTCGGCATTATTAAGGTATTAAGGTTTCAGTTACGATACGTGTGTGATACATTAAAGGTGAATACGTGACGACTATTTCAGTAAGAATTGAATTGGTATAAATTTTCTAAACTACAACATATTCTCTTGACATGCAAACTAGATTAAAGTTGACTTTCTGAAATGACTCCATTAGCATTGTCTTTTTATATCATCGTGTGTGGAGATAACGGACACGCATCAGCCGGAAGATATTCCTGGACGTCGCTTTCTTCCCCGACGCGGACAACAATTGCCATTCCCAGCTGAGGATAAAAGTAAAAAGAAATTTAAATATATATATATATATATATATATATATATATATATATATATATATATATATAAATGCCGACAAACAGTGTTCTCTTTGTTCTACTTTAGTTGTGTTTCCTTGTTTTTATTTTCTTGTTCAGTTGGTCTTTTGGTCAAAAGCTATTTACTACTGCATTCTAGCTATTTGTTTTTCATTTTGAGGTATGTGACCCAACTTTATTTGATTAATTTGTAATAAACAATGAAAAATGGATATTACAGGGAAACATCGACGTGAACAACTGTGTGTTATCTAGCGCAAGTTAGTCTGCGAATGAATACCAAGTGTATGATAATTACAGTAGCCTACAATTATATTCTCTTTGGGAATTAATCAGCTATTACCATTTCTTATGCGTTACCAAACATGATACAATAACCAGCTATTGTAGGTTCCAACGGGGATTTGTGTTACCCAATTACAGCTCCCTTATTTGTAATATTAACTTACCAGTGCATGGTAGTCCATATGACAGTGAAGAAACCACCAGCCAGGATTATCAGCTTTGAAGCGAACGATCATATACGAATTGGCAGCTAAGCATGCGGTATCTTTATGGACTGGAAAAAGGAGATTTCTTTTAAATGGATCGTCACTCTTGTCCTTTTCCTCGATCTGTTCCCGGGTTTTAGTATCTGCTGTGAGCGCCCCCATTCCAACGACGTAATATGTGTGCCCATGTAAGTGCATGGGGTGGCATCCCTGACCTTTGCCGTTATTGAAGAAGAACAATTCCACAACCTGGTGTAAAAGAACCAAGAGGAAAAATAGTTTGATATGGCAAAGTGGGAAAAAAGAACATATAAAAAAAAATTACATGTACGAGTTGAATAATAACGATGAAAAATGACATTGACGAAAACCAAACTAACAATGACGGTGAATGACGGTCGATGGTGATCGATGACTATGTCGTGGTGTCTTTCTTTTTTAAGGACGAAGATGACGACGATAACAATGACAATGAATAATTCTGTCATTGACGAAGATGACATGACCAAGATAACAATGGCGATGATGGGTGATTGTGTCATGGCGGAAGATGACGATGATAACAATGACAAATGATGGTAAAGACTATAATGATGACTGTGCCCATCAAAAAAAGAAAAAGAAATTGACAATGATAACGAAAAGAAAAAAGTGGTTTTGATTGTCCATAAGGAGAGGTATTCTCTTTGAGGTTAAATCAAACTCTAAAATAATTTTCAAAACTGTACTTGTCCCAGATATATTTCAAGGTTTTCCGGATCACGGTCTAAACATCTGAGGAAGATAAATGACAATGACCAACCTCGTCAAGATCTACATGTAATGTATGGATGTATGCACACTGTTCCGAGTCGCAGCGCTCAGGTGCTTCATCGTTTCCATCTATGAAGAATAAATCTTCCTCAAACAGGGAGTAGTTACTGATGAGGAGCGGGTGAGGTGGAACCTTGAAGCTGAGACCGTTAATCAGAGGAAAGTTACCGCGATCGTATTTAGTCGTGATCTTTTTCATCGCAACCTCCACGTAATGTGTATTCGGAACCGCTTCCCTTTCGTCTTGGTCCAAAGGTGCTGCAGGTATAGCAGGGGATTTGGAAAAAAAAAAAAAAAAACGAGCCCTCGTAAGAAACTATATACAAACCCAAAATTATCAAGGAGCTCTTGTTGGTTGAGAGGGCGCTATTCGCTTACTATTTTGTATATCGGTGCTCGTAATTTGTTTCCATCGGATATGTATTTCCTTGGGTGTGTTATACTACTACTACTGGCATTCTGAACATAAATACTGACATTTCCTTTATCATGCGCTAGTATTTCGTATACCATTACTTTCATATCTTGTACCATCACTCCCATGTCGTGTATCATTACTACCATGGAGCTTATCATCACTGTCATTTTGTATATCAACTCTGCGCGTTATCGACGGTTTTATTTTGCGAGTCATTACTGGCGTTCTCGTTTATTGTAAATAGCTGTTTCATCGCATTGATTTGCTAACTTTATGAATATGTTGCTCTTTTCATTCAACTTTCCAGCTGTTTATGTAAGCTCTATACAAGTAAGGCAACTAACTTTTACGTGTTTCTAATGATCTCCAAAGCAAGAAATTTGTTTTTAAGAACACTTTTGTAATTGGATGAGTCTTTGGTTTTGCAATTGGTTGGGTCTTAGTTTTGCAAATTGGTTGGATCTTAGTTTTGTAGTAGGCCTTAAGTCTTAGAGCTTAGTTTTGTTCTCTCGCCAAATTTCAAGTTCGTCCCTCTGTGGGTTTTTTTCTTCAAACGGTTGTCTAGTAACTCAGTTTGTACTTCATTCTGAACATTTGATTGAAGTATTTTCAAAGTTACAGTCCCGTTACAACTTCATATCCCTTGTACTCAATTGAGTATAGGTGAATGGGTCCTGCTTGTTTATAACATATATTTTACAACGGTAATTGATTGTTAGAAAAATTGACCAATTACAAAGAAACATATTAGATAGTGATACTGCAGTGACTGGTACCCGCAGTATGCGCGTACTTGTGTTATTCCTGTTATTTTCAAAAGTACACCACATGACTGACTATACATGTAACAGATGTAAAAGGGTTATAAAAGACTTTCCCATCGTGGTATACTTGTCAAAAAATAGCCCTTTTTCTGAGAAAAAATGCCTTTGCATAATAGTTTCCGTGTACTTATTCTCATCGAACTACCGTGCATTTATCACAGAGGCCGGTTCCACTCTTACGTTTAAACTGAAACTCTTAAATCACTTTTCTTTCTACAGTAATTAACACTTTAGAAGATGAACAAAAAAGGGCTAATTTTTTTCTTGAAAAATTGTTCTTAAAATATAACATTGGCCAAACTTGATATGTTCTTTCAACTGGTGGTAAAAATTTGCACTTACCGTGACTTCTCATATCTGTCAGTGTTTTCTTTTCTGTGGCGTCAACAGTCGATCCAACGGGAACATTACAGGCCGTGCTAAACGTATTATTGCTGCCTTTCTCAGACTGGACTGGGTCTGCAGTGATAGCAGATTGGTATCTTACGATAGCCAGCTGTTGAAGATTCTTATCTGCTCAGTTATTTCCAATTCTGTGAAATTTGAGTGAGTAAGGCTATGGCATAGTTTAACCAAAGGTTAATAAGACTGTTTCAAGAGAACTTTGCTATATATCGCCATAATTGAGACTTTTCAGTTGTGTTAGAACAGAACTGTACTGTACTGTTGGTTCACTGTTTGGTGCACTGTTACACGGTGTAGAAGAGCATATTAGACGCAAGCTATAATTCGATAGCGTCTGTTTAATTGGAAATGATTTATTTGTTTTACAGAAAAATATATTTTAAAAACCGACAGTTGTAGTTTAAAACTAATAGATGTAGACATAGACTGATAAATTATTCAAAATAAGCAATGATGGTGGCCCTGTTTTCGCGAAGTAGTTTCTCACAGATAGAAATTCACCTATTGATTTGCTCAAAAATAATTTGTAAGTTTTAAAACTTCAAACGATACAGCTTCCTTAATTAATTTATCAATGCATAAAGAGGGAGGTTGATCAACATTTTTCAGATGTTTATGAAGAGACCGAATGGTCTAACAAAAATGAAAGCTATGTGAATGCTTTGAATACTATGTTGGTACATTGTAAAAGCCCTATTTTCCTTCAGTCAGTTGACAGATTCAGTTAGGTGACCAATTCAGTCAGGTGACCGATAAAAGGCATTCGATATCGGTATCTGCTGAAAGACATCCCATATTAGTGACGGTATTGAAAGAAAACTCCTCAAAAGCCGTTGCTAGTCAACGGATATTTTCCACGAGCCAGCGTTACACTATCTTTTGATACCCTACCCTCGATTTGAAGGGTGACTGACTATAAAATAACTAGTGATTGGGAATAACGGTGATACAACGTAGCCAAAGTACATAGTGTGTGCAAAAGCCTGTGACTTTTTCAAGTTTTGTGTACATTTAGACTCATATTAAAAACCGATCGGTATTGGTTGATATTCATCACAGGAATATGATCGGCTACATGTTACATTGGCTATTGTTGGTGATATTCCTTTGAAGCTACTCTAAATCACCGGCAACATTTCTTTTTTTTTTTGTTTATTTTGCGAATCAACGCTTAACTCACCCCTTCAGTCTCATCCAATAGTTACCAATTGGTTCAGTGGCCTCCAAGACGAAATCAATTCTCTCCCCGGCTGTGATGACGAGGGCATCGCAGTTAACGGGTTTAATCGGGTAACCGTCCATGGCTATAGCGAGAAGTTTGTGCTGGTCGACCGAAAGTTGCAAATCACAACCAGATATCGCATTATTGATCAATCGCATCCGGTAAGATTGATCTTTTTCCACTTTGAGAACCTCTCGGTGACTTACAAACTTGTTCTTGCCATTGATGACCAGAAAGTCAGGCTGATTACCTCCTCCGTAAATATATTTGAGGTAGTGATAATACTGTAAGGTATTCACTCCATCTTGTACAATTAGTATGTGATCCGATCTATCCTCGTCGTATCGTAGAAGATGGGGATCATCCTGAGAGGAGAAGAGATTTTGAGAAATAATTATCGCATAAATGACGTCAGAGTTTCATTATCCCAAATATCCTCTCTATTTGTTCAATTGGATACAGACCATGCTCAGTCTTGTTCATCATATTTCGACGATAAATAAAGTGCGATATATCTTGTCATCAACTTCGTGACCTTTCGTCTTTCTTGTAACATCAGTCATGGTGGTTCTATTCAACTCAGAAGATAGCAAACACATACACAGTCAATTAGACATCAAATAGGTTGCCGTGAGTGACATTTCATACGAAGGAAAGAATGTTACTTTTCATACCCATAGAGAACAATTTGAACTGAGAAAAGGGAAAGTTTATTGGATAAGCGAGAAAACAGGAATTTTACTGAGCGTCTTCGTCACGTGGTGTTTAGAGTCATGCTGGCTCTGACACTATGGCTTTGAAACTGAGATAAAAGGAGTTTTAATTGAAATTATTTCTTTTCTCTTAATTTACATCCACAGAGAAGATGGCACTCGTTATGATTGTTGTTCGATGAAATTACAACAGGTCTCATTTGGCCCTTAAAAATAATGCAGAATAATGTCCTATAGAAAGGACCTGTTGATGTTAACTTGTGAATTCCTTACCATACCATCAAAAGCAGCATCAACATTAATGACTTTGAAGAATAAATTTTAGGTTTAAAGTATCGTTGAATGTTTTGGCTAAAACATTATCAGTGTCATGAGTTATGTTCCTTACAGCTTCTCTTATGATAAGTGATCCTGCGATTCCATCTCCCCTGTTTACGCTGACGTGGGAATGCCAGAAGTAAGTACCACCAACATCCGCTAACATCTCGTAGGTACATGTCATTCCGTATAATATCGGGTATTGCGTCACCATGGGTACTCCGTCCATTGTTGGAGTATGGTATTGTCTCAGTCCGTGCCAGTGGATAGTTATGGCGGCATCATCCTCCATCAAATTCGTCAACTGCACCACAATGGTGTCATTTTTGCAAACCTGTTCCAAAAAATGAAAAAAAGTCAGTAATAAGTAAAATAAAATAAATACTCTCTTGTCATTTTTTCTCCCAATATTTACTTGTCTATTGATTCTTTTAACTGAGATCAACAAAAAACAAAAATTGACCAAACAAAAATTGATGTGATTATTTTTCATGTAGATCTTAAAGAAGTTTTTTTTTTTTTATAATTTGGAAGCCTGCTTTCAAGGAGCATTATCCGTATTCAGTCCTTTATCCTGTCATTAGAAGTTGTTCTCAGATTTTTGTGGGGTTTCTCGTTAGAAGTTAATCCGTAGATCGTCACATAAGTCACATCATTGACCACGGCGAACTTAAATCAAGACAGATAAGGTATCCCAGACGGTTCCCCCCTACTGCTTTTTTTCTCCTGTTTTCGAAACCGTGGTTTGATTGGCCCACTTGAGCAATGACATCATATCTTGCAATGCTTTTGTCTCCTCGAGAATACATCTCGTTATACATTTGGCTATACTGCTAAAAGGTTTTGAACATTGAAGCATCTTTGTGATTGGTCAATATTGAACCTTCTCAGCAAAACAAGGAACCTGATTGGTCCTAGCAATCTGTTTCACGGTGGTGGTTCTGTGCTATAGCTGCGTGTGTAGTGTCGGGTGTAAGGTTATTTAGGGAAGGAAATACCGCCTCTCCCTTCCAAGGCACCTCCCCTGGATAATGCATGCACTCATGTTTCTTGACCAACACACATCGAAACATTATAACGCCACCACTTAAGTATGTGTCATCAAAATTCACCATTTTTTTTTTTTTTATCTACGTCAGGTGCAGTCGTCATCGATGACGTAGATCAAGGGCGGATAAAAGTACCTAAAATTCCAAATAAATATAAATTGTACGTTATAATATACTCACGATAATTTCAGGGCCTGGTATTTGGTGGTTGACCGTTATAAGGGGACGGGAAATGCAATTGTCGGAATTGCACCCGTCCGGATTTAAGTAAGTATATTCGACGGTCCATTCATACGAGCAAATCATTGGACCTCCAACCGAACAATCTCGATCACACTGATCTACGTCATCAAAAAAAAATGAAACAGAAAATATAAATTCGATCCTAAATTCACTTTCCCGATGGCAGTATTTTAACTTCGGACCTTCTTTTTATTTGTTACGACGTACTTAAAGATTATTAACATTTCAGGAAAAGACAACAATATTCAGTCATAGATCAGTATGTAGGTATATCCACAAATGGACACAAAACAACGTGAAGAACAAAAAAAAAAAGAACTCCTTTATAACCTTAAAGTAATAAATAATAAGACTGGCAATATTGTTGCAGAAGGGACAATGTGCTTATTGCAGCCATCACAATGATATATGGCGGTTAATCGCAGGGTAAGTCCTGTAGGCCTATTTTTCTTTCAGGACGGATAAGGGTGGGAACAAACGGGTTTTTTCATAAAAGGTCAATTTTTTCTTCTACGAGACCCAGGGCTATTTAACCTGTTCTTTCATAATATTTAGTCAGAATTCCAAAAATGTAAAAAAGTTCACGTTGAAGTTCGTGGCATGGCCTATTTCCAAGAAGCTGGTCCTTCCAGTGCCATGATTTACCTGCGTCAGGGAAAAAAAAAACACGTCCTGTATATCTTCCATAGGACCCGACTCTCCTAAAGTATTTTTTTTTTTTTCAGAATAAAACAAAGTAGCTAGTCGCAGCGCCAGTCGCAATGCCGTATGTGATGATAGAGCTGGGTTAGGTTTAGGTTACATGGCAAAAGGTATTCAAAGACCAAACTGGAAAACGGAGGAACTTCATCGCACGGTTTCCCTGCCACTGGGGAACAAGATCGACCTAAATCATAGTCTGTACTGTAAGGAGATCAAAAGTAAACTTGATTACCATTGTTGGAATTCTAGTTAGGTTTGTTTAGTGAGAATAACACAGAACATACCGTAATTCAGATAGTGAATAAGAGGAGACATTGCATATAATGTGATAAAATGTGAATGACTTTCATGTTGATTTTACTTTTTGTCAATTTTATTCACATTCCAAAGGACAGGTCCAAATACAATCATCATTGAAACGGATGTACAATTTAAATTTCATTTCCTCCACCGAAATTTGTCACTCGTGGAACCTACAGCCTGCATGCATTTGCCTTCTTTCTGTCAGCCAAGAAACGCCTATAGCTAATTAGCTTTATTTCACCATGTTAACATGTACATATATATACATACATATCTAAAGTTTTCGATTCGCCGAGAGCCAACGGCCGCAAGTTTAATACTTCAACCCACGAAATCATAAAATTAATCCATATTTCATCCTAAGACCACAATTTTAGTGCGTGGCTGAATATTGCTTTGATTTAATGTGCGTTGTTTTACCTGAGTAGCCTCACTGTAAAACCAATAACGGTTATTGCAGGTGATTGTTCTTTTTATTTGTTGTTGTTGTTGTTAATGGTGAGAGAATTCCGTTTTAGGCTTTATTTTCCTTCAGTAATATTATTTACAATATTACTGTAGTAATATTGTATTGCAATTAACCCCGAAAACGGTAAGAATACTCCCTTGTTTGCTATCATCATTTACACCACACTTTAATAAAAAATAAAAAAAATCTCTGCGGTATATTTTAACTGTTTTGTGTGTCTTTTCTGTTGCAAGAAGTTTTCTGTTAGTATTGAATTTGCAACAAATTTATTAATTGCAATGAAATCGGCCATTCTTTTGCAATTTGCACTGAAGGGTTTGTACACTTTGCCGAAATGGAAATTCTTTGCAGACGAAGGTGCAATCAGAACACCACACTCATGCTTATTTGTGTGCTTGCGTGCTTGTTTATTATTTGCAAAACTGACGGTCTTACGTAGCCTACCATAGTGTCAGCATATACATCTCCCCGCCTACATGTAAAAGTGAATTATTGATATACTGTTGGTTAACTCACTGAGTGCATGGGGTTAGTTCGTGGTGTAACATACTACCATCATGTAGACTTACCTAGTGTGTTAGGATAGCATTTTGCCTATAAGGTAACACAGTGCTAACAAACATCCCAAGGTACTAGTTCTAGTTCTCCCTGTGCTAGTTCTCCCTTCGCATATGGTATGGCTTGGCATACTTAGTGAACCAGTAACTGCCACGACTTTTTAGAAACATCCCATACGTTTGTGCAGAGCAAAGTATCAACATAATGTGTACATTATTTTCATACTTCCTATGTATATATCAATTTTTTCTCCTTCAAACTCGTCGTTTTCTGATGTTAATCGTTATGGCAACCTAAATTGAGATCAAAACAATATGACAGCTTACTAATATCAGGTGCAGATGTGGTGCATGGTTGCTGTACTTCAAATCATTAGCATATTTTATTAATATCGGGGCAGGTATTATGTGACCCGTGCTCTTCTTAGCCATTATAATACTATCATATCAGGTGCAGTTGTGGTGTGATGGTTGCGCTTTATTAAATCAATTATCAGTATACCTCACCACTATCGGGTGTAGGTGTGGTGCGTAGGGGCTCTACTGTAGTCGTGATACTATTAGCATATCTTACCGATATCAGGTGCGTGGGTGGTGTGTTTCTTGTTTTTTAGTCACAATACTATAGCATATCTTACGAATATTGGGTGCAGGCGTGGTGGATACTTTCTCTTCTTTAGCCATATTCTCCCTTCCTTTGTCAGACTGAGGATTCCTTCCTGAGCCGCCAGAATTTCTAATAAGAAATGTAGAAATTGAAAACGTATGAGATTATTTCGTTTAAAAATATAACTTCAGTGGGTTTACGATTTTAACTTAGTATTTCGTTTGAATTACGATACCGCAGGTTATTAAATATCGAATAAAGTAATGTCACACTAATACTACTTTGTACTTCTGCGGAATTCTGTTTAAAAAAAATAAACGATTTCTGTAGAACATTTAGTATTCACATAACCTGAAAATTGTCATGGCTCACGTTTAAACGAGAATGAACCCCCAAAGTTAACGCTCACTGAATGGTTTTAATATATACTTCCTCTTCCACATAAAACAACAGTAAAAGCATCATATCGTTTGACGGAAACAGAAAGGGAAAAATAAAAATGCTCGTGGGGCTCACATCTATCTAGATGTAAATCAAAGTCCAGATAAAGGATGACGTCACTGCGTTCCACCTCGAAAATGCAAATTACATGTTATGAAACTGAAAATTGCATTCTTTTCAGCATAAAAGTCATTACTAAAAGATTTATTTGTCATTTGCCGTAGAAAAAAAAAATCTCAATAGTTTGTCTTTGAGCTTTCAATACAGCTTACGTGTTACAAAAACAACTCAATAAGAACTATTTCGCTACATGACAGCCTTGTAAATTCAACAAACATTTATGGTCCCCAAAGCATCATTTTTCCTTTACATCAACAATTTGCGAACTTTTTAGATGGTGTCCACAATTTTCTACTCGGGAATCTTTGTGGCCCTTACCTTAAGAGTGGGAATAAGTAAGTTTTCAAAGTTTTAACAAGAGCTTATCATTTTATAAGAAAAAAAATCAAGAATTTTTTTTTCGTCCCCAAATCCTGTTCGTGACCCTCCGAAATAACTTCTCGATCCTCAAATCTTTACAGATCTATGCTTTAGATGACCTGTGATTTGATTGATTACAATATAAATTTTAATCGTCTGAATATGTTGGTTGATTGTTTCACTAAAGGGAATGTTTTTTGTTTCTCCTTGGTCAAGTGCCATGTGCAAAAAGCGACACGATATAGGATAGTAACATGCAAGAAAAGTCAAACGATATAGAAGGTCAAACGATATAGGATAGTAACACGCAAGAAAAGTCAAACGATATAGGAAGTCAAACGATATAGGATAGTAACACGCAAGGAAAGTCAAACGATATAGGATAGTAACATGTGAAAACGTAAGTCAAAAATGCCATAAAGGAAAGAAAAAACAGCAAAAATTTGTTGTTAAGTCTTAAGTCATTATGCAGGTAGAATAATTCTGTCATATTATGAAATGAAACTTCATATGTCCTCATGTTAACGTTGTTCTCAACATCTCAACATAACGGTCATGAATATTTTATCATCAATCACGTGATAACGTTAAAGTTACGTAATTCTGAGCTGCAACGTTTGTCGTTCCATAAGCATGTCATGTTTCCCTTACAGCTCAGTCTTCTAAATCTTCAGTGCGGGGAACAAGAAGAAAAATACTATCACATAATGATGTAAAACTGCTTACCTCCTTATGCAACAGTTGTCCTTAACATCGCAACACAATATACAAGAATATTTTATTTTCCCACCCACGTAATAAGTTAGAGCTACACATTGGTGGCACCAGGAATTTAGATTTGGGGGGGGGGGGGGGAGGCAACTGGAAAGCAAAGAAGTTGTTGTGTGGAAGCAAAAAAAAAAAAGAAATCGCACGAAGGGCGAAATCGAGCTCAGAGGGGAAGCTTAGCGATCGGACTTCTTCAAACCAAAAGGTAGGCCTAAATTCAAAATTATGAATATAAACAAGGAAAAGACATATTTATGTCGGCCTATGTATATGTCAGGTCACTTCAGTTGAGGTGTGTGTGCGTGTGTGTGTGTGTGTGTGTGTGTGTGTGTGTGGGTGGGTGGAGGGGGGTGAGAGGGGGAAGGCAACTTGGGGCTCTATCAGAGAAATCAGTTCTGGTGCGGCCATCAAAACTTCATAATTTTGTGCTGCAGTTTGTCCGTTTTGGGCGATCCAAGAGCATGGTATAATGTGTTTCTTAAAATAAGGTTTTCTGAATCTACATTGCAGTGATCATTTTCTTCAGGATGAAAGTGGCTATATGTACTCAAAAGATTTTATTATTAAGGACTGTCAACTGATGAAATGATATTGATAACCATCCTATGTTGAAAAACCGTACAAATTCATTAACCAATAATGCAGAATGAATCATCATAGCACACAAAGTGCCCACAAAAAGTGATCAAAGAATTATCCATCTTCCAAATAGGCTATTCTCGTAAAAGGCATTTGAAATTTAGTGACAAACATTCAATGCACACGTTATTAACTATCAATTCATTTTAACTTTAAACATCGGTGAGTGTAACAAGAGACGTTGCAGGTTATCCAGTTAAGAACGGGCGGATTGGAAACCAACATTACCAGTACTTTATGATACAACTGGTGAGTTGTAAACAATCTAAGGATAAACTGAACGTACCCGTGTATGTGATTTCCATCGTTAGTTGCCCTATAGGGTCGCGCTGTCTCCACACTCAGAGCCAGAGTATACAATACCGCGATGGTTGACAGTATTACCGCCCTTCGAATGGCCATGCTTTAGTCACTTTGATCTGAAATTCATTTATTCAAATCAAAATTAATTTCAGTCTTAATTTGACAGTAAATAATACAACATTGGGTATGTGGAGAAACGAAGAAGTTTGACGAGTGACAACAAAAAGTTTATTTAAACATTGAAACAAGATAGGCCTACATACTCAAAACGAGAAACAATCACAATTTAAAAAAAAAAAAAAAAAAAAAAAATAAAGTGCGTTTAAGACTCAATTGCAGTTCATTATGATGTATACTTTGAGGTGTATTTGAAGGAAGTTAACGTTTTGCAATCATTGATTTAGATTGAGAGGTCATTCCAGGCTCTATTACTTAAGTAATGGTAAGGCGTTTTGAGGATTTAAAGGTAGTCACTTATCATCCAATCTCCTCTTTTGACAAGAAAAGAAACAGTCGGAGATATATATCAAGCAGACAAATGAATAGGAAGATAAATTCATAGTAACGATTTACAAACACTGCAAATATGAAATTAACAAACAGCGAAACCTTATGGTGAAAGATTATTTTCATCACAGAGGTGTGACGAATAGTCCCTTTCTGGAGATTAAAAAGGGGAGGGGGGGGGCTTCATTTGTAGTATCTGAATATTACATTAAATAAAAGTACTGATCATTAACTGCAAAATTACAGCTGTCCTAGGCATTGAATTTTAATGTTAGAAATGGAATTAAAGATAAACGGTGATAAAAACTCAACCAAAAATTATTTAGACATCTACAAAGAGAAATTTTTTTCATAAAGTCTTTTTTGAGACATCTGACACTGTAGAATTAATTTTAAAATGACTGTTACTTGAAACTTTCTGGTTGACTTTGGGAAGGCATTTTGTAAGGTAGAACGTCTTACTTTTGCTTTAGCCGCCCTCCATTTGACCCCTTCAAATAAATAGACAAACCTAATCATAACGGTTGATTCAATCAAGTTAACTTGAAAGAAATTTCTCCAAAGCAATTATGTTTCTAATTTGATAAGTGACCATTATCTTAACCATTTTAAAGGCCAATGATGTTCAGTTCTTTTTCTTGAATTTCGAAAGAATGGGAGTCGAATTTTGTCACTTTCATGACTATATTTGACATTATGTGGATGTAATTTAGATATTGCTTGGAATGAATGATAAAGTGGTAGTAATATTTCTCTCTAAAATGCTTTTGTCCAATATCATGATGTTTTTGATATTCACAAAACAAACAAAAAAAAGGCTTGAATTATCGATTTTCAAATATTATCGTAAAAACTAAAACTTAAAAGCCAAGGTTGTATAATTTCTGAGCAGTTACGGCAAACATAATATTTAAAATACAAAGTATTAAAAATACAAACGTATGTAACTATATTATTATCTGAGTTACTCTTAAGAGCATAGTTTTAGTTTAAAACAGAAACCACGAAATGGTGCGAATGAAAATTTTTATTTTCATAATTAAGACAATCTCGTTATATGGATTTACTTTTACATTTGTTTTTGTTTTTGTTAGAGGACTGCATTGAATATGTGAGATGTTCATATTCAGTGCTTTCATCCCTCTGCTATCATTTGAAATATAAGCACACTTTCCCATGGTATACTTTGATTATTAAATATACTCTAACGGCTCTGCAAAGAACCACAACACTTTGGAACGAACCAAAATGGTTTAAAAAACACACACACAAAAAATACGAAAGCAAGTGAGATATGTTTTCGATTGTAAATACATATTGTACCAACCTAACTGTATCTGCCTTTTGCTGGTTTATCATCATGAAACATATATTCGGTAAATTCAAAGAAATTCTCACCTTCTTTTCTGTCGGACAGATGAATTTTCTTTCTCTTGAAAAGTGATCTTGATTGATCGAAAACTCTTTCGAAAATAGAAAAGTAGATCGCGACCCGTTTAAATAATCAACTTACATCCATACAGATTTATTACAGATTTTTTTGGACGTTGAAAATCATAAATAATTCAATATTCTGTCAAATTTAGGCTCCTCCTTTTTTATCTCCACATGCAGTTTCAGGTCAGGCCCCTTTTAACGCTCTGACTTTAGTTGTAGATACACTCTCTTGTGGAACAAGTTACGCAATTTTTTTGTACATCCACCAACCAGATGGAAATATAGCTCATCTCCGATTGGTCTGTTACTGAAACAAAAAGGGAAAGGTTTCCAGTCGTGACACATCTCTACGAAATATCTATAAATTTGAAAGAAAATCGTAATTAAACTACTAAGAAAATTTATTTTGGTCGTATGATGATGATGATGATGGTGATGATGATGATGACGATGATGACGGTGATGTATGAAATATTTTGTAACCATGATTTTGATACGATGATTATGATGGAAATGATGCAATGCAGAATCTTTCTCTTCTATGCTCCAAAAACAAGCCAACTTCACAATCATTTACGACATGTTTAAGTGACTGGAAACTACCGAAGAATGATTTCATAAGAAAAGATAGGTTTGCTTTCTTTATTGATGAGTTTATATTTCCATAACATATTGTTTATGGAAACTATAAATTCTTGGAGGAATATCTGTGTCGAACTGTGTTACATGGCATTATTCGAAATACCGTATGTGATATCACCCAAAACACATACTTAGGCAGCCTTTGTATTTCCGTCAAAGTCTGGACTTACTTAAATGAAAAAATAAGATTGTTTAAGAAATGTGTCCCATATTTGCCTTTATTTCTACAACATGTTAAGAGCAATACACAATAAGCCCAAATTATAAGTTAGTCACTTACTTACTTGTATCAAATTTCAAGTTTCCACTTTAATTTCAAAGCACAGCACAGGCACGTTGCAGTATACTTTACCTTTGTTACATTACATTTTGTAACGCTATGTAACGTGTAAATCTTCCTTGGAGGCATGAGCTGTCTGGAAGCTGTTATTGTTTCCATAGGTATTTAACGAGTTAAAACTTGAGAGTTTTCAAACAGGTTAAACCGTTAGTGTGACCCCGGTAAACAACAGGCAATGAACACGTAATAGTGTAGATTAACCCAAAGAAAAAATTAACTGGATTTGCATAGTAGAGTAGACTACATTAATGCAAATATCGAATACTTGTATCACATAACGATAACAATGTCTACAGACTACTGCAACTTTATCCAAGAAAATTCCAATAACAAGTTGCATATCAGTCTAGTAGAGGGCAATAAAAAATCATCAATTATTAAAAAAAAATTAGTAGGAAGATATAGTACATTTAAGTTCAATTAGGCCTACAGTATTTAATACTCGGTTGAGTATTGCCATTTTATTTCATTTTTAAATATCCTTTTTTTTACTTCTTTTTGCAGATATCTAATAAAAGTGCTCGACAAAATCTTGTATTAACAGCTCGACATATGTGAGGGTAGCCTAATGGTTAACGGAATGTTGGCGGTACGTTGCATTAGAAATCAACCGATAAACAAAAAATTGATATTGATATTATTGGTTATTGATCGATTATTAAAGGGCAATAAGGCCTCAATGAATATGCCGAATTTATCTATTTTTTCTTAGGACACTCCTTGTCTTGCTATTCCTGCATGGATATTTGAATAGCTACTGACATATGAGACTATATCATACTTCAACTTATCGCGTTTCCATACGTTTCCATAGCAACGGATCTCCAATGGGTGTACAGTACAATGTATAATTCCAATAGCGAAGTGACTACATCTCCTCGTAGCTGCTGTAGGGCGATAAGATAAAAAGAAAACTGCATTAAAATAAAATAACTGCCTAATGGAACATTTTTCCTTTGCTTGTTAGAAGTGATTACCTCTGCAATATTTTCACAGCTAGCTGTAATCAATTCTTATTTTTTTTTTCGTTTTTAATCGCTTTTATACTCATTAAGAATAAAACGTGTGACTTTATCGTCATTTCGTTGCTCTATGTCAAAGAGATTGGAAAAATGAAGAAGTCTAATCTCATGAAAGAAAAATAAAGAAGTTTCCTTTCTGTTTTATTTGTGATTTTAACTCTCCAAAACACGTTCATATTTCACAAGAGTATGTTGCATCATGGGAAATTCGTGATGCCACACAGACATAACTATTGTTAGGGATTTGCAGTTTTATTATAATCGTGACTCTCTTACAAACAAAGAAATAAACAAACTAACAAACAGAAAAAAAAACACGCACACAGAAAAGAAGGTAAAAAGAACCTCACAACATGTTAAGGTTATCCATGGACCATATCATATCTGATCTTATCTCCATGGGTCTCCATGGGTCAATCCACAAAAGCCCAATCTAAATTTTCCTCTCGTGTCAAATCTTAGTGTTTCAAGAAGCTCCTAAATTCCAAAGAATAACCTGAAGTTTACATTTCAGTGTCTTTACGTTTTCTTTTCAGGTTTGTGTGCTTGAGAAAATTAATTACCTTTATGTTAAGCTTTTCAAAGCTTTCTGTAATCAATTTAGAATTTTTCATCTGATAAGGTATTTGCTAAATTGTCCCAGCTGTTGCTTTAATCATGATGACTGAAATAAAGTTTTGCTTTTAAAATAATTTTTGTGGAGTGAGACGTAAATGAATACTAACAGTTTTAAGGTTTTCCTCTACAGATTAAGTGAAGTATCTCCCTCATTAACAAATCGTAATGTCCATCTTTGACTTAAATGTTAAATGTTAAGTCTATTTCCATCAGACAAGACTAGATGGAGCACCATCCAAAATTTTCCACCCATTATTTGTTCTCCTCCTTTTATAATATCATATATAACAAAATCATAATTGCTCTTATGAAATAATAGAGGGTGACATTTAAAAACCACCCCTCCCCTTCCCCCACAGTTTACCGCCTTACAAAAAAAGGACATGCAGATATGTTTGAATCATGTTCCGAACAATCGAAGTACAAGAAAAGAAAAAGGAAATACGACACCGAATGGAAAAATCGCGGAAAGGATGGGATTGTCTGAAGGATATCTGTCTCCTTTAATTGGACTTATCAGTCTGTCTGCTACTTACATTTTCTGTTACAGTTATACATGTCCTTTAACTGGAATTATCAGCCTGTCCTCTACTTATCTTATTCTGTAACAGTTTCATGTGATGTTGCGAGTTGCATAGTTTCAGAACCAGAGTTTAGAAGTTTCTTTCAAGTTTATTGTGATGGATATTTCATCGTTCTTATCTCAAATGTTTTTCAGTTTATGTCCTGAGTTACGTTCATGATATCGCTTTTACAGCTAGTTTCTTAACGGAAACGGTGACGGTGGTGATGGTGGGGTAGGGGGATGGGGTCATTGAGTCCACGGAAATATTCGTCTTTAATTTTCTGTGTCCGCCTTTCAAGAAAAGATTGGAATTCAATTTGATTGAACATCTATAACAGCCATATGCTACCCGCATTTGACTCCATTTTATTACTTTTACTTATGTACTATTTATTTCAGTTTTTTTTTCCTTTGTCTTCCTATGATTTTCTAAATCTCTGTAAGAAGCCGAGTTTATATCTTGTTGTTGTATTCCAAAGTTATAGCAAAGAAATACCCTCATATAAAATCATAATAAACAAAATGAAAGTACTTTCAGGTTGTTCGAAGAGGTCATTGCGTGACTCTTTAGTCTTAAAAGTTAATCTTCTTTTAGGTAAACTCAGGTATTTGAATTCAGTGCCAATTTTGGTTCCTATAATATTCTAAACTACTTTTAGAATCTATCAATGATTGCTGGGTTCAATAGACAGATGTTTACCTGAGTTTACTCAAGTAGAGATATTGAAGATAGAAGTCCAACAAAGGCCAGCAAATAGTCAAGCCTAAAGGTCAAAAGCTATTTTAAAAGTTTTAAATTATCAAGGAATATGTACAGATTCAGGTTTTTGTACTGTTAGGTCAAACAATGTCTTCATTTTTCAGAATTTTGTCTTTCAATTTCTTTTGCAAATTTTTAAAAATGTAAATCTTTCAGCTGCTTTTCGACCAAATTTTAATTATCTGATACGATTCAGATTTTGAATTCTGACAACATTATTTTGCCTTCGTCAGCTTGTTCACGCCCTCTATTCTGAGGAAATCTTTTTTCTTTCTTATGAGACGGTTATCGCACTTAATTGTTTGCAGTAGATTATTTTTATTTTAAAATAACTCAACGTAATACTAAAGCATACCAACAATCCATTCCAAACTGTATTCGGATTGGTAAAATCTTTGGTGACGGAGGGGCTATGATTTTTCATTTCCTTTGAAATGCAGACACCCAAACCGTAATGTGATATAATTCATTACAGCAACTCACCAAACGTATTATGCTAACGGTTCGCCATGTCATGGACCGGTAACCTAACCTCATCAGGTATATCAGGTATGTTATGCATCTCTCGAGACATGAAACCTTAAAAAACTAGAAAATGTGGTTACGAAAACCCCAACCATCTACCGTCCAAGATTGCTCCTGCGCCAGATTATTTTGGAATTTTCAAGCAGTTCCCTGATTAACAGTGCGACTATGGCTTGGAATCATGGTATTATAGAGATGTGCATTGTGTATGTGCAGAGCGTCTATAGTCTCTGCGGAGGGCGCGCGACATTTACAAAAGTATGCGAAGCAAGGATACAACGATTATCACGCTTCCATGTACAGGTTCCGTTAGGAGTTTGACTTACTCAAGCCATTTTTTTATGAAACAAAATACATAACTGCCAAAGTAAAAAACGGTCGTATTAAGCCACATACCAACAAAAATTTACCAAGAAATCTCGATCCCGTCTACATCATCTGCTCAACGCAATGATTTCAATTGTGGAGCAAATCACTGAATGTGGATTAAGAAACATGGAATGAAAGGAATGCCTCTCGAAAATGAGAAGTGCGCCTCGGTACTCTCGATGACGTCAAGGACAGTACAATAAAACGTGAGGATTTGTGGAGGAGATAGTATGAGACTGAACGGAATA
The DNA here is from genome assembly GCA_021234535.1 of Stichopus chloronotus. NCBI lineage: Eukaryota > Metazoa > Echinodermata > Holothuroidea > Aspidochirotida > Stichopodidae > Stichopus > Stichopus chloronotus. The sequence continues at coordinate 13,762,127 of CM037833.1, forward strand.
GTGGGATTAGAAAATACCATCAAGAAGGGAATGGATATGTATTTAAGGAATGTGAAATGGCAGAGAATTCAACAGGAGGGAACACAGATTAAATTTGAGATTATGGAACTGAGGGCGAGTGGGGGAGGTGGGGGGGGGCTATCGTCAGTGCCGGAGTATGAGGCGAATAATATCAAACTAGGGGCAGGGAACATGGAGTTATAGTGAATATTAATATCAGTGACTATCATAAATGATATGAAAATTTTACTGGACGGGGGGGGGGGGGGTGGAGGAAGTGCTTAGGTAGATGCGCAAGGTATGAGAGAAACAGAGAGAACGGAGAAATGAGGTAATTTTACCCTTTTACCTTTAATTTTGCACGTTTCGTATACGGAACTTTCTGGCTCATCTTTATTGTATCTAAACATTGTAGAATTTGCATTTTTACATATGAAAAGTACCAAATACTTTTCACCGTATTAAGAATCCAACAGTATAATGTTAAATCAGGACGTGAAGTTCAGCATCTTCCATCTGAATGGTGCAAGGTTACAGGGCAACGCCGGACAAGAAATCTGTCCCCTCATTTTAGCAATTTCAAAGCATTTTTACTCACAAGGTGACTTTTTGAAATGAAATCGTGGGCAGTATGATATGTTGGAACTTCCCGTCCAACAATTTTTCTAGCACTATGTATACATACGAAAGATGTAATTGTCATTGACCTCTGTGACCTGTGACGTAGACGACAACCAGCTCTGAATCACCGTAGGTTACATACTATCAGAACTTTTCAACGATCCTTCGTACTTACTAAATGCACGTTCATATCTTGAACTTTGGAGGAAAAAAACATATTTGGTCAGTTGATCTTTATTCACTAGTTTGACATTGTTAAGTTTATTGTTATTTCTACAACCCCTAACTATCGGTTATTCCCATCTTGCCTTGTGATTAGTCGGTAAGGCATCATATGACCGTCCGTTATTTTTCAATAACAGGCAGTTTATCTCATTAGTATGCAAAAGCACTATAAACACACCTCATTAGCCTGCAAAATCACTGGCAACACTCTTACTTGAGACTATGGTTGGTTGCTAGGCAACACTAATTCTTGACCCAGTTGCCAAGTAAGAAATCAGCACTAGGGATCAGTTACAGTATATTCAATAGCCTATAGAACACGGAGGAGAGGTTAGGGTTTTAAATTTGCCAAGCAACACGATTTTCATGCTCGACTGATAATTATAACAAAGTGGCATCATTTAGATATTAAATGTTTAACATGGACATTCCCTGTTTGATTCCAACAAATTGCATACGAATAAAGACATGTACAGTGTTGAATAGAGCAGGACAGGTCGACACATGAAAATGTAGCGTTTACTGGCCATTCTCATTTCTCTGGCCTTTCTGACCATAGAAATGAAAATGTGACTAGTGTTAGAGCTTGATTGCTTGAGTTGTCAGCAGAAACGACAGTTGCCACACAGCCTAACCTGCACGATTGTCTGATATGGACAAAACCCTTACGTTCGAAGTAGGCCTAACTTCCCCAAACCATCTGGAAGGTGGAAAAGTGTATTGCTTTGCCAAGTAATACAGTTACTGTGGTTTGTAGGCCTACATCTCCTGTTTCTGCTAGCCATGGCACAAAGTGTAACGTTAGTTGTAGCAAAGTCAGTGCCATTGGCCTAATTACGTTAGTGAAACTAACTTCTCGGCTTTCGTGTCGTATGATGATTATAATATTGCTTTATCCTCAGTATTTGAGGGTTGTGACATTAATGCACCCATCAATGTTCACATCAACAAAATTTCATGGAAGTTGCGTTGTTTTCAAAGCCCTTTCCGTCTTACAGTTGTTGATTCCTGTTCGTTCATTCCATTCGTTTGCTGCTATAGGCCTAGTTACTCAAATTCAATATTCCTTAGTATTATGTGCACAGTGTGTGCACAAATTATTGTTGTTGTACCGCACCTTTCGAACTTTGACCTTCATGTTAACGTACATTGCGTAAACTCGCCATTACTAAACGACCAAAGTCCCCATTTTGTTGTTCGAAGGTTCAGGTAAATAAATCAGTTTAAGAGGTCTAGAAACCGTCAAACTTCTCGCTATCTCATTGGTGGTCACTTAAATCATCACAGTGTAGTACTTCAACTTGCTACAAATCGCTTTTTTTCAGTTCGTTTTAATCAATGTTTGTTGGAAAATGTGACTTGGGTAGTAGAAAAAAATAAATCACACTAGGTTAATTTTTATATGCTCGTCATAAAACGTCTTGACCCTACAATTGGAAAATTACGGACTCGGCTATCGCCTCGTCCGGTTTTCTAACCAACTTTTCAGTTTTTATCAAAACAGAAGGAAAGTGTCATCTCCTATCCACTGGTATCAGTTTTGTACCGCTAACTACTGTCAATGAGTCAAATCATTTGCGTCCCGATATACACATGCATGTCAGGAGTACTTGCACGACATGAATCGAGTGACAAGTTTGCCTCACCCGAACGTACCCCGTATGTCGGTGTATATGGCTATATGCAGATCATACAAAATGTACATGACAAATCGCTGTATTTTACATTGTTGCATTACTGTTAGGTGATATTATCAATTAAACTTCGTAATTTTGGTGTTACGGAAAGCTTATGTTGTCATCTGCAAACATCGAATTGAAAAATATCGGATCGATTCATTAAATGAGTCAGGTATTCGCAAAATGTGAAGACAAAGTTTCAAAATTGGAAATTACATTCTCTCTTTGATATTGCTTGTCTTTAAATATCCTACACAATACCTAAAAATTCTTTAATTTCCAAGGAGATGGAAGATGAATGTGTCCACTTACCTTGCAAAAACGGAAAATAGAATCCTCATTCTGCAGTATTCAACAAACAGTTAGGTCATCACTTGTCACCTCAGTTCCGCGACGTGCCATTCGTTGAGATTTTCAAGTAGTCGAGAATGTAAGAGAAACAGGTCACGTGCCTGACCTTATTGACTAGGTGGTGCGGACGGACTGAAAAAAATATTGGCACTGCCTTCTCTGAAGAAGTTGCCTTGAATGTCCTAAATTGAAAGTGTTTGTGTATTGTTGATAGAGCCAAACTTTTAAGTGACGGTAAATGCAACACTCCATCAAGTCTTATTGTTTAGTTTAGAAACACGTTTGTCGACAAGAAGTAAACTTTTTTTTTTGAAGCACCACTTCATTGCACAAGGGAAGAAGTTGGTTATTTTCGATTGGAAGTATGGTTTAACCTGAAGTCATTGAATAGTTTTCAGGACTTTTCTAGCCAACATAACTAAGTGTAACATTAAGCCTTTACTGTTTGCGAACTGCTCCAAGTGGACCACTTAAATTGAATATCTTTGTATGAATAAAACGTTACTTTCGATAGTGGCCTAATGAATTGAAAGAAAAGTGAAAGATCATGAACAGAACGACTGCATAGTTAAAGGTTTCACCTACTATACAGTATGTATAAAATATTGAGAGAGAACACACTTCGACCATTTAAACCAGAATTGAGAGGCATAGCAAAGTTCACTAAAGTTAAAGCACAGAGGACAGTTTTCACCATAGACCAACTTTTAAGTGAGAGATCTTCCCCTTTCGTGGAGGAAGGTGATAGATAACTTGATCTAAAACTTATGTTGGAAAAGAGACAAAGTACAGACCTCAAGACATTCGAGAATTCAGCCCTTTGTGAAACTGTCATTCGGATGTCTCCGATGGTTGCTTTGCATGTGTCCACTACGATGAGTATTAGGACCAATCAATTTGTCTTTTATAATCCATCACAGCAGAATTTCAATGAATCGGCACCTTTGTGCAGATCTGACAGTATGTGCATTCTATTGAAAACAAACTAGAATGAGGGAATAATTTAGACATTAACATTCAATGTCACCCTCAACCTTCATCCCAGTTTGTGTTTTGTAGCTTCAAACCTATGACATAGGTGATTGATGTATGTATTACATAATAAATGGGTGATTATACGCTTGAGTGGAAAAGAAGCAAGGAGAGTGACAAATTGCCTACGTCGTGCAATGATTACAATTGCGCATGCTCTTTAATTTAAAACTCGAAAAAAAAGAAGAAATCAATTGTGATTTAAGTGAATAATTTGAAAGGATTTTATATTTAAAACTGGAAACGATATCTACTTTAAGGCGATTTGACACTTCTGATTACATTTACTTAAAGTGATTGAGTGCGTAGGCAAAAAGTAAAAACATTGAAATTTCATCTCCAAAAGTTTCGTAGACCTAAGGCTTTTAATTGCGCCATTCAGACGATCTGGGAAAATAAATAGGTTTCAGTTGGTTAAATTTTCAATATGATCTCAAATTCTTCTAACATAGCGACAAAAACTGTAGAAAAGGGTAATGTAGTGGTTGACCGTTTTCATTCAAATCAACCGTGTGCTTCTTTGAACAAGCCAATGGGAAGTAACACATACACATAGTAGTTTGTCCATAGAACGTTAAACACTATTTTGCAACAGATTTTGAACACTTCAAGGGTTTACTCTGAAGCACAAACAGTATACGTTTAATTTTGAACATTTATAGCGTTTTAAATTAGTAAGGATGCAAGCGCTCAAAACTGAACATTTAATGTTCAACACATTTTTTTTTTAAGAAGTGGCGTAAAAGTGCTCTTTTCACTATATGAGGCGTTTATCGCCCTTATGCATTTTTTCAGTCAGTCAGCGTGAACACCTTGAACTTGTGTTTTCTTTAGACAGTGCAAAAAAACGGAAAATGCCTCGCCTAGTCATTAGGTGTGTGTCTTTCATATTTATTTTGTGCATTCAGATTTCAAACTGCGTTTAATACAATAACTATAATCAAATCATCAATTAAGATATATA